>CAUJNA010000397.1:0-177500 GCA_963377175.1 Effrenium voratum | reverse complement strand
TGTGCTGTATGTCCAGCTCTGCCACAGCACCCGAGGGCAAAGTATAGCCCTGCCCAGCTAGGGCATGCGCTGTGCGCGTGAAGCAAGCCAGCCGCTCGATGCGGTCGCTTGGGCCATTCTTCGTTCTAATCCAATCGAAGCCGCCATTGTTTGGCACTGTGCCCATGGACTCTGTGAGTTTGAGCTTCTGTCCGGCAAGCAAGGCTTGCTTGGCTCTCAGCGCTTCTTGATACAGCTTCAGCTCAGTGCTCTTGAAGATGCAGACTTCAATGGAGGAGCGACGGAGAATGTCTTGCTGCGCACTTGGCATCATGCCGAAGGCCAGGGCAATGGAGCTCCACGTGATCTCCGGCATGTACCTTTCAAGCCTGAGACGGAAGGCAAACTCAAACGGACCCCGTCCAAACACCCCATGTCTATGGCATTTCCTTCGTGCCTCAAATCGTATTTTGGGGCAAAGCAGCTTCTTGTTCTGCAGGAAGATTCCAGAGGAGACGGGCAGCAAACGCAGCACCTTGGTACAGTACCCCAAGCAATCGCACTGCCAAAGATGCAAAGCCTGAGCCTTCTAGTAGCTTGCTGGAGCCTAGCTGACTAGAGACATGTGCCTCTACCTCTCCCGGCCTGGGAAGTAGGTCGTGTCGTGCTTGGCCCCTCAAAGACCTGGCAGAACTCGTCGAAAACGTTGACATATGTCCCTGGCGGGTGCTGGCATGTGCAAACGCTTGGGGAAGGACTTGTTGCAGAGCAAAGAAGCCGCCTGTTTGGGAGTTTATGAGGGTACCCAGCTTAAAAGGACACCAAAAAGGAAACCACCCTATTTTTGTTTGGGCCCCTATTTTTAAAACACGCGCACACTTCCGAAAAAACAGCCATGAGTTGTTGCGGCCATGCAGCGGGACAGGTCGTGGATTGCAGTCATGAGCTGGCGGACTTTCGGCCCGACCACATGGATGACATGCATGCCCTCGTTGTATGCAAAGAATTTGGCCCGAGTTTCCTTGGAAAGGCGGGATACAAAAGTCGCGCTAAAAGCACCGTCCAGCATCAAAGCGCATGTCAAGCCAAGTCTCCGCCTCCTCCTCCTCAGCACCAGGGTCGCAGCAACACTAGACGCAACGCTCACACAAATATTGTCGGTCGTTGTGTCCCTGTGTTTGATTGTTCTTGTCTCAGCATCTTTGTGTCTCAAACGTTTGCTTCTACATCACCTTCGATTTCATGCAGGTGGCAAAGGAGGAGAACAAGCCAGCAGATCCCTCTGAATGCCGAGCGGCTGTTCTCGTGTTGAAATGCGCATGGACCTCAACGGGGAATTTACCGCCGGTCTTCTTCATGCCAAGCCTCAGAAATTCTGACACGTTTCAGCAGGCGCAAGGCCCCTCGGCACGGCGCAAGATCGGCGGCCACTGGAGTCACAATCAAAACCTGGTACAAAAATGGTAAACCCAGAACCATGTAAAGGATTAAGAAGGCGGCCGCACCTATTTCTGGTTGAGATCGTCCCTTACTAACCTTCATCTACCCGGGTCTGATTGTGGCTCGCTTGGCGCCGGGCCAATCGTAGATGGCTCCCGCAGCGCCGCCCGCGCCTTTCGCATCCCCGGTCTTCCCAATGTACCTCCACCCTGCCGGGTCCACCACGACCTGGGAGAGGTGAGGCTACACACGCACATCGTCCCGAAGTGGGGGTCCACTTCGTACACTGCGCCAATCTCATTCAGAAATGGCTCAGCTTGCCGCGAAGTGAAAGAATCGTTCTCTACAGGGTTGAACCCTTTAATCCTTGTGATGGGTCGAACATAGGCCCAAGCCCTTTGCCTTTGGGCACAAGAGGAAACCGGTGGCCAGCCCCAGGAGGGGGACCCTTGCAACGGTCCCCTACGGGTCCCCGCTATTCGGCAAGCCGCCGCTGGGATCGGCGTGAAGGGCTTCACATCCTTCTGCCCCTCCGCTGCTCCAAGCACCCCATGTGCTTTCACCTGCAAGGGGGGGAGGGGGGGGGGGGGGAAGGAAAAGCGAGGAAGGATGAAAGAATGGAAGGACAAATAAAGGATGAAGGTATGGACGAATGGGGGGATGGATGAAAGGATGCAAAGGATGGAAGGATGGATGGATGGAAGGAAGGAAGGAAGGAAGGAAGGACGGAAGGAAGGAAGGAAGGATGGATGGATGGATGCATGGACGTATGAATGGATGGATGGCAATTGTGAGTTTTCGGAATGGCTCGTGTTGCATTCGTTCCCGCATTCCCTACTTTGCACAGAGCTCATCGGCACGGCCATCAACTCCGAGTGCCCAGCAGCCACTTGCGACATCAACGGATGCGTGAAGGGCTTCAACAGCGAGGCTTCCTGCGCCGTGATCGAGGCACCGAGGCCACGGAAAGCATGTGTCTCAGAAATGGGAAGCCAGTTGCGCTTCCTGGCCCAGTGTTTTGCCACCAAAGTCACCCCCTATGGGCTAAAGAGAACCCCATTTTCTGACTTTAACCCCTGGAAACAGTCAAAATAAGGACCCCAGTCTTCTGCAATGCTTCGTGTCGAACTTTGGCTCTCGCAAAGCTCGCGAAACGAGAGATGCTTCCAGGACACACTGCACACGCCCCACTTCAAAGCAGCCAGCCGATGCAAAAGCGCGGGGGCTGACGCGCTCGCAGAGCCTGCTCCAGGCTGGCGTTCAGTGGCTCGCCGTGGCTGCCCAACGCGCCTCCAACAAAGCACGCGCAACCAGCCAAGGGGCATGTCCTCTTCAAACTTAACGCTGAAAGGATCAACGCAGGCAGAGGCATCCTTTCAGGATCCACCCCTGATTGTTTTCAAGGAAACCCCCTGTTTTAAACTCCGGGACTGTTTTCAAGGGAAATCCGGGACCCGGTTGAGAGGAATTGGCTCAGATCCGGCGCCTGGGTTGGGGAGTTCCGGGATGCCCGCGGGGAACGCCAGCCCCACGAGCTGCCGGAACTCTGCGCAAGTCTCCTGCCGACTCATCCGCCAGCTACTCGGTGATCAAAAAGGAGGGCGCAGCTACGCAGAGATCAGGTGATTTATCAAGACATATGCGCCACGGCCAAATTTCCCGAAGTGGACATGGGGCAAACATCCACGCCCCTCCCAGGTTGATCACAAACTTCTGGACAATCAAACTTCATGTGGGTGCCTCTGATGGATATCCAGTGTTCTGCATAGAAACCCTAAAGGGCCTGCAAGACTGCAACTCTCTCCGATTTCTCAACACTTCGGATGGCGTGCGGGTCTGCCCGCCCGGGTCCTGCATGTCCCTGTCCAGCTCTTTCAAGCGCTTCCGGTGCTGCGCGACGGTCAAGGAGGCCGTGACCGGCATCTCTGGCCAGACCTGCTGCTTGAGTGTGGGCGGTGGCTTCCCTGCTGTCGAGAGCTGCCGAGTGAGCGGGTCAATAGGTGGCTGCCGCCTCAAACGCTCGGGCGTGTACTCCTCATCCAGGAACTTGCCCTTCTTCGTCTGAAGGGTCTCCCACTTCTGCAAGAACTTCTCATGCTGATCGCCGACGCGCTGCAAAACGTCCCGCTTCTGGCGATCTTGTACTTCTCTTTGGTACTTGCTGGTGAATACGTCCACCTGGTCAAGGTGGGAGAGGCAAAGTCACAAAAACGTCACTGCGTGATGTTCAGCTGAAATCATGTGTTGCTTGCCTGCGATGCCAGCTGATCCATCAAATGCTCGAACCTCAGTTCCGGATACATCCTGCACTCAACCGCTACCTGCCCAAGCCGCATTGAATCCGGGCATCTAAACTCTAAACCTCAATTTTCGTCTCAGGCACTCGTCAGCTTCAATGTCGAGCTTTCGCACGCTGTCAGTCCGCTCCGCATGCACCTGGTAAGCTCTCTGTCAGCCAACCGAACACAAGGCTGCGGCTGCTGACGCTTTGAGATGCAAGTGCTTTGCTGGATTCCTTCTGCCATGTTTCTGGCCTGGTTCCGGTACATGATTCCTCCGAGCGGTGCTGCACAGCACAAAAGAAGCACCTCAATACGAGGCTTGACACGAGGTAGACATCAAAATCAACACTGAAATAACAGCAACCTGCTGCATGCTGCCACTATAGCATCTGGACCCTCCAGCAGCACTGCTAGAGTTGTCGTGAAAGCGCACGTATCTTCTTGCAGCTGCTCTGGGATGAATGACAAATCGTGAAGACAGGTAGTCGTTGGAGTGGATCGTTGCTTTGGCGGTTCAGTTGGTAGCCAAGTCACTCCCAGAACTATGGCGATGACGATCAAGAGAGTCGAATCATCTCCGCCTGCCGGCTCTTTTCCAATATCAAATGAAGCTCTCCTTGCGCCTGGCCTCGTGTCGCTGCCAGTGTGGTGGTCGTGGCCGCGGCGGTTGTGGCTCCCGTCGTTGTCGATGTTGTGGTGGGCAGCGAGACTGCCACGTTCGCCTGGACAGATGTCACCTCGGCACTTGAGCATTGGCATTTGTTTCGAGCGAAATGGTCAGGAACATCTGTTGACGAGGCCTCATCGGAAATCTCATGAGACCAGGCAACTGGAAACAAACCCCCAATGCAAAAAATGGTTTTGGGCGCTGCTCACGTCTGCTTGCAGGATGGAATCGCTATGCGAGGCCTGTCTCTGAGATCCCGGCCGCGATGCTGGTAGATACCCCCGCTGCCTGGACGGCGGTCTGCAGCGCCGTCCCCCAGTTCACAGGCGTCGTGGAGTCCATGTTGGCCTGGCCATCTGCAAGGAGTCAGATGACCAGCCAGCCAAGCTACTGTGGATGGACGAAATCCTGCACCACCTGAGAAACACGGGTATCCTGATTCCCTTGTAAATACCAACGAACAATGGTTTCCTATGGTTGCAAAGTGGTGCAGGATTTCGTCCGTCCACAGTATGACAAGACATCACAAGCTATAGCCTTGATGTCCGAAGCATTTTCACTCACGAGGGCGGCAATCCCGTAATTGATCGTGGCAGCCTCAGCACAGGCAGGCCTTGCAAACTCAGGTTGGCCGAACGGGTCCGAGCTCAGGGCAGCCTCCAACCTTCGCAGAAAGTCCGACTCCAACCGCCGAGCGCAACTGACATCCTCAGCAGAGGCAGTCCCCAACTGACAAGTAAGGCAAAAGGCAGCGATCCGTAAGCCCCGGGCCAGCATGCCTCAGCAAACTGCTCCGGCTGTCCCCACCCACGGAGAAAAACAAAAAAGAGGAACCTGAATGCCGGCATGCGGCTCACTTGCGCTGCAACCACCTGGGGAATGGCAGCACGTGATCTCTTCGCAGCCCGCCCCTGGCCTGCGCAATGGTGGCAACTCCTTCTTTGAGTCCGGCAATTGCCGCGGCCGACTGAAGCAGTGCACAGCTGCCCACATTTGCCTGAATGACCTGCAGGCTGGTTTTGTGTAAGCTGGGGGTTCTCCCCAGCTGTCAAAATACATAGCACCTGCAGCTGTCAACATCAACAAATCTAGCCAAGGCACACCCGTTACATATTCGCTGCCAATGGTTTGTGTCGTGGATGCGGTCACGGATGTGGTAGATGTGGCTGTGGTAAATGTGGCTGTGGTAGCCGTGGTGGTGGCAGATGTGGTGGCAGATGTGGTGGCAGACGTGGTGGCAGATGTGGTGGCAGATGTGGTGGCAGATGTGGTTGTGAGAGACGTTGTGGCACTTGTGGTGGTTACAGTGACCGTCGTTGAAAATGAAGTACTACTCGTTGTGGAATTGCTGGCCGCCGCACTGAGGAACAAGATGGCATTGGCCACCAAGCAGCGCCCTAGCGAAGGGCCCCGCACTAAGAAAACTGTCGAAAAGGCACACGGTACCCCAGCCTCTCAGCCGCATGTTGCAAGCCGCAGGCCTGAGCGAAGAGCTCCACAGGCAGGCAAGCTCCCTTCAGGATCTTTAGGAGCCAGGGCTCGTTTGGGGGCTTCTTAAGTGCTTCACCGGCTTCACCCCAGGTTTGACTATCCCAATCCCGGCCCAGCCTGCCGGGTCTCCAGCCCCCTCCAGCGGCGTCACTACCGCCAAGGGCTGAAAAGCTACGGTTCGGCGCTTCTCAATGCGATGTGATGCAAACGGTCTGCTCAGGTTGGCCAAGCAAGAAAGCAAGAACGCACGGCCAGTGACTGCTTGCATTTGAACTGAAACTACCCCAAGGCGCAAGCAACAAGGCCGAGGCAGCCAAACAAACAAACCAAGCCAGCGCAAAGCCCAGCTTTCGCCGCACATTGTGAAGCCTCGCTTAGTTGCTCCGAAGCAGCGACTAGGGTCGCGCTGGTGTTGTCCTCCTGGTGGACCTCTCGCCCGTCTTGTGCGGCAACCTGCGTCTTCATCCTGGAAGTCTGGCCCGCCGGAAGAGTTAGCTCGTAGAAGCCGCTAAGAGGTTTGGACGGGGCTTGTCGCGACGCCTTGGGCAAAACACGGCCCATGGAATGACAAAGGCGGAACACTGGCGCTTGCTGGAGCGGCTCAGCCAAGCCGCTTGGCATACGCCTCACCACCCTTCTGCTTTGAGACTAGGTATTCACCGAAGGGAAGCCACGGCCGCCTGAACACTCCCAGCTTGTGCAACCTCGGCTTGAATATTTGCATGCAGAGTCCCAACCCCCCAACTCATGAGCAGTGCTCAACTCGAACTACCAAGAGTCCGAGTGAAGTGTTTGTCTCGAAAATCCTGGCATGAGACAAGCAAGCCCAACTCCTTCCCTCATCTCTTCCGGTGTTCTCAGTCCGTCCGTCCTGCTCCGGGGTGGGACTTCTCACAGTAAGTCCTTCTGCGGCCCGGTAGGCATCCCTTTCGTCCATGTGAGTTTGCAGCAGCGCCTGCGGCGCGCTTGGGCCCACTAGCGAGAGCTGCCGTTGCCAGCAAGCCGAGGCTGCGGCGGTCTCGCGCTTGGCGGTCGCAACTCTCAGGTCCCGGTTTAGAGCGATAAACCTCATACGGGGCGGGCCGGGGGTGTCTTCCAAATCATGCAAGTGCCAGCTCAAAGTGTCGAAACCTTGTTGCGTCTGAGGCACTTTCCCATGAGCTGATGGATCCTTAGGCACAGCTGCCTTTTGCTTACCAAAGGAGTTTCCATTTTCCTCCGCAAACGGCCAGAACTCGCCGCTGCTTTAAGTCTTTGCACCCCCTCGTCCGGCATCAAATGCCCCCCCCCAGCCTAATGCCTGGGCGCTGGATCACGTGGCGCCCAGCCTTTGCCAAGCGCTCGGCCAGGTCTGGGCTCGGGAAGACGGCGGCGCCATACATTTCCTCCAGGGAGGATCCAGGAACCTTTGCACCCCTATTCGTGAAGCTGCTCGACGCTTGAGTTCAACCGAAGGGAAAGTGACACGCAATTCTGGCGCGGTGTTGTGACGACTCGTGTTGGCAGGATGCTGCTGCTGGATGCTGTCGCAGGCTGCTACGCTGGGGAAGCTTACCAGGAGAACACCCGCCACAGCAGAATCCAACCACCCACATGTTAAGCACACCGAACAAAAAGAGACGTGTCTTTCGCACAATATAGCACGGTGAGCCGTGACCTCCATCACAAGAGTCGACGGCGAATGATGAAGACAAGTATAAGACATGCAAAAACGACCCTGACCTGAGCTGCTACAGCACCCGGCACCCCCAGTCACGCCCCCAAGAAGGATAGGCCAGCATCTCTGCGCATAAATCCCATGGGTCGCCAGCTGGATCTCTATGCGCGTGTCAAGTGAATCATTCCCCTCGTGATGGACCAGGGTGACTTGCCTCTCGATTGCTCCACTGCAGTGGTTTGTTGGATGCATTGTCTTCCTCCGTGCTTCTCCTGAGGATCCTTTCTGCACTCTTTTGGCGGCAAGCGCTGGAGAGAGATACACTTTGCATGCTTCTCCATGTTAGTGCTGGCGGATGTTCTTAAGGCAGTACAAACACAGAGTCTCATAACAGCTCCTAAACGAGGAGATAGTCTCTGAAGCGGGTATAGCTTTTGAAACGTAGCCTCAGGAACTCGCTTCGGAAGGCGAGTCAACTTAATCCGCGGAGCTGAGAATACCAATCGGAACCAAAAGGGCCACTCAGCTGGACCCAACATTGGCCGCGGCTTCTGACATGCCGAAACTTTCCCCTTCCTCCAGCACGGCGCAAGTCTGCTGGGAGGAGCGCGAGCGCAGCGCCATCTCAAGCGCCAGGAGGTAGAGCTCGTCGGGCAGCTTTGGCTCTTTCGGGATGGTGCCTCGAGTGACTCTGGAACTCTCCAGTAAGCGCTGGCCTTTTAAGAAAAAGAACCGAACAGACGCTCTCCTGCTCGGAGAAACAGCGCAGAAAGGGCCCAGCGCGAGACAGACCAAACTGCGACTCATACCGCCCAAATTAAATACTAAGCGCCAGCAGGGCGCTCCACAGAAGAAAGAACCGGCCCACATCTTTGAGATCCTCACTCAGCATCCGAAGCAGCAGCTCCCAGGTTTCGCCGTCTGGCTGAACGCCAAAGACCGCATACTGGGGAAGCATGTCCAAGGCAAACTCCGCAAACCCCCCTGCCACATACACCCTCAAGACCTCGTTCAGCATGGAAGTCCAATCGATCTCGTCCGCGCACGCCTGGCGAGCCTCCGCAACTATATTCCAAGCGTAGCGCAGATGCTGCAGCTTCTCGTTCGCAGAGGTGTGTGGCCGTCGCATGGCTTGAGCAAATAAGCCAACCAAGTGGCAGTACATGTCCGCGTCCAGCGCGACCCCATGCTCATGCATCTCTTGCACGATGGACCGGGCCCGCTTTGCATCACCGAGCTGCTTGCACGCATGCAGTAATTTGTCGAAGACGAAGCTGGTGACAGGCAGGTCCTCGGCTTGCATCTGACGGTAGAAGTCGAATGCCTTCCGCGCGTGATCAGGAGTGGTCGACATAGCATGGATGAGCTCACCATATGTTATGTCAGTTGGGTACAACCCACAGGTTCGCAGGTCATCCAGCAAGTTCAGGGCACGCTCTGCCTCAAACATGATAGCACAGGCTTTGATCATCACCGTAAACAGAACCTCATCGGGCTGGATTAGCTTCCAGGTGCGGATGGAATGAAACTCCTCCCACGCCCTCTGAATCATTCCTTCGCCAACCAGACCATTGATCAATATTGTGTGCACCACAACGTCCGGCTGCACTCTCTCATCTTCCATCTTCCTCAACAAGGAATATCCCGAGTCTGTGTCCCCAGCACGGACATGAGCCTGGATGAGAGTTGCATAAACTTTGGGTGTTGCACTGATCAACTGCTCCCTCATCTTCAGGAACAGCTTCCTTGCTAGCTCCGCATCACCTAATTGCGCGGCTCCACTCAGCAGTGACACAAAGGTTTCCGAGTCGGGCTCAAACCCATGGATTTTCATGGTGTCGTGGGTACTCATGGCATCCTCCATTCGGCCTTGTAGCGCCTGTGCCCGTATTAATTGGTTGCAGTTGGCCACGGAGGCCTTGCCTTCGCGGACTAAGCTCTCAAAGTCTTTCGCACAGGCCTGCATCTCGCGGACTCGAGCTGCACGCTCGGTACCCGGGTGATGCTTCAAAGCCTCAGCCATACTGTCCACGATTTCTGGGTCCACACCTGTCCGCGCAAAGTCCTTTGCCTTCTGTCGCAGACTTGCTATCAGGCTTTGCTCTGGCATTCCGCGGACATCTTGCTCTGCAGGTTCCCTTGAGGAAGCGCTCGGCATGTCGGACCTGGGCCGGTGCGGTTGAGCCCTTTTTCACCCGTCCTTTTACCATCGCACTAAGCCTGCGGCGCCGCTTCAGTCGAAGCCGCCAGCAGCTTGGAGGTTGCTTTGGCCGGGGAGAGCGGCTCGGCCCGGCCAGCAGGCTTCGGGGGGAGGCTCACGATGCCCCGGAGCTGCTCCATGGCCTCCGCGGTATCTTTGGGCCTGGTGTCCTCGGCGCCGTCCTCGGGCTGTCATGGATCTCTCATGGGATCTCTCACTCAAAACTGGGGTCAAACGGAGCTTTAGCAAAAGCAACTGGTCCTCCTCCGATTTGGATTGCCACTTGGGCGGCTTCTTGTTCCGCAGCTTGGCAGGAACGCGCCAGAAGGGCGTGTCTGGTGCCACGTGGTCAGGTGCAGGCTGCAGCTTCTCGCGTCGCTCCAGCACGTCGTCAATCAGGCGCCGGGACTCGACCAGCACCGACGGGGCGTCGTGCGTCAAGTCCTCCGCACTCATCGGGGGCCCGAAGCGCACGAAGAACTGCGGCGTCCGCGGCAGCACGGCCACCGGCCGCGAGTGCAGACTCTTCACCTGCAAGGCTGCAGTGGAGCACGCGCAAGCTTGCACAACCACAGCCTCCTGGGGTGGCACAGTCTCTGCCACAAACTGCATGTCCTGCCTGCTTCTGCCCAAACCGTGGCACGGGCTCTTCAGCACCGCCTAGGTCCTCCAGGTCAGTAGAGTGCCTGTGCTTCTTCGGGCGCTTCCGGCCCAAGGGCGGTGCGCCCGGTCCCTGCGCCACCTCAGAGCCGCAAGACTACTTTGTGAACATCCCTTCAGAAAGCGAACTTCAAACAGGCAAACAGACATGGCAGTTGTCTTTGTCGAGGTCTCTGGTATCCAGCACCGTTCCCCCTATCTCCCCTCTCCGCCGAAAGCATTAACTCATTCATTCACTCATTGCATTCACTCATTCCGCCGGAGCGCCGCTTTCGGGCGCGTCTTCTGCCCCAGCTCCGCCTGTCGAATCACCTCCCGGATTCACGCGAAGCATGTTTGAGGCGCGCGGAGACCGAGACAAAACCTCCGAAAACTCGTGCCATCCACCGGCAGAACCAAGATCACATGGCATCAAATGGGTTCTCATGCGGGAAAAACAAATCAAACGGGCTTCCTACGGAGGGAAAAGAAAAGGAAAAAAAACAGCCTCAAAACCCAGGATCATCAAGATCGCTGGGGTGGGGTGGTGGGGATGTCAGTCAGTTGCACACATGGTCAGAATTCAGAGCGGCGGGTGAGAAGAAGGGGATGCCCTCGCCTTCTTGCTGCGGCTCTTCCGCCTCAGATCCGCGAAGCCCAGGGCCGTGGGCACCTCCCCGGCGGGCGCCCAGCGCCTCCCCGGCAGGAAGCTGGAGGCGCACCGCGCCAGCGGCCTCGTGGCTATGGGTCACAAAACCGCCAGGGGACCGCAGGTTTTAGTCCATGTTTCCATTTAGGTCTGCCCTTGTTCGTTTTTGTTTGTTGGTTGGGGGGGGGGGCCTTAAAAAAAGAGAAATTCGGGAAAGGAGGAAAAACGAAGGAGGTGACCTGGGTGACAGTGATGGCAGCAAAGGCCCGAAAAGCCACGTAAGGCCCAAGGCTCTGCCATCCCAGCAATGGCTTCAAGGAGCCCAACTGGGACAGCCGCCGCATGTGCGTGCGCCGGGCTACACCAACTCGCTTCGGCAATCAAGAAAACAAAAACAAAAAAAAAACGAACTCGCCCTCTCTCCCTGAATGGGCGGCTTTTGGTGCTTGAGCCCAACATGGGGCCATTGCAACAAAATGTATGTCATGTACAGTATTCAATGGCGTCCTAGGGTTGATGTCTTGAATGGCTGCTGTCTTGAATGGCTGCCGTCTGGAGCCGCTTGCCTTCCCTGCTTTGCTGTTGGCCATCTCAGGTCGCAGCTTGCTTTGGCCATGGACTCTCTGCTGCAATGTTAACAAAGCAGTCGCAAGAACCCCCTGTGACTCACATATCCCGGCATGCACGCATCTGGTTGCTAAGATGGCTTTTGCTTCCTCTGGGCTCAGGAAAGCACGCTCTGCTCATGCCTGTGATGAGTGGGAATGTGGTCCCCCTCTATTGACGTGGGCTTCCGCCTTCTGCGCGTGGCGCTGAAAGGCCAGCTAGTTTCGACACAGCATCTGACTTCGACAGGGCAGTTCGCATGGGCGAAAAGGGCTCTATCTCGACTTCCCCGAGATGTAATCGACCACCTTTTGAATTGTGGGGTGGTCAAAGAAAAGCGTCGGGGGAAGCCGAATTCCCTTGATGTCTTTCTGGAGCTCATCTCGCAGTATCACCGCGGCGCCGCTGGACAGACCAATCTCATTGAGAGGCACGTCGGCCTCCACGTCCCGGCTGTCCATCCCGAGCCTTAGCAGGACGGGTTGCCAAACCACGGGATTTGCACGGGTGCCAGCCCGCCAGTCCCTTCCGCCAGGCTACAGCTGGCCAGTGATCTCCTGCATTCGCTTCTTCAGCGGATTGCCCTCTTCCCTCTGCATGGCTCGGGTCAGAAATCCAGCCTGCCACAGCACAAAAGCAGAACAAACCAGCGGCAGTGTCTCACTCGAGTTGCAAAAACCGTTGGTTTTTGCTGTGGGCTCAGATGTCCCATTGCGTCGCCGTCAAAGCTTTGACACGCAATCCTGACAGCCAACGAATGAAACCCCCGCGCCTTGACAGCAGAGATACCTTGATTCTGCGATGACTTCTGAGTCAACGGGGAATTTGCTGTGGCCTTGCTCTCAGAAGCTTGTTTGGCACCACCTCAGCTGACAGTGCCCGAAAACGCACCACACAAGCTGGCTGTGACAAGTTCTCCCTTGTACCGTGTTAGGTTCCATGTTGCTGGGAAGGCCAAAATCGCACAATGCAAGCCCGAGCGCAATCAGGACAGAACTTGCAGTCTGCCCAAGGTAGAGGCGCACTGCAGGAAACGCATTGAGCTGCTGCCTCTTTGTGTCCGCATTGCGGGCATCGGAACGCTCCAGTGGAGAAAGGGCCGGAGCGACGGCCGTCCACCCGGGCAACGTTCTCGTCCTGCAGCCACTTGTCCTGAACAATTGCATTTTATGCCCTGCTGAAATCCAAGAATCGAGCGCAAAGATGGCAAGGGCTGTCTTAAGACAGTTCTGAAGGTTTCGGGGCCTGCATTTTGTCTGGCGCGCCGTTTGCGAGTGCAAGGCGCCCGAATTGGGCGAACGGCGCTCGACCCCCACAGATGCGTGTCATTTACTGGATATGGATTTCCATAGTTTGGATGGACCAGCCCAAGCATCCTCGGCTTTGGTCTTTGATGCTGACAGTGTTTCGCGTCAATTGTTTGTTTGCATCCTGAGAGATTTACTTTTACTGGGATCTCAAGTACGGTTTGCTCCAAAACATCCTCATTCTCTGTGCAGCATTGCTAAAGTCAACCTTTTGTGCGCAGAACTCATTGGCATCTGTGTCATTTGTGTTGTTTGCTTCTCTCCTTTCCCTGTTGGAAAAAAGCCGCGGCTGGCGCAGAACGCTCGACAATGAGCAAATCGGACAGACTCCCCAGCCTGCAGCAACGGGGCGGTCGCATCTGTGAACAACACCTTCTTCCGCAAGGATTCCACGAGCTGCTGAGCTTCTTGCACCATGGCCTGGGTATGGCAAAAACGACCCTCCGGCAAGCAGGCGTTTCAGCGACTTGGCTTTGAGGGCCCCACCCTCTCTGCCACTTCTCCCCTTCGGCCCAGCTCCACGGCCCGCTCAGCGTGCTGCTTCGCAGCGGCAAAGTTGCCAAGCTTCTCATGGGCTTTGGCTGCATAATACCTGAGGCACACTTAAAACGCATCAAAGCACGACAGCGCGCGTCGGAAGGTCGACTCTCCAAACACCAAAGCTCTAAGCACAGGCCGAGGATCAGCGCCATGAGGCGATTGCCTTGATTGCCTTGGGAGTCCCGGAGCAACTCTTCAGCTGCCTGGCGGCAATCGTCGTAGTGATCCACCTCATAGCAGACACGCACGTAGGTCGCCAGGCTTCTGGCCACCAGCTCCGGCTTTCCCAGCGCCTGGGCCAAGCGGGCGGCGTCCCTGGCCTCGTGGTGCGCGTCCCGGGGCTGGCGGCGCCCATTCTCGTCTTTGGCCAGGGACGCCTCCGCCACCATCAGCCGCAGACGGATCTCGTCCTCGTGGGCGCAGATCTCCCCGAAGCGGCGCCGGGCGCGGCGCGCGTTGGCGCGGCCAGCCACCACCTTCCCGAGCTTCAGCTGAACCTCCGCCAGCTGCGCCAGGGCCTCCGCCGCGTCGCGCGCCTGCCCAGCCTCCTCGAAGAGCCGCGCGGCGTCCTGCGCATATTGGCAGCACTGGTCCCGGCGGCCCGCTTGGAGCATCGCCGTGCTGATGGTCAGAAGGACCGATGCCTCCAGCGCTGGGTCTCCCTGGACCGCATCACGCAAGTGCAGAGAGGCCTCGAGGATCTCCAAAGGCCGCTGCAGCACGGCCAAAGCCCTTGCAACTTCAGCCAGTAGCCTGACAGCTTCGCAAATGCCCGATTGCGCTCCCGAAAGGGCTCGCAGAACTGGAAAAGCTTCTTGGCAGGCTGCATGGATCTCATCGGCTTTCTCGTCAGCTCCAGCACCAGCAGCGCGATATGCTTGTAGTAGCACATTCAAATCACGCGCTTCGCTTGATGGATCCCCACTTTTCTGGCTCATGCACAGAGCCTCTTTGGCACTTTGCACTGCGCGAGCCGCCTCAGAACCACCACATGCTATCTGGACGCTGGCCAGGTGGCTTGCTGCTTGGTTAGAAAGCTGGCCACCTTCCACCTGGGTCAGTCGCAGCAGCTCCTGGGCCAAGCGGAGTGCTTGCGGCTGGCCCTGCAGCGCCAAGTGCGCAGAGCAGGCCAGTTGAGTCACCTCCATCTGCCGGTGGCTCTGGGCGCAGTGCTCCTGCAACAGGTCCAGCGCCTCCTTGGCATGCTCCAAGCACGTGGGGAAGGCACCAGCCTGGGCCAGCCACCTGACGGTCTAGATTTCTTCCTCCGCCAAAGCCATGTTAGCATATTGAATACAACCACAACAATTCGAGCGAAAACAAAAACTCAATTTGCTTGGTGGGTCGCCTTGCCATGGCCGTCCTGACCTCCACCTCCAGCACCAAGTCCTCCGCCTGCTCCGCCAGCTCCAGCGCCCGCTCCCCATGCGGCTGCCACTCAGAGGTCGCTGCCAGCGCCAGCAGCGCCCGGCCCTGGAGCACCGTCCCCGCCTTCTGCGCCGCCTGGAGCCCGCCCCGGGCGGCCTTCTCCGCCAGGCCCCGATCTCCTCGGGCCAGGTGCAGCTGGGCTAACCAGATCTTCGCCTCCGCCTCGAACTCCGCCGAGGCCTTCTTCGCCAGGTCGATGCCCTCGGAGAGCAGCGATCTGTCACTCGACCCGGCCACCGCTTCCGCGAAGGCCAACTGCATCTTTGCCTCTGCCCTCCTATCGCGCCCGCGCGCGGTCTGGCATGCCTCCAGGCCGGCCCTTGCGAGCTCCACAGCATCCTCTTTCAGGGCATTCTTCGCAGACACAAGCAGCCGAACAGCATCGGCAGCACTGTCTACGTCGCCCCTCTGACATAGCCTCGTCCATGCTCGCGAAGTTGACTCCACGACTTTGTGGTCCTGGAACCTCTGCGCATACAGGGTAGCATCGGCCAGCAGATTGCGATCATCGGTCATGACAGCGACGTCAGCGACATGTGATTAAGACACGCAAAGCATGAAGACACGTTTAGCCTGGGTTCGCTCAAGAACGTCAGGATCCAATGCGCAGCCCCATCTTCGGAACGTATTGGTTGCTTTCAGTCCCTTGCGGGCATCGTGTGTCTGTTGCTTTGCGATGTTCTCCAAACATTACTGGCCTTTCAGTGCTGTAAGCCATGCGGCATCTCAGCCCAACCACACATGGCAACTAGGAACAAAGCGATTCACTTGCCAACATGCCTTCGCCACGTTCAGTCTGGCCGCTCCTGCTGTTTGCGGTTGGCAATCAACCTTGATGGTTGCAGTTGGCCTCACCGTGTGCGAGGGCTGATTGCCAGCGCTGTGGCCGAAGGAACTGCTTTAGCCAGTGCATATCCAAACTCCGAACAAAAGCTGCGAGTTTGGTGGGCAAGCACTCCATCGGCAGCAAAGCATGGCGACCAGTGCAACTCTGCTCCTTAGGAGCACTGGATGTGAATTTTGAATTTAAAACTGGCATTCGCCATTGGCAGGAGAATCGGTGCCCACTAGGCTGTGCAAATCTCCTCGGCGCGACACACCAGAATAACGTGAATCAAAGGCACTGCAAGGCCTCAGATGTATCAAGAAGATGCGGACTCCACATCCTGCACTGTTGCACGTACATGCGCCCACAGTCTTCCCGAATGGCATCCAACTTGAAGGGCTTGAACTCACGTGTCTCATGCTGCTTTCCTTTGACTTCCGCAAAAAAACGGAGAAAAGAAGAAGAAAAAACGCACCCGGCATCTTCCATCTTCCATCTTCCATCTTCCAGCGCCTGCATCAGCGTATCGGTGTGCAGGATGTCGGTTTCTGCTGGCGGCGGTGGCAGGCTCGGGCCCCGCTGGCTCGGACCTGGGTCACGGGTCACGGGTCACGGGTCCCGCGCGTGAACAATTACAGCAGAGACCATGAATGAAGTGAAGGGCTCAAATCTCTGCGAAGGAACTATGATACTGCATTCACGAACCATTTTGGTCTGCGGTTAAGAACAAACAGCGCCATCGATTCAACGGCATCATTACGTTTTCGACAACATTTCTATTATCAATACCAAACCATCATTACGTGCTTGACAACGTCAATAATGATACCAATGCATTTGAGAACAAACAGCGTCGGAATGATACCAAAGCCACAAATGATTGCACGCTACAATTAAGAACAAACAGCTAAACAGCGTCCCAATGAATTCAGCAGCATCATGAGTAAGATTTGGACAACATCACTGACAAAACCCAAGCCACGAACCATTGCACACCGCATTTAAGAACGAACAGTGCCTCAGTGCTGAATTCAGCGGCGCCACTACGTTTTCGACTTTCGACAACATTACTGAGGATACCAAGGCCATGAACAATCGTGCGCTACTACCTAAGAACCAACAGCATCCTAATGATGCCAGCGGCATCACATGAGACCAAAGCCACGAACGAGTATGCGCTAAATAAACACAAACAGCGTCCTAATGTCCTAGAACGACTCAGCGGCGACATGATGAGTTTCACAGAATCATGACGGTATTGCAACCGCAACCGTTCCACGATGCGCCCATGACTCACACAAGGCAGCTACCAGAGCAAACTAAGAAACAACAGGCAAGCCCAGGCCCACCCATTGGGCCCCGCCTAGCTGTAGCTTCGAGGCTGCCTGCGGCAAAAACCCCTCCCTACCACAGTGCGCCTGCGTCGAACCAAGCATCTCTTTTCAGGTTTTTGGGCTTGCTGCGAAACATCCCCAAATCAGACCTCGCCGTTAGCTTCCCGATTCAAAATGAGGGGGAAATCCAGTGAAGCGGCGGTGAAACAAAGAAAGACGTCAAAGATTTATCGGTTTCAACTGCGTACAACAAAGCTGGTGAGGCCGATATGTGCTGCAGCAATCGCATGGGACTGCAAGCCTCCAGCAGGTGAGTGCTGAAGGTGCTCTTGTTGGCTCGACACGCAGCCCTTGGTTCTGCATTCCGGAATCCACGCCCTGTGAGCCAAACCCCGAGTTCCAAGCTGTACTTTGGTCCAGCCTTTCATGGCCATGAACCTGCAAAGCACGAGAAAAAAACCGAGAAAGAAAATAATTAAAAACAAAAAAGAGGAGAGAACCAAAAAAAAAGAAACGCACATTGACACAAGTGACGGCGAAACTGCGAAGACAGGACCAAGCCCAGCCTGGAATGCGAGTTCACTCCACCGTGCAGAGGCCAACCCTGGCTCCTTTGCACAAGTCTCCCATGCATGCGAATCTGTCTGTCTGTGCCTCTTGCCCGTCGAATATTCGGGTCTCCCTGGGTCCGGCTGGATGCGCTTGAGTTCGGGCTCACGGGGCCAGTTTTGCCAATCCTTGTGCAGAGCCTGCTGATGACCAGCACCAGCGCCTCTCACGAAACACGCTTGGTGGGCAAAGAGGTCAGTGCGCAATGAACGGCTCAACACGATGGATGCCCTGACTGCCTTCACACATACCCTTTGCGACAAGCTCATGTGTAGAGCGTTTTCCTGAAGAAATGCAAGTCTCCCTCCGGAATCTAGATGAGCTTGGCCCGGCATCTTTGCCTCTGTCTCACTTGTTCCATGAACACCTGTCCGCCCTAGCACTCCTTGAATCCTTGCATCATCGCTTCCCATAGTGTGCTGGTCCAGTGTCTGCTTGTTCCGCTGGTGTGATGCTTCTGGGTCTCTGCAAACTCGTGCAACCTATCCCCAAAGAGCCATCCGTCAACTTGATCTCAAACACTGCCTGCATCTGGATTCCCCCTTTTAAAGTTGCATTTTACTGGTTGAAACTAAGCCGCCACTTGTGGAGGTGCCACAACAAGGACATGAGGAACCCCCGCACCACATTTTGCTAAAGTTCAAGGTGAGTCACAATCAAAACCCGGTACAAATGGTCTACCCAGAACCATGTAAAGAGTTAAGAACGCGGCCGCAGCTATTTGTGGTTGGGATCGTCCCTTAATTACCAACCTTCATCTACCCGGGTTTTGATTGCGACTCAGGTGGGCATGCCTTCTTGCAAATGTGGGAAGCAGCCGTACGCGTATGCTGGATCTGAACCGCGAGGATGGGTCTGACAACTTACAAGCCTTTCGAGCAACATCCCGAATCTGCCGGTGATTGCTTGGGCACGCATGCCCAGCATTCTGCTGGCGTGCTATGTTCTGTCAAACTCATGCTCCTAGGTGAGAAAGAAACTGCCTGAGTGCAAATTGCAAGGCCACAATGGCAAGGTCATGTATTGGTGATGGCGGTGTTGCCGTGTCGATTTGGTCTGTGTTCGTGATTGGGTTGGAGGTGCCGGGCTGGGGATGGACTGTGATGGGTGTGGAGGGGGAATTCTGACCGTCGTAGCTAGTGTTGAGGGCTAAGCCCTTGAAATCTTTATGATACCTTAAGTCAGAACAGTTCATTTGCTTCATGGACCCTTGCCTCCACATCGCTGTCGGAGTTGCAAATGAAGTCGAAAGACCTTGACGGAGTGTGCCTGGCGCAGTTGGGAGGTCAAGGTTATGCCGCCACCCAGCCAGGCAAGCTGCTGAGCTTCTCACAAAGAAAAGCAAAGGTGAGGAGGTGCATCTCGAAAAAGCCACGGTGCCTCGCTAGCGCCCGCAAGCCCCAGCGCGCGTGGTCTGAAGGTCTGAAGGCAGCACACGAGCCGCGAAGCCATAACCAATGCTCATGACCTGTGCACGCGAGCGAGCGGCCGATGCCCTGACCATCTCCCAAGATCGCAGCCCGCCCAGGTGACCCAAGTGGCCTTCGTGAGGTCGCACGAGCTGCGGTCCGAAAAGTCCCTGTACGGCGCCTGCCACGTGCCGGCGCCACAGTGGCAAAGGCCTTGGACGAAAAAAGATCATCTCCAAGGCCTTGGACCAGCGCAGCTGAAGGTCACCTCCCTGCCCTGCCACCAGACGCGCGCGAAAAATGCCGATGGGAAAAGGGATGGGCAAATGGAAGGCGGGCCTCGCGGCTTGACATCACAAATGACCTTCAGCAGCCGCCTGCCCAGAACATTTTGTGCAAGCCGCGGAAAGTTGCGGGAGTGCAGGTTCTCAATTCAACTTCCCTGAGCTCGGCACTTCTCTGCCCGACTTTTTTGGTCCTCATGCCGAGCCAAGCAACCAAGCCCCCGTTCAGTCCCCTTGGCAGGGAAGCCTGAAAAAAAAATAAAGCACATGTGGGTGTGGGTCAAAAGTGGAAGCCCAAAATGGAACCCTGGAAGATGGAAACAAAGGCTAAAACCAGCGGTCCCTTGGTGGTTTGATTTTGACCCATACCCATATATTTGATCCGTACTTGATTTCGACACGCGTCCAGCCCTGCCTCTGCCTCATGCCCCACATGAAAACCCTACCACGCACCGAGGGTGCCACGATCTTCTCTACCTCGATCCCAGTCATTGCCTCCGTGCTGCGAGCAAAGCCGGGGCTCTTTGCTTTGGGGGACTGGCGTTGCAGGCAGCACAAAATGACACAAGGGTCTTTGCCTTTGTCAAGCTCCCTGGCTGTGGCTTTTAAATTCTTGGTGCGCAAATCAGTGGCTTCTCCAGAACCGTGTCATGGACAAAGTGCCCATGAGACACAGCAGCCCCGCCTGGGCCATCTGCCTGATGATGTTGGGATTGGTCATCAGCCCGTCGCCTCGTGCCGTGCTGATTTGGACGCAAAACTGAGCCTGGATGAACTTTGTGCTTTTTGTTTAAAACCCTTGTGGAGTTGTACATCCCCTTTCCCACTTCCCATAGAATTGAAGCGAGTCATTGTCCATATTTCTCGGCCGCATTTATGTCCTCGCTAGGGCCGCGGCGCTCCATCTTTTTCTTGGCCTGCTCCGGACCAAACACTAACCGATTGGTTGGATGACATAACTTCACCTGACTGGCTGAGTGACTAAACCTGCTGGTTTAGGCAACGATAAAGGGAATCCCCTTCATCGTTACCTGAGTCACACCAATATATCATCGTTGCCCAAAATTTCAATATCCCGGAGTAACGATAAAGGTTCATTCCCAACACCCCGAGTCATCCCTACTGGCGAATCTTCTTCCAGGGCGGCCGGCCTTCTCTGTGCTGCGCTGCAGCTCCTGAACGGAACGGGCGGCTGCTTTGTTGGGGAGGGGTGGGGAATCCTCGTTCGCAATCCGTCGTGGGGGACAACCGCCACAAGGGAGGCCATCTTCTATGAATGTGTGTACTGGTGGTTGACCATGAAGGTTTCAAAAAACAGCGTGAAACCAAGGAACCAGGAGGGTCCCGGGGCCCCGCTGTACCAGGCTTAAAGAAATGGGCATCAAATACGACGAAGGAGGCGCCTTTGCGTCTGTTTGATGATGCTTTGCTTTGCTCCGCATCGGTCCTGATCAGCTTGCTGCGATTCCTTGGCTTTGCGCTTGTCATCGGCCTGGCAAAGGCCGCCAGGAGAGCTCGTTGCCAAGAATTTGCCCATGTGAAAACGTGCTTGCACGACCACTCCTCATCTGCTGGTGGCTTGAACTCATTTGCTCGGGCGGCCTCCATCCTAAAAGCGAACCCTAACTTGGTTGCGTTCCCATGCGCAAAAGAAACAATATAATGGTTTGTTCAATTGAGAATCTCGCCAGAAACCCCCTTCACTCGAGGAAATGTTGAAAGCGACCGACCGTTGCTCCGGGCCCCGCCTGTCGCAACTCCCGCACCGTCTTGGCTGCCTCCCTGTGATGCCTTGGTAGCTCTGAGAACGTCTCACAGACCTGCAGCCTTCAGGGCTCCACGTCGTCAGCTTCCGCAGCTCTTCGTCCAGTCTGTGGGCTTCTTGCTTCCATTGATCCTGGCCACCCAAACGACTGCGTTCCCTAAAGCAAACATTTGAATGGTTCTCAAGATTGCTTTTATGTTAGTCTTCCCTTCAAACCACCATTTGGAGGCTGATTTTAAGAGGCTGTCGCTTCCATGGACCCAACAAAAAAAACGACGCAGAACCAGCGATCGGCCGGCATCCTCCCCAGCTGAGTTCGCTTCGCGGGTGTGGCCTGGATGCCAAAATGACAGGTCTTTCTTGTCTCGTGCCCCAGGGCCTAGGAGCTGCTTCAGCTCGCCGGCGAACTTCTCAGTGTGCTGAGCAAGTTCCTCGGCCTGAACGAATTCATCCCCGGTGTCGCATGACGCCAAATGCGCAACGGCCAGGTCCTTCACAAGACTAGCTGGCCACCACGCCTCCTGGCAGTCTCTGCTCAGCTCTTGCTGCTGATTGCGGACGCTCTTCGCCAGCCTCGCCAGCCGAATTCAAGTTCCATCGCCAAGGTCTTTTTGAAAAAAGAAAAAAATGTTCCGGCACGGAATCCTGGCGCCCGGCTCCTGGTACTTCCTCGTTTGCTCCACGAAGCTCTCCTACCAGGCACCCGCACGTTGTATCTCACCCAATCTCGAGATGTATTGAAGCCGGTTCTTGTTTAGAGCCCCGCCACTGTGATGGCACGGCCCGCCTGCAGCTCTGCAACCATGGCCATGGCATCTTGCCTCAGCATGGTCAAAACCGGGGCGTGGCCACGGCCCCTTCTCAGCCAGCAAGTCTCTCAAGCGATGCACCAGGCCACTGACGCCAGCTGAGCCAACGCCCGAAATGCGCCATCCTGTAGGATCGGCCACCATACGTTCGCATAAAGTGATTTCCCCGCTCCCCACAACTGGTCATGGTGTCATTCAACGCCATTCGCCCGGCCTTCTCTTGGTGCGCGCTGTGCGCCTTCTGCAGTTCCTCCCAATTCTTCTGATGCTCCCGCTGCAGGATCTCCTGGCCGACACGTCCAGGGAGCTCCCTGGAGAGGCCCCCCGCACTTGCCGGCTCCGTTCCTGGCGCATGGTGGCCTCCGCCTCCTTCTCGCTGCTCTGGCCCTGGAACTGTGACCTGGGATTTGAGACTCCGATGCGATTTGAACATCAACATAGGTGGCAAATGTTCATCCACACCAAAATGGAGCCATAGGTTATGCCCCATGGCCATTTCCACCAGTGCCGGGAGTATCCCCCCGGACGCGCGCCAAGCGTGCCTTTTAGCGCTCGCAAAGCACGGGCCACGCGATCGAAGTCGGAGCTTATGTTGAGCTCGAAGAGCGTTTCTTGACTTTGCGCTCTTTCTTCTTTTCTGGGTTCTTCCGCTTCAGAGATGCATCCTCCTTCCTCTCCTTCTTTCGGCTCCGGGACCTGTCGTGGCCTTTTCCTGAGTCGCTTGCGGCCTTCTTCACTTTCGCGTGTCTCTTTCTGTCCTTCCCCGTCTTTCCGGGGCTTGATCTCTTGTGAGCCGAAGCTGAGGTCGACCGCCTTTTGGTTCGGCCCGTTTTCTCTCGCTTCTGCTCTTGCTGGTAATCCTCTCGCTCCCAGACCCTCTCCTTCTCTCTCAGCTCCCTCAGCTTCTGCCGAATCTGCAGCCACCCGTGGTGCATCTTCCCGTTCAAATGCGAGGCCCTGTCGTGCCAGTGCGGGTTGTCCTCCCCCTGCATAGCATAGCGCACCCCGCAGACCTCGCAGGCCTCTTCCCCCGGGAACTCGAAACGGTACCTAGGGTTCATGGCCACTCATGCGAGGGAATGAGTATCGCTACAGGGTGATGATTTTGCGTTTGACAACATCCTCCCAAATCAGGCATGCTGCGGAACACAAATCCGCCGACGCCCGTTGATCGCTCCAACGAAGGTCTCGCTCTTTCTCTCTCTCTCTCTCTCTCTCTCCTCCTAGGGGAGGGCAGGCTTTGATGCTAGGCATCTGAAGTGGGGGAATTGGGGGTAACCATAGTAAGGAAATAAAACCGCTTCACGGGAAATAAAACCGAGGACCAGCCGGCACCATGAAAAGGCATTAAGGATATAGGCAGATCCAGCAAGAAAATACAAAACAAACATGAGAAATAAAAAGATACGACGGACCGGACGGACTGGACGGATGGAGTGGATGAGCCGCATGAGCTGGGCGGACTGGACGGACTGGACGGACCGCGGACTGGACGGACCGGACTGGGCGGACCGACCGGACGGACCGCGGACTGGACGGACCGCGGACCGGGATTCACCGGACCGGACTGGACGGAGCGCGCGGACGGGACCGCGGACCGGACGGACCGGACGGCACGGACAACGGACCGGACAGACCGCGGACCGACGGACCGGACCGGACGGACCGGACGGACCGGACGGACCGCGGACCGCGGACCGGACGGACCGGAAGGACCGGACGGACCGGACGGACCGGACGGACCGGACGGACCGGACGGACCGGACGGACCGGACGGACCGCGGACCGCGGACGGACCGGACGGACCGCACGGACCGGACCGACGGACCGGACCGGACGGACCGCGGACTGGACGGACCGGACGGGCCGGACGGACCGGACGGACCGGACGGACCGGACAGACCGGACGGACCGGACGGACCGCGGACTGGACGGACCGCGGACCGACGGACTGGACGGACCGCGGATCGGACGGACTGGACGGACCGGACCGGAAGGACCGGACGGACCGGACGGACCGAACGGACCGACGGACCGGACCGGACGGACCGCGGACTGGACGGCGGACCGCGCGTGGACGAACCAGCCGGACAGGCCGGACGGACCGGCCAGACCGGACGGGAGACCAGAGCCAGACGCACCGCGAAGCGGGACACGCTGCGCGTCCCAGCGTGCGGCTGCGCGGACGGACCGAAACAAGACGGCCGGACGGACCGGAGAGAGCCCAGGACCGGACTGCATGTGTATGCACCGTGTATGTATATCGCCGTGTGTAATCCTAGCGAAATTGAGACTTGAAACACGTAGATGTTTACCTTTGCTTCAGTCTCCTTCGCCTGAGTACATCGGAATACTTATGCTACTTGTGCAGAGTTTCAAGGCCAAAAAAAACTAAAAAATAGCGGGGGGGGGGGGACAGGGTTGGGTTGGGTGGCAGCCCCCCCCCATGATGATTGAAAAGTGGATCGAAAAGTTAGGGGCAAAGAATGTAAAAAATGGCTCTCGCATGATGATTGAAAAAATGATGCTTCAATTAAAGGCGCGGGGAGGGGGGTTGAGGGGGCGGCAGACCCCCCCACGGTGATCGAAAAAAGTGATGATTCAATTAAGGGCAAAAATTCTAAAAAGCCGCGGGGAGGTTGTGGGGGGCGGCAGCCCCCCCGCGCGCGGGGCGGGGGGGGGTGGGGGGGGGCCTGCAGCGCCCCCCCCGCCCACGATGATCGAAAAATGCCGACGAGGATCGAAAAAGTGATGTTTCAATTAGGGGCAAACAGAAAAGGGGTGCGGATTTATTTTGGGTTCTTTCTTCGTTTCTTCGTTTTTTTGGTTTTTCGTCCGGGCAAATAAAATGTCGTATGTTACAGCATTTTCTCGCGAAATTGACGCATTTTACACTAGCTCGTCAACATCCCCAGCATCGTTTTCAACATCCCCCTGTCCGACCAACATCCCTAGCATCACCAACAAATCGTGGGAAACCAAATCCAAAAATGTAGCTGGCGGGTTAACGGGGTGAAAAAAAATAATGCTTCAAACAAGAGGGCATCTCAATCCCAGCCAGAAAAAATAATAAAACAGAGCGGGGGGGGTGGCAGCCCCCCCCCCCATGATGGTCTGATGATTACAATAGGGGTGTAATTCGGTCTCTGCAAAAAATAATAATATATAAAGTAAGGGGGGGGGTTGGGGGGGGGGCAGCCCCCCCCATGATGTTCGAAGAATTGATGATTCAACTAGGGGCGCAATTCATTTAATCTCTGTAGAAAATCTAAAACGTAGCGGGGGGTTTGGGGCTGCCGCCCCATGATGTCGGAAGAAGTGGTGATTCAAGTAGGGGTGCAATGATTCAAGAAAGGGTGTGATAGAATTTAAAAGGCAGCGGGAGGGTTGTTCGAAGAAATGCATACATACAGACAGACATGGACTACACAGATTACCCAAAATGTCGTATTTTGCAATATTTTCTCGCGAAATTGGTACTCGAAAAAGTGATGATTCAAACAGGGGTGCAATTCAATCTCTGCCGGGCCAGTAAAGTGTCGTATTTTACAGCATTTTCTCGCGAAATTGACGCATTTTACGCTAGCCCGTCAACATCCCTAGCATCGTGTTCAACATCCCCCGCATGTCCGACCAACATCCCTAACATCACCAACAAATCGTGTGACGGGGTCAAAGAAATGATGATTCAAGTAGGAGGGCATTTCAATCCCTATTAAAAAAATAAAATTAAAAGTAGCGGGGTGGTTGGGGCGGGGGGCGGCAGCCCCCCCCATGATGCAAAAAAGAAGTGATGATTTGAATAGCGGTGCAATTCAATGTCTGCAAAAAGTCTAAAAAGTAGCGGGGGGGTTGGGGGGGGGGCGGCAGCCCCCCCCCATGATGTTGGAAGAATTGATTCAACTAGGGGTGCAACTAATTAAATATTAAATCTCTGTAACAATTTTTAACACAGCGGGGGGGTTGGGGGGGCGGCAACCCCCCCCAATGATGTCGGAAGGAGTGATGATTCAAGTAGGGTGCAATGATTCAAGAAAGGGTGTGATAGAAGCTTCCCCTATGATGTTCGAAGAACTGCATACATACGGACATACATGGACTACACAGATTACCTAAAGTGTCGTATTTTGCAGCATGTTCTCGCGAAATTGGACGCTCGAAAAAGTGATGGTTCAAACAGGGGTGATTCAATCTCTACAAGAAATCTAAAAAGTAAGGGGGGGGGAGGCGGCAACCCCCCCCCATGATGTTTGAAGAAGAGTTGATTCAAATAGGGGTGCAATTACTCTGCAAACAATCTAAACAGTAGCGGGGTTCCCCCCCCATGACGCTCGAAGAAGTGATGATTCAAATAGGGTGGTGGTGATGCTGATGATGCGGAAAGCCAAATCCAAAAACCAATAGCCAAAAAGCCCGAAGATGCGAAAAGCCAAAGCCGAAGCCGCGCAAACCAGCGAAAAGATGCAAAAAGGCAAAAACGCTACCTGGCGAAGAGGAATTGGGAATGCAGATGATGCGAAAAGCCCAAAAGCCACCAAAAGCCGCATAAACCAGCAAAAAACCAAAAAGCCTAGAAGCCCAGAAGCCGAGAACCGAAAAGCCAAGAAGCCAAGAAGCCAAGAAGCCAAGAAGCCAAGAAGCCAAGAAGCCAAGAAACCAAAAAGCCAAGAAGCCCAGAAGCCCAGAAGCCGAGAAGCCAAGAAGCCAAGAAACCAAGAAGCCGAGAAGCCAAGAAGCCGAAAAGCCAAGAAGCCAAGAAGGAGAAGCCAAAAAGCCAAGAGTGAAAAATCATAAAATAAATACCCCTCCAAAGAAAAGTCTAAAAAGTAGCAGGGAGGGGGGTTGGGGGGAAGAGGGCCGCAGCGCCATGATGATCGAAGTGCAAAGTAGCGGGGGGGGTTGGCGGGTTGGGGGCAGCCCCCCATGATGATCAAGAAAGGGATGACTCAATTAGGGCCAAAAACCATCATGATGATTGTTAAAGTGATGATTCAAATAGGGGCCAAAAAGCTGTTAAAAAGTAGCAGGAGGAGGAAAATATGATGGTTCAATTCAGGCACAAAAAAAAAGTAGCGGGGCGGGGGGGGGGGGGGCGGTGATCCAAAAAAGCTATGATTGAAACAGGGCCGCCCCCAAAAAAAAATAGATATGAAAACGCAGGGGGGGGTAGGGGGGTGGGTGCGCCGCAGCGGGTTGCTTCGGTGAGGGGTGGGGGGTTGGGGTGGCGGCAGCCCCACCCTATCTTAATCGTACAAGTGATATTATAAGGGCAAAAAACTCGAAAAAGATAGCGGGGGCGTGGCCCCCCCCCCCAATGATGATTGAACATTTGCTGATTCAATTAAAGGCGCGGGGGGGGGGTTGGGGGGCCCCCCCCATGCTGATCGAAAAAGTGATGATTCAATTAAGGGCAAAAAAATCTAAACAGCAGCGGGTGGTTAAGGGGGGGGGGCGCTGGCTAGCCCCCCCCCCCCCTGAATGATTATCCAAAAGTGATTTGCCCCCCCCCCCCCCCATGATGATCGAACATGGGGCAAAAAAATCTAAACAGCAGCGCGGGGGTTAGGCCCCCCAAAAAATGGAGAAAAGGGGGGGCCTGAGGGGAAGAGGGAGGAGTGTTGGGGTTATTGGGTCAAATGTTGTTATCCAACGTTTTAACATCCTTGTTTGATTTCATCCTATATTTTGTTGTAGGGTGTTAGGGGTGGATTTTCTGGGGGCCGACATTTTTTTCATTTGAAAGAGTTAGCCCTTTTAGTTGTTATCAAGTTCTGGGGTGTTGGTGGTGTATTTGTTTTGTTAGTGTTTTCTCACTAATTTTCATTTACAGGTTAAAAGTTCAGTATAATTATAACATATAAGATTTTACAAGTTATTATTATATTATGATTATAATTTCAGTTCAGGATAATAATCTAATTGATTTGTCTTACTTCTTTCATACATCATTTTAAAAATAATATTAATATCTCTCAATGTATTTTGAACATTAAACTTTTTACTTTCAATAAATAATTTGATATTTTGTTTAACATCTTCTCCTTTCTCTTGACTATAACCCAACATCCATAATATATCATAAATCATGTCATATTTTTCTTACTGATTTTAAGAAACTGTTTAACATAATCGTAAGGTGGTATTTTATTTACAGTTAGAAATATTAAAATCTCATCTTCTACATTTCTATTATTTATTCTTTTTATTCCCAACAGACATTTGATTAATTCTTGATAATATCTCCAATTTCTACAATTTGTACATATGTCTTCTTCACCATCCATTGAATAATTAATAATATTATTCACTATTTCATTAGGCAAATTCAATTTATACAATTCCATATTTTCTTTTTTGAAGTGACAACAATCATAGCATTTTTTATCGATATAATTATTGATTCCATCACCGTTCATTTTTCTCTTAATATATAAGGTAATATTTCTTTAAGTAGTTTTGGCTAGGGGGTTGCTGGTCGGCTGGTCTGGGTTTCAGGTTTAATTTGAATGTCTTAACCTTGTTGTTAGATTATAAAAACTAGGTTTAATCATATTAGAATTGAATAATATCATTAAACTAAATCACTCACGCTTTCCATCCACCTATTCCATCCCACCAATGAAAGATAAGATATAGTGATTAATAATCATAGCATTAAACTGTCCATCTCGGTTTAACTTTTTACCACAGTCTTTTATGATGTCTTCATCTGTTAGGTTTTCATACATTTCTTTCATGATGTCAAACCTAACAAATGAGTATATCGCCATCAAGTTTAATCCGCTATTATCCCTAAACCTGCTAATGACATCTTTCCAGAATTCTTCGTTTTCATCAACTGGTGGCAAAGGGTGTCTTTTGATGAAATCCTTTATTTTGTTTAACTCTTCATCTAATTCCTTTTTATAACTGTCATTATCATCATCTTCTTCGTCTGATAGCACCAAGTTTGATAAGTCAGCAATCACTCCGACATTTTCTAAATTCAAGTCCTCTAATCTTATTTCAGTCATAATTTTCACTTAATATAATAAGTTAATATTTCTTTAAGTAGTTTTTTTATTTTATGTTAAGGGGTGAGGCTTTATATTGAAAAAATATTTTCTAACAATTTAATATAATGGCGAGATTAACAAAAGACCAAATAATCAGCAACATCTACTACGACTTAGACGAGGGTTTCGGAAGCACACAAGCGACACACAAGAAGGCAAAGGAAGAAGACCCAACAATAACAATAGACGATGTAAAGTCTTTCTTAAAGAAACAACCAAATAAACAAATCAAAAATTATAGAGGTACTAATTCCTATACCGCTCCATTCGCACGATATGAATATCAAATAGACATAATGCATATGTCACCTTTAGCAAAAGACAAGAACGTTCCACAGTATGCTTTAGTCGTGATTGACATCTTCAGTAAATTAGCAGATGTAATACCGATGGAGGAAAGAGACGGAGAGCACGTTTTGAAGGCGTTGAGAACAAGCTTTAAAAAGATGGGTTATCCGATGTCCGTGTATTCTGATGACGACGGAGCGTTTGCAACTAAAAATCACGTTCAGGATTTCTTCAACAGTGAAGGAATAAACCACATCGTTACGAAGACCCACGCAAATGTAGCCGAGCGTTTTATTAACGATGAAAAACAAAATTCACGATAGAGTTAGGTTTAACAACATGAAATGGGCCGAAGCCCTAACGCCAGCATTGAAACAGTATAACAGCACATCTCACTCATCAACAAGGATGACACCGTCTGAAGCACACAAGGACGACAATGAAATAAATGTAAAGGTCAATCTTAAACTACGAGAAAAAAACAAAAGAAAGTATCCCAGAATAGTGGAGAACGACAAGGTAAAAGTGTTTCAAAAGAAAAGGGGTAATTACACCGACAGAAAGGAGTATAACTCTAAATGGTCTAATAAAATATTCAATATCGATAAAATTGAATATGATATTATGGGTAATAAAACTTACAAAGTAGCAGAAATAAACAAACCGCTTTTGAGACACGAAATTTTGTTAGTTAATGATTAAACGTATTTCTTGGTATCTTCTTTATACTTGACTTGATAGTAATCCAGACTTGATTGTTTAGGTTCTTTTATGATTTTTTCATTCAGTTTTTTAACATAAATGTTTCGTTTATTTTTGTATTCGCTACTGTCTCTATCTACTTCTTTTGCTTGATAATTGTTATTGTTATTATATGTAGGTTTAATATTCATGCTCTTTAAGATGTTCAGAATGTTTTCATTTTGCTCCAACACTTTTTCTAATCTTGGAAACAACAACTCCAAACTACTGTCAATGTTCTCTAAATGTTCTTCCATATATATACTAAATTATAAAACTAAACTTTTAAAACTAAATGTTGCAATTATGTTAAATCTACTCTTTAAATACTAATTTTTCATTATTTGTTTAACAGTTTCCTGAGTTTCCTTATCACCATTATCTGATGGAGTAACTCCCCTCCCAAATCGTATAGCAATATTATGAACATCTGTTTCTAAGTTTATACTGTCTTTAGTTTTATCAATATTCATTTTCTTATCATTTCTACTTATTTTGAAACTTGTCGGAATACACGAACATTTACAGTTTCCTTTCTTTTGTATTTCTAATTCATTTTTCATTTCTAAGATTTATTTACACATTGGACAAGCAAACTCAATAACTGATGTTTCTTTAACAATTTCTTCTTTTTCTTCATCAGTTGAAGAAACAACTGGTTCAGTCTTATTCTTTTTCTTTTTTCCCATTTATATTAATATTCACATTTTTATTTTTGATATATTGTATAACAAACTTAATTAATTCTAAAACAAAATAACATATTTTTTTACATCTATTATTAGTTATAACAACTTGTTCTATATTCTCTACTTCATCTATTATATTGATATAATCTGAATAACTTCTATTCATATAAAATAATAAATATTAAATTATTTCTAAATGTCTTTAATATTACTTTTATTATGCCTGATGTAAAACCAATTGATGAAATCAAATATGGCTTTAAACAAAGTAAGCACGAGGTCGTCCCTAAATTGCCGATGAGAGCGATGATTGTAGGTCCGTCTGGTTCTGGAAAATCAACTATACGTGTATCAATGATACTTGATATTTATAGAGGAGCATTTGAAAGAGTTTTTATCTGGTCCCCATCTGTAAATTTGGATAGTATTTGGTTGCCTGTCAAAAAGTACATTAAAGAAGGTTTGAAAGTAGATACTGATAAAGAACCGTGTTGGTGGGATGAGTTCAATGTTGAAGATTTAGAAAGAGTTATAGAAACTCAAAATAAAATAATTGAATACCAGAAAAAACAAGGAATGAAGAAGTTATTTAATATTTTAGTAATTTTGGATGATGTATCTGATAATCCAGCAATAACAAGAAATAACAAATTGTTAAATTCTTTATTTTGTAGAGGTCGTCATAGTGGAATATCAACACTTGTAAGTCTTCAAAAATCATCAACCGTACCACCAATTATTAGGGTAAATATAAGTCATTTGTTTTATTATAAAGTTAGAAATTTTAAAGAGATAGAAATATTGCAAGACGAATTATCAGCAATTGTTAGAAGCGATAATTTACATGAAAGCAAGAAACTAATTTATAAAATATATGAAAAAGCAACTGAACAACCACATAGCTTTTTATATATTAACCTTCTCCAAAAAGACCCTAACCGTATCTTTATGAAAAACTTTTCACATTATTTGAAAATTACTAATTAAATAAATAAATATATTAATATTATATGATATTTTATGATTTACCATTAGACATTAAAAACCTTTTATTATCTTATAATTTAGGTGATGTTAGATTATTAAAAATAAAAAATAATAATATTATTAAAAATTATATTAATAAATTTAAACCAGTGTATAAGTCTTACAAATTAAAGAATTCACAGTATTTTGAAATTGATAATATCAATATGAAAAATATTATCAAAAACGGCATATCATATATTTTTAACTTAAGTGAGTTAGATAAATTACATCAAAACATAAACCATTAAAATTATTAATTGAATATGATATATTTGTTACATCTACCTCATTTACTTTTTTGAATCATGTTCGTAATCGTACTTTAACATCAAATAATTTATTTGATATTTATTATTTTCTTAATAAAGACCTTTATAAAACTAATTTAGTGTATAGGGACAATGTGGCTAATTTTATTTCATTACAAGTGAAAAAAATAACTATTAAAGTCATCAATTATGAAAGACAAAGTTTTATTAGTAAATCTTATTCATATTTTTTTAATTAATAATGTTAATGAATCATATTAATATTATTAATTTAAATCAATGAAGCGTTGCATAAATTCAACGCAGGTAATTTATATAATAGTTTGTCCGATTTTTGATTTTCTAACTTTTCTATTCTCGTTACACATTCTTGAATAGATTTTATTATTAAAGTATCCGCTCTCGTTTTTTCATCTACTCTTAAATTCTTAATGTCTTCCATACTGTTATTTTCTTCGTTTTTGCTTTGACCAATACCCATTATATATTATTATTTAGATTTTTCTTTTTTCAATTCCTTAACTTCTTTTTCAAGTTTATCTATTTTATCATTTAATTCTAATACTGCTTTATGAACCAACACGGGTAAAACTAAATAATTCAATCCTAAATACTCTTTATCTTTACATACAATATTTTCAAACTCTTTAGGAATTGCTTTTAATTTAATACTTCATCTGCGATATATCCTATATGAGTTTTACCCCCGTCATTTCTATCGTGTCTCTTAAACTTCTTTGGCTTAAATTTCTTAATCATATTCATACAGTTAGATTTGACATTGTCTATGTCATATTTCAACCGCGAATCAGATGAATCAACAAACGTTCCATTAATGGTTACTGTCGTTGCTGTTAAGTCTATATTAGTTCCTGTTGATGGTTCAAGTGTATTACATAACAATTTCTTCGTTCCTGCAACTGTTACATTTTCATTGAATGTTGATGGGGCATTATTTGTAAAACTTCCAGTATTTACCGTTGTTCCAAATGTCTTATCAATTGTTAATTTACCATCGGTATCAATATTAACATTATCACAATTAACATCAGCATTTGTATAAATATTACCTAGCACATCTATAGGTTTACTAAAAATAGTTTTATTCACTAATCCATCACACATCATATATTGATTACTGGCATTAGAAACATCGCCAACACTGACAGCAACAAAATTAGGATGATGTATATAAAAACCTTCTATTGCATCCGGTGTATATGTTTCTAAGTATGGTTCTAATCCATTTATTGAAGTATTGATATTATCTATTTTTGTTTTAATATCTGTTGAAAAATCATTACTTGTAAATAAATTTCCTTTCATATATACACCTCCTTCGAAATATGATGTCCCATGGGCTTGAGCAAAATTATACGAAGTATGAACATTACCATTAATTGTAATTCTTGAAGCATTATTAGGCCTTCCAATAATGACATCTCCTGTATTCCATCCTAACCATAATCTATAAGGAGTAGCACCTGTTAGTCCTTGATAAGAGTCTAACTGACATCCTCGTTTAAACTCGAGTCTTTGGTTACTAACTGCGTCCTGGATTCTAAATATTGGATTAGTATTATCTGTTAAACTAAGTATTAATGGAGAGTTTACTGTTTGCGCAGTTGTATTAACTTTGTCTAATTTTTGTCCTAATGATGTATCCTGTGAATTATTAGTAGTAATTATTGAATTAATTGTATTTGTATTTCCTGTTATTAATCCACTTAATCCATCTGATTGTAAAACATATCTAGCGTCAGAACCTGCTATATCTAAAATAGACGAACACGAAAATAAACCAGATACTTGTAAATTACTTAATATTGTAGTATTATGATTTAAAATTATTTTATCATTTTGAAAAGTTGAAGAATTATTAATTTCTACATCTCCAAAACCTCTTTGATTTAAAAACATAGTTGCTCCACTTAAATTTCCATAAACATAAGTATCAATATAATTATTGTATAATTCATGATAATAATTATAATTTCCAAATTCTGCTATTTTGAAAGTTGCAGTAGTTGTTATATTATGTATTAATGTATTATTTAATATTGATGTATTTAACTTCTTTGATAATAAATTATTAGTTGCTATTTTATTATAATAATCTGCTTCATTAAATGAACCACCATTCTGTAAATCTAAAATTGCAGTAATATTTGAATTTACTGTACTATTTAATCCTGTTATTAAATTAGTATTAGAACTAATGCTATTAAAATTACTTGTTATAGTAGAATTCAAATTATTTATTAAATTTGTATTAGAAGAAATATTATTAAAATTTGTATTAATTAAATTAGTATTAGAACTAATATTATTAAAGTTAGATGTCATAGTAGAATTCAAATTATTAAATGTGTATTTGATGAAATATTATTAAAATTTGTATTTGAAGTTATTGTCAGATTACCTATTTAAAATGTATTTGATGAAACATTAACTAAATTACTTGCTATTGTTGCTGTATTATTCATAATAAAATAAGCATTTGAACTAATATTATTTGATAATACATTAACTTCTGTTTTGTTATATGATTCTATTTTTGTGTAAAAGTTACTATCAATTTGAGCTTTTGTGTAAGTGTCTACTTGGTCTGCTTTGTTGTTGAGTAAATCAATTATATCTGTTTGACTGGCGTATATGGTCTTTATATCTTGTATTCCCGTATCATTTATTTCACTAATTGTGTGCGCTACAACATTCTCAAAGTTTGTTAAATTTATTGAAGGCATTATATATTCATAGTAGAAAATGATAATATTTTTTATTTTTAATATTATCATTTTTACTTATTTTTAATCCAAAATCTGAACACCCGAATCCTTAATTGATAAAATTTGTTCTGATACTAACGTTATATATATATTGTATCTGGCATAAAGCTTACGTCCATACTTCCAATAGGTTTGACACGAATTAGAAGCTGTTGCCCGGCTTTCGTGTTTATTCCAGTATATGAACTATCGGGAACCTTCTCCATATTCATAGCAAAGATGAACTTGTCGGTTTTATATTGGTTAAATTCAATAGATAAATGATGTTGATGAAATAAAGGTAAATTCAATGCCTTTCGCAAATAATAGAACGCTTGCGTTAAGCTTTTACAAGGATACTCAGGAAATAATTTTGAACCTAATTGAAGTTGAAATTCTAAGTCATTGTCAGGGTTATAGTTTCCGTGAGTTGAAAAGGTTGTTCTTGTCGATGGATGGTAAAACCTGTTGTATTCCTTATGAACTTCAGTTGCTCCTCCCGTGGCATCTGCTTTATAGAAGGTGATAAATGTGGCAGTGAGTTTCGACACAGAACGAACAACAGTAGTGTTTATTGTTGCTTGACCAACAACTGAATTAGACTGACAAATGTAAGTATTATATGTGATAGGTAATTCTTTTCCGTCAAGTAAATGTGAAACGTAACGATTGTGTAAATCATTATCCAAACTTACTACATCACATTGAAGGAAGCAATTATTAAGTTCGTATTCTCCGCTTGTCCTTCGATGTGTGTTAGGCGTACTCTCAACGTTGGGGAAATCAGTGGAAACATCAGGTGAAACAATACAATCGGTGAAATTACTGACAAGTTCAAGTTCTAAAACAAGAGGACACGCTTTTAATGGAATATACTTAAACTGATTAAATAAACCAAGCATCGGTTTAAATCCGACAACCATTTCTGACGTAAAGCCTGGGATTGTTTCAGCGTTATAAGTTTTTCCAATAGTGCCAGTTGTAGGGTCAGCAAAACGTTGTGCCAAATCGTCATCGTATCTATATCCAAAACTTTGCGCGTCTTCATTGTCCCTTGCTCCTTTTGACATCAAACAACTCATCATGTGATGGTTTCTATTGTAATAGTCAATGTCTTCAACAAGTTGATTACCAGCAATTAATCTTGCCCTTCTGAAAAAGCAGTAAGCAGGAGATAGAGGTCGTAACCGTTTGTTGCTTGTATTTTCCTTGTTCGAAACATTGAAAAACACCATTACCGATTGAGGGTCTAACCAACTATTATCTTCTGCATTTAATGCGATTTTCAATACACGATTTCCAGACGAAGGTTTATAAATATTTGAACCAGACGGGAAGAACGAGACTGAACGACGGTCATTGATATAACTTGCGTTTAATTTGAATGAGAGGTTGTCAATTAGAATATCTTCAGCACTAAAAGTTTCCATTGCTATATATAATTTAATTTAGAAATAATTTAAACTAAACTAAATTAAATAATTTAGTGTAATCCTTTTGATTAGAATTATTATTATTTTTAAATATTTTCATTTTCTTTTTCTTAATCTTATCTTCAACTGGATTATTGCCTTTGTCGCGAATGCTCGCGAGGCTTCTTGCCGAAGCGTCTTTCTCCATTACTAATTCTCTAATTTCTTCATACGTACTTTTCTTATACTTTTTATTTTCATTCTTAATCATATCATCCGTTGTTTCATTGTCATATTTCTTATGTTGTATCATTAATATTATTATGATAATAAATTTATGCTTTGTCTTTTTACTATATTGTCAATGTCTGATTGAGTGTGATTACATCTGTTGTTGTCATTTGATAACAAGAACTTATTATTTGCGACTTTTGCTTTAAACAAGATAAAATTATAACAGTTGGAATATTCAAAACCTCTAAATATATAACATCCACATTGGCATTTTACATATGTTCGTTTATTATCTCTATATAAATCCATTAATCTTTGTTCAATTGTTAATGGTGTATGTGTTGTTTCAATTTCTGTCAAGTTTTCATTTAACTGATTATTCATATACAATATTATATAGTTATATATTTAAGTACTTATTTAGATTATTTAATGCGTGTTGGTGTTTTTTACTGTTGAAATGTTGGTATTTACTACTTGTTCTATATGAGTGTCCGCATATATCACAAATGATGATTTCTTGTTTCTTTCTTTCATAGTATTCTTTATTACTTTGCTTGTATCTATCTAGGTTATGTTCTTTCCACTTGGCTTTTCTTTCATATTCTGTATCTCTATGTTCCTTTCCATATTCTCTTTGTTTTATTCTGATTTCATCTTTTTTATCTTCATAGTATTCTTTATCATTCCTACCTGCCATTCTATGATTTAATGTTGCCATTAGTCCTATATATTCCCCTTCTCGTTTCCTCAACTGTTCAATATGTTCAATACCTTTAAGTTCTTCCACGAGTTCTATATAAAAGTTGTTTAAACCTAAATCCATCATTTGTTGATATAACTGTCTTTCTTTAGTTTCTATATTAAGCGCGTTGTACCTATGTTTGCTCATTCTTTTTGATAGTGGTTGGCAAGTCGAACCTATATAACATTCATCATTTATTGTATTCAAAATTTTGTAAATCTTTGCTTTTGAATAATCCATAACTATTCTTATATACTCTTTTTTTCTTTATTTATATTTTTACATAATTTTATAAGTTATATCATGTCCTTCGTCTTTTCCTTCATCGTGAAAAGAACTATTATAAGAATGAGCAGTTAAAGGGTTTAATGTATGGTCATTTGTTGTAATTGCTGACATATCAAAAATTGAAATTGGGTCAAATGCACTTCTAAATCTTATGTCGTCTCCATAAGTTTTTTTTCAAATTAAATACAGGAGCGCCATAAGTTGTAGTGCTAAACCTACCGTTGTAATTTTCATTCAAGGAAAGGGCAACAGAACCACCAAGAGAGTGCCCTTTTAAGAATTTAATATTAGGATTATTCTTTATTACTTCTTCTGCATCTTGATATCTTCCACTGTATTTTGTAAGTCCAAAGGGTATTTTTGTTATATCATCCCAAATGTCTCGTAGTCCATTTTTTCCAAATGTTCCGCTTATATATAGTTTATTTCCGCTCACATATAAACCATTATTAGCATCATATGCTCGTTGTAATCCCTGAGCATCACTTAAATTATTTTCTGGATTATAACTATTTAATATTTTGTCAGTTTGTTTCATAACATCAGTTATTTTAGTTGTTTTTTTATAAGGTTGATAATGTTTAATTTTCCCATGCTTCATTTCATATATTAACTTTTTATTATTAATCATATAAATAAAGATATAAATTAATTTCTCAATTAATTAATAATGCTGACATACGACGAAGTCCTAAGCAACAGAATAATTTTTAATTAGAAAATTTATTTTCTAATTAAAAATATATTATGTTGACATACGACGAAGTCCTAAGCAACAGAATAATTTTTAATTAGAAAATTTATTTTCTAATTAAAAATATATTATGTTGACATACAAGAAGGTCTATATTGACAGTGCTCATAGGATTAGAGGCACATCATCGAATTTCAGAGTTGAATTGCCGGAAACATTACAAACGGACAACGGAGTTCATTGCTACATTCACGAAGTAACATTGCCTAACTCTTGGTATTCAATACAGTCAGGATTAAATAATATACTATACTTTTATTCTTCTCCGTTAGTTCCAGATGAAGATAATACACATGTTCATTGGATTGCTGTTGCATTGGCAGAAGGAGTTTATACTGGTACAGAACTGGCAACAGAATTAAAAACAAAAATTAACGGTATTGTTGATAATGTCAATTTCTCAAATACTTATGAAGTTACTTACAGTGTAAAAACTAATAAAATCACGATTTCTTCAAACTATGCCGATAGACAATTTGCAGTATTAACTGATGAACAAATGAAGATAATATATGAAAGTTATATTTGGATTGGAAGTTTTGATGCTAATGATTTAAAGTCTGTTAATGAAGTTTTAGGAAATTATCAAATGAATGTTTATCAATATGGTAATGCTTATGTTTCTGGTTTCGTTAATCTTCAACCCAATAGAAATATTTATATTCATTCTTCTCAGTTGTCTAATTATAATCAAGTAAATTTAAGAATAGGTGATAGCACAGTTGTTAAGAAAGTACCAGTCACAGCGCCACATTCTGGTTTGATTTTCGACTCCGAATTAAATCCACTGGATTACTTGGATGTATCAAATAGAAGTTTTAAACAGTTAGACTTTTGGTTTTCTAATTCATTAGGAAATGAAATTAATTTAAATGGAGTAAATGTATCCCTGTCATTATTATTTGTAAAAAGCGATATTATTTAAATAATATATATTTTCCATATGGAAAATCTATATATATTATATGTCAAGTATTGAGGTAGTAGATGTTAATAATGAAACTAAAACAGAAGAAGCACCTGTTAATAATGAAGTCGTTGAACAAAATGAAACAGTTAATGAAGAACCAGAAGAAGTCACTCCTGAGCCAAAAGCGAAAGCAAAAGCATTACCAAGAACTAAAAAAGAAGTTGAATTAGTAGAATGTGGACAATGCTCTAAAAAGATGACATTGAAAAGTTTGAGACACTCACATCCTAAAAATTGTAAAGGGGCAAAAACCGAGATGCTCCCAGTCAATCCACAAAAGAATACTAGAAAGATAAAACCAGAAGTAAAAGAAGAAATTAAGAATGAGATTAAGCAAGAAGTGATTAAAGAAACTATTAAGAAACCCACGGCAGCAGAATTATTAAGCCAACATTATGAAGAACTTAAACAAAAGAAAAAACAAGATAAACAAGAAAAAATAAACAAATTATCTTCATCAATGTTTTAAATAATAATCTAATTATAATATATATTAATCATGCTTATGAGAAGTCATACAAATGTAGAATTTAAAAGGGCGCCACAAGTAGAACGTCATTATAATGTTTCAGATTTATGGGGAGTTGCTTCAAGAATGAATTATTTTAAACAGTTGAAGGACACACTGGAAGCGAGACAATCACAGGGAGCATTAATAAAGTATAGAAATGATTTAGCTGAAAGCAACAGAACCGAAAGTTATAGAAAGGAATTAGACAGAATAAGAAAAATATTAGACAACACACGGTCACCAGATGGAATACAAACAAAGAAACAACTAACTGTAAGAAAGAAGCATTTAGAAGAAATGATTAAGAATATCTCTGATTAATTTATTTTTCTAAATAATTAATATACTATGATTAAATCAATTAGTAGATTGAATACAGTAGGACCGGTAAAAGTAGGTTCATTGAAATCACAATTACAGTTGAGACCTTCTTATGATGAATTATTGAAAGAAACATTAGTAGGAGATGAGAACCGTCCATCAATTGAAAATGTGATAGACAGAAAAGCGACAAGATACAGATTAAACCAATACGGTAGTCAGTTTGATAATAAGGAAGCCTTAGACATTCAAAAGAAACAAGAACTAGACCGGAGAGGAGAATTTATGAAAGGAGCAATGTCGGACGATGGTAGTGTAAGAGCTAAACTTAATGATGAATTGAAACTTGCTGACACACTGAAACAACACCAGTCTTTCATTCAAGAAGGACTAACGGAAGCACAGAAACAGAAAGAAGAACTCGCAGAAAAAATGAGACTTTGGAGAGAACAACACGAAGAAATGGCAAGCGCTGTTTCGAAGAGTTCATATCCTGCCGGTGTAGAAGTTCATTCAATGGTGTCCGCTGAGGAAATGCCAGAATTAGAACCATTAGAGGAAGGCGAAGAAGAAGATGAACGAGAAGACGACCCAGTTGTTGAAGTAGAAGCATTGAAAAAAGGTAAAGATGATGACGATGACGCGCAAACAACCGTTACTAATGCTGAGATAATGGAAATGCATGAAAAAGCAAGCGAGTTGGAATTACAAAATGTCGAAAACGAAGACGTTGATGACGAACGAATTTTCAAAAATTATTTAACTAGTATAAAGTGGTTGTGGCCGGTGTATTTATCGAAATATCCGGGAACTATGATGGATAACATAATTTCAAAACTACATCAATTTAATGTAATAAATTCAGATAAATACGATGAGTTCAAAGAATTATTAGACGAATATAACAATGCAAGAACAACAGAAAGAAAAGGAATTCGTGCTCGGTTAGAAACATATTACAATGACAATGTTTATAACAAATACTTCAAACAGAAACCAAGTTCATCAACTCAACAATAAAAAAAATATATAATATTTAATATGACTGTTAAATATTATGGATTACGCCGACGCCCTAATTTTGAAGAAATGCTAAAGGAAGCGATGACGCACAGATTAAAAATTGAAATCATCCCCGAAAGACAGGTAATTGACTTGTCAATCAACAATATAGATTTTGACGATTTTGACCTTTCAATATACGATAGGAGACTACGGTTGAATGCTAGGGTTCAAACTGATAAACAAGTTCTTCAACACGAATTGTTCCCTGATATGTTTGATGAAGTAGCGCCAACATCACAGTTTTATGAAAACAACGAGGCAGACGCACAAACAACACGATATATAGCAAAAGATTTTGCTGATGAAATTTATAGTAATGCAACTTCAGGACCAAAAGATGAACCAAAAGATGAACCAAAAGATGAAAAGCAGGAAGATTTACAAAGTCTTCATTTAACATCATCATCGTCATCAGCATCAACCGAAAAAGATAAGAAAGAGGAGAGCCGAGAAATAAAATCGTTAAGAAACATATTTTTAGGTGGAGAAGACAAGAGCGTATTTGAACTATTCAAACGTGACAAGAAGACATCCACACCATCAGAACACTCAAGGGAACAGGAAGAAGAACAACCAAGGGCATCATTCTGGTCAAGACGTCAGGTAGAAGCAAGAAGCAGAAGTCGCTCGCTGAGCGCGCGAGGCTCGTCCGAGCGTCACTCACCAGAAGAAAGAGCAAGAGGTAATCAAATGAACAGAAGACAATTAGAAACAAGAAGCAGGAGTAACTCGCCCCAAGAAATAGCTAGAGGTAGTGAATGGACGAGGGAACAAATGGAAACAAGAAGCAGGAGTAGAAGCCCAGAAAGCACAAATACAAAAAGTAGCCGAGGTAAGAAGAAAAAATAAAACTACTTAAAGACAAAACGCCCTAATATAGTAAAATGACAGGAATTTTCATTAACGGTAATAGTAAACAGAGAATAACGAATGACGAATTTGATATGATGGTTGAACTGATGAAAGCAGAAAACGACTTAGTCTTACAGATGACAAGCGAACAGAACCAGACTTCGAGCGAGGACAGCGAGCAACCCGTGAGGTGGAGGGACGACCAGAAGAACTACCACCAGAATTACTACAACAAAAACCTAAAACAGTCTTACACTTGTGAGGACTGCGGAAGGACGATATCAAGCAAATCAAATTTATCTAAACACAAGAAATCTAAAATTTGTTCGCAAGCTTCGCAACAATGCACATTATGAAAAAATAATAATCATTCATCTTATTAAAAACACTTAATGAGATTAATGCGTTCATTCACAACCCGAAACCCATTTTCTCCAACAGTCAACCCCAGCCCGAAAAACTACTTAAAGAGAAAATACCTTATATTATATAGAGTATAGTATTATGGTTACCATGTCAGAAAAATATCATAGATTTCATTTTAAACAGCCAACAAGGCGAACTAATACAAAAAGAAGGGAGGCAAACACAAAAACTCAAAATAGGCGATAAGACCTACAGATATGATAAGAACAAACCAGTTTCAAACGTATTGAACACGAAACTCAAGGAAGTGGCGAGGAGTGAAGGATATAGAAAGCATGGCCTTTTAATGAAAGGTGCTAAGTATCTAAAACTAACGAGAGGCAGACCCTTACAGGATTATGTCAAGCGATTCAAGTCCAAAATCACAGACGAGCAACAAGCGTTCAAGGGATACGCCAACACCTACTCGGTAAGTGATATAAGATTAAAGGGAATGAAAGGTTTATCCTACTTAAAATACCAGAAGCAACGATTGGCCGAATTCCTGAACAGAAACCCGAACATGAAAATAATCGTGGAAACTGATTTATCATTCAAAAATCCCGACAATGAACTTATCCAAAGGAGATTAAGAAGCAGAAGATACAATATTCATAATACCGATGAGTTGAACAACGTCTTAAACAACATTGGTCATGACATTGAGACACAAATTGAAGTAGTCGAAGACGTTCAGTCGAGTTTGGTTCTTGTCCAAGTTGAAAAGTTAGTCATCAGTTATGATAGGTACAATCCTACCCGTGGTTCATCCTTTATTCCATTGCCCGACTGGGTGGCAAACAAAAAGGCTTGTATTAACATTAAAAATGAGGACGAGTTATGTTTTAAATATTCCGTTCAATGTGGATTTTATGTGTTATTCAAAAAAGACCATCCCTGCGAGATGTATCATTATAAGAAATATGTAGATGACAAATTTATCAAATGGGATAATATTGACTTTCCAGTAGGTAATGATGAGATTGAACTATTTGAAGAACAGAACAAACACATATCGGTCAATGTTTATTACATAAACCCCGATACAAATAGTAAAACTATTTTATTATACAAAAGAAGCAACAACCCACAAGCACAACACAAAATCGATTTGATTAAATTGACTGATGATGTTAAATCCCATTACGCTTATATCAAAAATTACGATAAGTTAATGAGTAGTCAGACTAACAAAAAGAAAGTTAAAAAGTATCATTGTAGAACCTGCTCTCATGGTTTTCAATCAGAAGAATTATTGAAACAACACGAAGAACAGGGATGTCTAGCAGTTGAGGGTCAAAAAATAGAAATGCCAAAAGCAGGTGAAACAATAGAATTCAAAAACCATTTCAAGAAACTTAAAGCTCCATTCGTAATCTATGCCGACTTTGAATGTTTAACTGTGCCTATTGATGTTAAAAGCAAATCGACAAAAGCTAAAACTACATCATATCACAATCATCGTCCGTGTGGTTTTATGATTCATGTAGTCAATGCTATAACCGGAAGTAGTGAGCCTTACTTGTACAGAGGTGCAGATTGTATGGATAAGTTTGTTGAAAAAATCAATGAAGTCAGAGAAGATATTATTAGTAGGATGAAGGAAGTAAAAGAGATCATCATGACTGAAAAGGACAAGGAAGATATTGAAAATGCTACTACTTGCTTTATCTGTGGAAATGATTTTAAACCTGAGGACAAGAAGGTTCGAGACGCCTCGCCAGAGGCTCACGAGACTTCCCTTCCTTCAAGAAGGAAGGTTCGTGACCATTGTCACTTTACTGGAGCTTACAGAGGATGCGCCCACGATGATTGTAATCTTGTTTTTAGTATGAGATATTATAAAATCCCTGTGTTTCTTCATAACCTTAAAAACTATGATGCCCACTTAATCATCAACAAAGCTCACGAACTGAACAAAAATTCTAAAATCGAATGTATCGCTCAGAACAGCGAAAAGTTTATAACCTTTGGTTTTAAAAATCTTTGTTTCAAGGACAGTTTCAGTTTCTTATCGTCTTCGTTTGATAAGTTGGTGAAGTTGAGTAAATATGAGGATGATAAAAAGCGTGAGAATTGGAAGAACAATTTCAGATACAGCGTTAGAAACCCGTATGTTAAAACCGATGAAGATTTGGATTTATTGACTGATAAGGGTATTTATCCCTATGACTACTTTGATGATTTTGAAAGATTTAAGGAAAGGGCTTTACCACCGAAAGAAGCGTTTTACAGTAAATTGAGTGACGAACATGTAAGCGATAAAGATTATGAAAGGGCACTGAAAGTATGGAAGCACTTCGGGATTAGAACACTCGGGCAGTATCACGACTTGTATTTAAGAACTGATGTTTTACTACTGACCGATGTATTTGAAAACTTTAGAGACTTGTGTATGGAATACTACGGTTTAGACCCCGCTCATTATTACACATTGCCAAATTTCGCATGGGACGCGATGCTTCTAAAAACTGGCGTTGAAATAGAACAATTGCATGACCAAGAAATGTTTGAGATGGTTGAAAAGGGAATGAGAGGTGGTATGTGTCAGGTAAGTCATAAATTAGCAGTGGCAAATAATAAGTATATGGGGGAAGCATATGATGAGAACAAGCCATCAAATTATATTAGCTACTTGGATGCTAATAACTTGTATGGTTTAGCAATGTCCCAGAAATTACCGCTAAAAAATATCACGTGGGCAAAGAAAACGCCCAGTGTTGAAAAATGGAATGAAAACGACGAGTTCGGTTATATTATGGAAGTTGATTTGGAATATCCCGAAACATTGCACGATTTCCACTCTGACTATCCACTAGCGCCTGAAATAATGAATGTAAATGTTAGTATGCTTTCCGATTATCAAAAGCAAGTCTTCAAAATATATTATGATGGTAAAAGTCCCAAGGACGAGAAAACAAGTAAGTTAATATTAAATCTAAAGGATAAAGAAAAATATGTGGTTCATATTAAGACTTTACAGTATTATTTGAAAATGGGAATGAAAATGGGTAAAGTCCATAGGATAATAAATTTCAACAGAGGGCTTGGTTGAAACCGTGGATTGATTTCAACACTGGTAAAAGGAAAGAAGCCAAAAGCGATTTTGAGAAAGATTTATTCAAATTAATGAATAACGCGGTGTACGGAAAAACCATGGAAGACAAACGAAATCATATGGACTTTGAACTGGTTGATAATGAGGTAAGATATGAAAAATGCGTGAATAATCCAACATTCAAAAACCGATTTATTATAAATGAAAATCTGGTGGGAGTTGAAAAAACTAAAGCGAAACTGAAACTGGATAAACCGATTTTCCTGGGAATGAGCATTTTAGATTTAAGCAAATTACATATGTATCAGTTTTATTATGATGTATTGAAAAAGAAGTATAATGAAAACATCAAATTGATATATACTGATACTGACAGTTATGTAATTCAAACAATGACTGATGATGTCTATAAGGATTTCAATGATATAAAGCAACACGTGGATTTTAGCGACTATCCACCCGAACATCCATGCTTTGACAAAACTAATAAAAAGGTCTTAGGAATGTTTAAGGACGAAGTGAATGGAAAAATCATTACTAAATTCATTGGATTAAAACCTAAATCATATGCCTTCACAATTCATGGTGAGGATGATGAACATAAGAAATCAAAAGGTGTAGTGAAACACAAAGTTAAAAAAGAACTGTCGTATCAGAACTACCACGAAGCATTATTTCAAAACAAAAAGCATGAAATCACATATAATTTTATTAGGAGTAAGTCGCATCAAATATATTCAATGTCTCAAGTCAAGCAATCTCTCAGTAATTATGAAAATAAAAGGTTTTATAATGATGCTTTCACTTCATTACCATATGGACATTACGCTATTACAAAGTAATAGCCTAATGAGCTTCGCGACATTACGCTGTTACAAAGTAATAGCCTAATGAGCTTCGCGACATTACTCCATAAAATAATTATCTAAATAGTTCTAATAATATGAAATTATTAGAATTACTTTCAGGTACATGTAGGGTTGGTCGGGTTGTCCGGGATTTGGGTTTTAGTGTTATTTCCCTTTTCCCTCCTTTGGGGAAATTATTTCCCTTTTCCCCTCCTTTGGGGGAATTATTTCCCTTTTCCCCTCCTTTGGGGGAATTATTTCCCTTTTCCCCTCCTTTGGGGGAATTATTTCCCTTTTCCCCCCTCCTTTGGGGAAATGTCTCCCCTCCCTTGGGGAAATTTCGTCCTATCTCCCCTCCCTTGGGGAAGATGACACGACCTTTCGGGTAGTTCAACTCCCTTCCAGTAAAGCAGTGCAAATGAGGTCTCATCATCACAAGTAAAAAGGAACTCCAAATCACAAATGAAAGGATGGTGAAAGAAATCAAGAGTCCAATAAGATTAGTCAATAGAACCCTTGTGATGATAGACTTTATCAAATTTGAAATTCATACAATTAATAATTATGAAATATGATGTTTGTTTATTCATAATATTTAATTATAATATGATTAAACATTGTTTTATAATCTAACAAGAAGGTTTAGCCAGCCGACCAGCAACCCCCTAGCCAAAACTACTTAAAGAAATATTACCTTATATATTAAGAGAAAAATGAACGGTGATGGAATCAATAATTATATCGATAAAAAATGCTATGATTGTTGTCACTTCAAAAAAGAAAATATGGAATTGTATAAATTGAGTTTACCTAATGAAATAGTGAATAATATTAATAATTATTCAATGGATGGTGAAGAAGACATATGTAAAAATTGTAAAACATGGAGAGATAATCAATTTTTAATCAAATGTCTGTTGGGAATAAAAAGAATACATAATAGAAATGTAGAAGATGAGATTTTAATATTTCTAACTGTAAATAAAATACCACCTTACGATTATATTAAACAGTTTCTTAAAATCAGTAAGAAAAAATATGAATGATTGATGATATATTATGGATGTTGGGTTATAGTCAAGAGAAAGGAGAAGATGTTAAAGAAAATATCAAATTATTTATTGAAAGTAAAAAGTTTAATGTTCAAAATACATTGAGAGATATTAATATTATTTTTAAAATGATGTATGAAAGAAGTAAGACAAATCAATTAGATTATTATCCTGAACTGAAATTATAATCATAATATAATAATAACTTGTAAAATCTTATATGTTATAATTATACTGAACTTTTAACCTATAAATGAAAATTAGTGAGAAAAACACTAACAAAACAAATACACCACCAACACCCCAGAACTTGATAACTACTAAAAGGGCCAACTCTTTCAAATGAAAAAAATGTCGGCCCCCAGAAAATCCACCCCTAACACCCTACAACAAAATATAGGATGAAATCAAACAAGGATGTTAAAACGTTGAATAACAACATTTGACCCAATAACCCCAACACTCCTCCCTCTTCCCCTCAGGCCCCCCCTTTTCTCCATTTTTCCCCCCCCCCCCCCCCCCAGTGATGATTGAAAAAGTGATCCCCACCAATGATGATCGAAAAACAGTGATGATTCAATTGGTGCAAAAAGGTCCAAAATAGCGGGGGGGGGTGGGGTTTGGGGCTGAAAAAAATCTAAAAAATAGCGGGGGGGGCCATGATGTTCAACAAAGTGGATCGAAAAGTTAGGGGCAAAGAGTGTAAAAAGTGGCTCTCGCATGATGATTCAAAAATGATGATTCAAATTAAAGGCGCGGGGAGGGGGGGTTGGGGGGGGCGGCAGCCTTCCCTGTGCAAACATCTATGCATTTCATTCTACACTTGCCCCACGCATGCCTCTAGGCAATCAAATTGTCTACTTTCCCTGCGCATACCTCGGCACTTGCTCTACGCGTGCCTCTCTGATTTGCACTGTGCACTTTGCTTACGCATGCCTCTATGCATTTCACTGCCTATTTTCTCTTCGCAGTTGAGCTGCGCAGAACTCAACGACTCTGCTACTGCGCAATGCTTCTAGGGAAAATGTAGATACGAGCGGGCTTTCAAGCAGCAATCTTGAGCTGGGAACGAAAAAAATGTTGTATAAGTTTTCCATTCATGCCGTTATGCTGTTGCGTGTTATGTTTTGCGCATGTGTAATTTGTTTTCGCGCGTACTCGGCTTAATTCTGTGCTGATGTTTGTTCCTTGTCAAGTCTTTGTTCAGTTTGAACCGAGAAGTTGAAACAAAAACACATGCAGGAAGGATTGTGGCGCGATAGGCATTGAGCGATTGCGGAGGCGTGTTTTATTTTTTATCTGTGTGTTTAATTTTCTTGCGCGATTCTTGCCCTGATACTTGTTCATGGGCTTTGCAAGCCAAGAACTAAATAAGGTAGAGGTTGTTACGCAAAACGAGGCTTGGATGTTGCGCGGGCTTGTTTAGTTTGTTATACGTGAGTTTTATTTTCCTACGCAATTTGCTTATTTCTGCGCACGCATTTGCTTATTTTTGCTTTCGTCATTTTTTATTTCCCCGCGAGCGCTTTTATTTCCTCGCGGAACGTCCACCGGGGGAATTGGGAATCCGGGCTTCTCCTCAGATTCCCCGAAGTCATGATCCGGCATCATGTGTTGAAGACTTTGGAAGGCGCAACTGCACTTGTTTTGAAGTTGCTTGTCCTGCGTTGCTCTAAGAAGCTTGCAGATGGAACGCTCCTCACCCACACTCATCTGCAGCCTCCTACTGGGTTACCCCTGTTTCCACATTGTTGTCCCTTTCAGGCTTCAGACGGTTTGCCCACAATATCGCAGCCTTCCACATACTAGAGGCTTTGGCATCAGCAGTTGCTCATGTTCATCGCGACAGCTCGCTTTCCACTGCAAACATGCATTGCTTGCAGGCGCCAAGAATCTTGCCATCATTGTCCGGAACACATGCCATATTTCTGTGCCTGACCAAAACTGGCAAAAGAAAGGCACTTACCATCACAGCGGCGGTTTCATCATATACCTATACACAACGAGTCCGCGTATACAGTAAATCCATAGGCTTCACATATGTATAGAGAGAGAGAGAGAGAGGGATGTAGAAATAAAGATGCTCTTCCCGGGAATAGGCGGATCTTGAGAACCACTGGCCTCTGTCGGTAGCCTGCCATGTCCTCCTCCACCTCCAGCGCTTTGCGTGTCAGCTCCTCACTTCGGCTCAAAGACTCATCCGCAGCCCCCTCCGCCTCCTGAAGCTGGCAGTTGAGAAACCCAGCCCAAGCGACCGCCGCCGCGAAAAAACCACCTGAACAAAACCAAAAAGAAGGCAAGCCCCATGCCCATCCTTCACGAGTCGCTGGTGCTCCACCTCGAGCCTGTCGTAGAGCTCTTGGATGTCAGAAGGCATGCGGGTAGTGACGCCCCCAGCACCCTTTGGCCTGCAAGGCGCGCCCATACGGGTAGCAAATCCGAACCAAGTTGACCCCTCCTCTGGAACCAAATGTTCCTGACTTTGAAGGGACCACCCAAGCATGCCCACTTTTGAAATTCCACAAAAAAATACGGCCCTCCATACTCAAAACCATGGCTCTCGCCTGCACCGGATCTTCTCGCGCCCGATGAAGAGGTCGCAGTCTCGGGTCACACCCTCCAGATACCTCAGAAACTCCTCCTCAAAGCGCCGTCGATACTTCTCCCGCGCGCCCGCCTTAGCTCTCAGATTGCAAGGATTTCTTGAGCTGGTTCGTAGGGTCAGTCATTCCCTTGATTTCCTTCGAGCCTCATAGTCTTCGAACTTCTCCCGGAGGAGCTCTGAGTGGATCTTGCTGCAGGCCGGCACGCGGCGCCTGCTGCCTGTGAACCAGTCGTGAGGGCAAAAGCCCACCAGGAAGTTCTTGCACACCTGAACCAAACTTCCAACTGGCCCGAACCTTTTGACAGAAAACCGAGCCCCTCGGCCCAAAATACGAAGAAAACTTTGTCAGACTCTCTGAGAACACCTTGTCATCAGCAAAGTCCGGCACATCCGAGTCCGTGCCCACGGTTGCATTTCGGCTCGGTCCCATAAGGGCATCCAGCATCGCCCTTGCCTCTTCCATGGCTGAAAATGGATTTTGAACTTTTGCTACAAAGCCACAAGGATTTTGCTCAAAATCAGGGGCCCTGGTCACCCTGGTCCTTATTGTTCTGGCTTCCTGGAAGGCGCAAAGGATTCATTTGCATTCGATGCTGTGTCGAATCCGTACTGCGAGACCCACAAAGTAACTAGGCGCTTTCAGACGGATGAATTCTGCTGGCTGGGCCAAGGTACATGCGGCACCAGCTTCTCACATGGGGCAAGCCAGAATCCTGTCCGAGCCAAAGACTCCAATCTTTGCCGGTGCTGCCGTTCACTGCCTTGGTCTGTGGGATGCGGGATGCGGACTCGTGCAATGTGAATGTGAGGCTCAGGGTGAATAATCCACTGGATATTCAGAGAAAGCTGGACAACTTAATATCAAATGAACCTCTGATATTTGGAACACATCCCATTTAGGTGCGGATAAAAAGCAGCGAGCCCACCTGCGTATTAACAAAGGGCATTGAGGGAAACACATGACGCTCGCACCACATCATACCATATCAGGTCATATCATATCATATCATTTCGTATCATAGCATACCACATCACATCATATCGCATCGTATCACACCACATCAAATCACAGGTCATATGCCGCATCCTGTTGTGTCAGTGATTCTCTCATATTGCTGTTCGGTTCTCAGTTGGTGCTATGCACGCGCTGAGCCCGACTCGGGCGCGGGCCATGCAAGTCACTCAAGCGCTTGCACTCATCCAGGTCTCAGCGCGATCCAATTCGCAAGCTCAAGCATGCCAGCGACTGGAGGCTGGCTCTGCCGGTGCTCATCCTGAAGCCGCAGGTGCTTCTCCTGCAGCCTCAGACATGGAGACATGGCGGCGCGCATTTCGAGCCACGCGCGTAACATGGGCCTGGCTGAGTCTAACATGGGGACAAGCCTACATGCAAGAAGACGATTGAGCGCTCAAACCTAGGAACCTCTAGTCACGTCCATTTTGCAACGCGCGATCCCCAATGGGTCCAAATCTAATTTCACATTCAATCCTTGAAGTGTATTGATCTTGCACTATCCGTGATTTCCATTCGGTTCTTAGCAGTGCGTGGCCCTCGCACCCTGTGTGGTTAGGGCACGACTTGGGATTGGGGGACCCGCTTTGGTGGACGATGCGAGGAGAAACTTGCGTAAGTTGGCGGTTTTTGACAAATGCTGTCCCTGTTGAAACACTCAGTTTCCAGCTCCTCTCGTTCTGCATGCATCTTCTGCAAGACCTGTTTGCAGGCGGCACGGGCTGGCCCCACAAGCATAGGCGAAACATGCCGCAACCGAAAGTAGAGATGGCTGCAATGAGACATGCGCAAACAAAGCGGCCTGTGTTGACACCGAGTTGCTGGCATGCAGGCCTTCCAACGCCAGCTTGCCCGAATCAAGCAAGGCATGGCCAGCTTGCCTTCCATGTCTCTGCGCAGCTTCTCCACTTCAATTGCGTACGCGCGCAGCCTCGCCCAAACGTTTTTGCATGGACACGTGCGCTAAGATAGCTCAGTGCCAAGCTGTTTCCGCAGGTCTGCATTCTCACCCACATCAGTGCTACCTTTGAAAGGTCTCAACTCCGGCAAAGCGGGGGGTTAAAGGCATTGAATGTCTCAGCCCAGCGCCGCCGCCAAGTCTCTCCAGCCTGCTTTGCTTGCGACGTGACTCCCTACTGCCGTCAAAGTGCACGCGCAACGAGCAACTAAAAAAGTCAAGATCCTATGAGGGTATGGGTCAAATTAAACCATCAGGGGACTGCAGGTTTTAGTCCTTGCTTCCATTTTCCAGGGTCCATTTTGGGTTCCTATGTTCGATACACCGCCATAAGATCCTAGCACGCATCTAAAGCGCTAAGCTGCGAGCTCCGCACACCGCCTCTCAGCCTGCTCCAACCTCAGCTACTTGCAACTTCACGGCTTCGCTTCACCCCTTAGCCGTTTTAGGCTGTGGCCCCATTCGCGTCTGGACGCTCTCGGCCTGGGCGCTTGCCTTGGGACACCGCAATGATCTTAAGGCCAACGGCCACCTGAGGCAGAGGCCAAGGAAGCTGCTAGCGAATCCTGAGATCAACCAGGATCCCTCACGCCTGTCTCACGCCCACGTCCCTCACGCCCCTCACGCAACCGAGGCCTACACCCGCTCCTTCGTCAGCGCCAGTATCTCCTACGAGCCATCCAGTCACTTGGAGGCCCACAAGGCAACAAAAACCATCCGAGCGATCCGTCCTCGTGCAAGTGCTCCGCCTTAGAAATTGAAAGGGTTGCCAAGACACAAACAAACAAACAAGCAAACATACATACATACAGACAGACATACATACATACATACATGCAAACAATCCAACAAACAAACAATACAACAACTAAAAAAAAAAAAAAAAACGACCAACAAGCGAGCAAGCAAGCAAGCAAGCAAGCAAGCAGGCAGGCAGACAGACAGACAAACAAACAAACAGACAGACAAACAAACAAATGAGCAAACAGACAGTCAGACAGACAAACAAACAAACAAACAGACAAACAGACAAACAGACAGGCAAACGAACGAGATAAACATACATACATATATACATACATACATACATACATACATACATACATACATACATTACACTACATTACATTACATTACATTACATTACATTACATTACATTACATTACATTACATTACATTACATTACATTACATTACATACATACATACATACATACATACACACATAGAAAAACAAACAAACAAACAAACAAACAGACAGACAGACAGACAGACAGACAGACAGACAGACAGACAGACAGACAGACACAGACAGACAGACAAACAAACAAACAAACAAACAAAAACACTAATAATACTAACTAACTAACTAACTAACTAACTAACTAACTAACTAACTAACTAACTAACTATCTAACTAACTAACTAAACTAGCATACATGCATGCAGACAGACAAATAGACAAAGAAACATACATGGATACATGCATATATGCATGCATACATACATACATACATACATACATACATACATACAAGCAAACAAACATACAAGCAAGCAAGCAAGCAAGCAGGCAAGCAAGCAAGCAAGCAAGCATACATACCATTACGTTACATTACATTACATTGCATTGCATTACATTACATTACATTACATTACGTTACGTTACATTGCATTACATTGCAGTACAGGACATTACATAACATTACCTCCATACATACACACACACACACACACACAAGCAACCGTGACTGGCAGTCATTGTGAACTCTTTAGCTGCCAACCCAGTCTGCCAACTGAGTTTGCTCATCGACCTGAACAGTTGCAATACTGCACGCACGCAGCCACGTGTGGTCTTCTGCGGCCCGTAAAACCGAGACCGCCGCGTTTCCTGAGCCCAGCAGGCCGGTTGTGACGTTGCCTCGCCTGGGCGGATGCCACTCAAGCTGGAAGGGACCGGTGGTCTCTTGATTTCAAGCAATCAATGAGAGTCCCTTGACCATGGAGATCATAATCACCGCGGGTCGAAATCTCATGCCCGGCTCCACACCTGATCTTGCGGGCATGGGAGGTGGGCAGAACCTCGCAGGCACGGCAAAGCGAGGGGGCACAAGCGGCTCTGCGGTGTGGCCCGACCTTCGCTGAGCTCCAGGGGGTGGGAGGCGCCTGAGGCAAAACGGCAGTGCCAGTTTCAAGCTCCTTTATCTTCCACGAGAAACCCTCTCACAGTCTGTGAGCTTGGGCCCACGGTCTACAGCCAGAGCACCCTGCATCAAGCACCGGTGAAGAGGTCTGCCTCCTCCCCTGGTGGCGCAGCTTCTGAATCTGGCTCGGACCGCTCGGAGAGCAAAACGCCTGGCCGTCGCTCTTCGCTTTGTGCTGAGAGCAGGGTCCAATGGGCTGCCGCCAATCTGCCGCAGCCAACCGCTGGCCAATTCATCGCGAAGGATGCATCACTGACAAATGACAAATGACAAGAAAACATCAGAAGCATTGATGTTTTTGTTGACGTCTGTGAGCAAAAACGAGGGAAACAAGTTGTACAGCAACAGGCCACTCCTTGGCTGCTCGGCCGCGGGGCTGGCCTCAATGAAAACTAAGGGCGTGCACACCAGAACGCCGAACAAGTTCGCTACAAAGGCCGCGGAACACATAAAAGAAAATGACACTCAAACAAAAAAAATGAAAGAAACTTAAACTGCGGGGTGCGCTTTGTACAATAGCACAAGATTCGAACAACTTCACCTTCAGTTTGAATTGCTGGTGCCCGAGGTCGCAACAACCTTGCCATCCGCGGCTGCCCAACCTCAGTTCTTTCCAAGCAGCAAGCGTCGTTGGGAGTGGTCAGCGACTCCCCGATCAAATTCAACGCTTAGCAAACCGAAAAATCACTGGGGTCCTGGCACGTTTTGAAATCATCTTTCCACATGCGTCAAAAGCAGAACTTTCAAGCAGCAAAAGCTGTTCAAACTAGTTGGCGAATGTCGCCGCTGCCTGGCTGGTTTGCAGTGAGCTAAATGTTGTTCAAGGTGTGGCATGTCGGTGGTATCCTGTTTTGCCTGGCATTCGACCGACAACCACATGATTGATCTTCACAAGCGACGGACACAAACGCACAATACATACAGCACCCACATAAGACATGCTTCGAGCCTTGCTCGGCCCTCACCTACAAGAAAAAGCTATCACAAAAACTCAGCGGCATAATGAAAATTTGTTTGATTCATTTTTGTTGAAAAAATATTTGATGTTGATGAGCGGACGTCTTTGGGGCTGCAGCACAACAACTGACAGAGAGCCCGCGTTTCAAGCCCCTTACACCAATACGGCCGAGCGAGCCACTTGCTTGAACGACCGCTTGCCACCTTGACCGGCCTTGCGGCACATTTTAAGGGAGACGAGGGGAGACAAGGGGGGCTGAAGTCCTGCGAGGCCACGCCGGCAACATCGTGAGGATTTTCGCGGCGACTGAAGCAGCTGAGTGCGGCACATGTCAAATCTTGAGGAAACTCGAAGTACGAAACATTTTGAAACGCATCTGGTCCAAACCGAATGCAGCTGAGTGTGGCACATATCACGCCCATCGCCTCCAATGGAACACCTGAGGAAACTGGAATTACCAAACATTTTCAAACACATCTGGTCCAAACCGAATGCAGCTGAGTGCTGGTTCAAAAGCACAGCTGCACTCGGTAGCGAAATCCTGCACCGTACAGAAACACCGTCTGAACCCGCGCGGATTTGTCTGGGCTCGGGCAAGAGGTCGGCAACGAGCTTGAACAGAACGCCAAGCCCAAGCATCGCATCGCAACAGAACGCAACGGCCTGCCGCCGATCGGCCACATCGACCCCTACCAGCCAAGCAGGGGTTGGCTCTGCCAGGTTTCCCCCCTCTCAGCAGCCACGCGTTCATTCTTAGCCGAAAAGCACGCAGCCCAAAACGCACCCCTGTGCTGTATCCCTGCCACGCCGCACTTACAGTACGTGGCTGATGCTGCCGGCGTGCAGCGCGACCCGTGCCGACTACCTGCTCCTCATCTTGCCCCCTTTCCAAACCCTTACGCGGCTCCTGAGCATATTTTGACTTTGACAACCTGGCTGGCGCGGGGTGGGATGGGTTTGCAGTCTGCCAATCTGCTGCAGCAAACTCGGTGCACATACTGCGGTCAAGGCCGGAGTTCGGATAGCCTCCAGCCCTTCGCATTGGACGAGCTGCTGCGCCTTGATCCTTGCAGCTAGGGTGGAGACTTTGGTAATGACACGCGTGGATGGTGCTGCCGGAATGTTGCTTGACGCCGCTGACGCCGCAGCTCTATTTGCTGACCTTGATCCTGCCTCTAACACGCTCTCCCTCCAGCATGGGATGGCCAGCATGGGTACGCAAGAAACCACGGAAGGCGGAAGCTACAGGTGGCCGCCATTACATGGCCAGTTCAAGTTTTCTGCGACGTGCTTGTCAAAAACGCCCAAGCGGTGAAACACGGCTGGCGCCTGAGTGTGCTTAACGGGGGTCCCGGGCACCAGGACAAGCACAATTAAGGGGAAAAAGGAGAGGCTAGGGAACTAAGAGCCGTCACCGTAAACGGGTATCGAGGGGCAGCGCCAGACCGGCCAGCGAGGATGCGACCTGCCAGGAAGGAAAGGAACGCCAAACAGCGAGCAATGAATGCAGCAGCCGTGGCGGAGCGGAAGGGAAGGGGAACCTCCCCTGCCCGAGCTCGGCGAGCCGGACAAACCTTACACAGAGCTTGTTTGCGTAATGTTGCATAGCTGCAGCTGGCAAATCTTATCTGTGCATGCTGAGATGTCCGTGAAGGGGAAAACCGTGGGCCAAAACTCGGCCTGAGCAATTGCGCAGCGTGGCCTCACCTTGTTAAGCCCCTGAGCTGAGCTCAGCTGCCCACCCGTTGCAGCCCGGCCAACGGAGAAAGCTGCAAGCTGGCACGCTCTCATTCAGCGTGCGCTGTTTTTTCTTGAGTCAGGACCCGAATGTTCGGGGACTGCTTGTCCACCTTGCGAAAGGCAGGCCCGTTGCCCCCACGTTGGGCGTTGCAAGGTTGCCTCTTTGGTCTCGCTGCGTTCTGTGGCCGACGTTTGTGATGAGGAACTTGTTTGGGATTTCTTGTTTGTAGGAAAGCTGAGGCTTCTCTAACTCAGGCCTGGGGCATGAGGGATGCTGAGCGCTTGCACGTTTCAGCGGCCAGGAGTTAGTCTTCTTTGTTCAGGTGAGGAACTTGCCAGCCTGGTGGCAGTGCGCAGCCGAGGCCAGCAGCCACTGACTCGCTTTGGCACGCAGCAGCTCCGCGCCTCACCGTCCCACCTGCCACCAACCTCGACGCCGAAAACGATGAGGGCGGCACCGCCGCGCAGCTCGGCGCCACCTCAGCAACCAAGAGTTTTGACACTAGTGCAGGAGGCAGCATTAGCCCCCCGGTGAAACCTGAAACCGGGGCCAGACAGGCGTGTCCTGGCGAAGGCAGTGCGAATGCACGGCGCTGAAAACGGGGCCAGACAGGCGTGTCCTGGCGAAGGCAGTGCGAATGGACGGCGCGGCACGCGTGCCCACGCCCAAATCTCCCGGACTGCGGCCGCGGGTGCGGCCTTAGTTCAAGGCTAGGAGCATAAAATGGCCACAGCGCATGAGATTCACAACAGGTCATAAAACATTCGGGAACAGAAAACCCAAAGCGTTAGAGACCTATTGCAATGCTCCTAGCTTGAAACCCGACGACCCTCCAAACAAACCTGCCGACCGAAGGCGCGCATCTTTTTCTCGGGTTGCTGGAAAGTAGCACTGCAACTAGGGCACGCGGTGCACCTAGTGCAGGGGGCAGCATTAACCCCCCTTTGGTGTTTCGCAAGCAACCACGGAAAAGGCTAGCAGTCTCAGGAGCCGGCATGACCCCCCCTTCAGAAAGGGGTTGCGCCTGACAGGGTGAGAAAGGTGCTCAACGGGCAAACTGCACTGAGCGCCGAGCATCCAGATGTTCTGGGCAAGGAACGTCTACAGGGCAGAGCGTAAGCCCTCTGCCGGCTTGTGCAAGGCTGGCAAGGGCTGAAACGTATCCTATCTCCAGGGCGATGCTGGAATCGTGAAAAGCGGTCTCTGCTGCCTCCTGGGCGTAATTTTAGTCTGGAGTATTCTTTGCAAGGCGGGCAAGCATGATCAATGCGATGATCCCTGACCAACACATTTTGAGCAGGGTTTCAAAAACTTCATCGTTGAGAATGTTGCGCGCTGAATTATAGTCCAGATCAAAAGGCTCGAAGCAGTCAAGGCCAAGGCTTATTGCTGCTGCGGTAACTGGATGCAGCCTACCCGCAAACACATCCAGAAAGAATCTTTTGGAGTCCGGGTTGAAGTTCGGCTTGGCTGTGTCCGGATTGAATGGCATGGCATTGTCCGAAGGCAAAGGCTCGCCATGCGGCGTGCTGAGCAAGGACGGCAATGGCTCTTCTGCCCGATCCTGCGCCGGTCCAGGATCTGGGCCTTTTCACGTGTGCTTGCTATGGCCCATGGAAGTGCAAAGGCCGGTTTGCTAGCGCTTGCAGATTTCGCACCCCTTACAGGTGGTGCACCAATCTGCTTTTGGCTTTGGCGAGCGCAGGGCTCCTTTGGATTTCCCCTGCCCTTTCTTGGGCTGGCGTGAATTATCGCGGGAGGGCTTGCGATCGCGCTTGGGGCCCTGTTGGGCGTGGCGGCGGCGCCACCGAAGGCTTGGATGTTTTGGGGAGTGGCTGGAGAAGGCCGTGCGCATCGTTCCTGTGTCATTTCGTACAAGGCATCGTCCAAGGACCATTGCTGGCCGAGGAGTCTGAGATGGCGGCCCAGAGCTTCCTATCTGCCGACAAAAGCTCTTGCGTGTTGACAAGGCAAAGGCCAAGGCTAGTGTCCGGCTGCATAAGACACAGATCGGTTATTTTTTGTCAAAAGCTTTGAGGTTTGACAGATGGGCGTTGCGGAACACGGTCTGGATGCGGACCGGCCACCCTGCTGAAAAGCGAGTGGTGGTGCTCGACTGGCACTTCCGGAGTGTCAAAAAAGGCAGCGCTGGTATTGCCAAGGCACCCACCTCAGGACATGGCCTGGTTTCAGGCGCCTTGTGGGCGCTGACCAGGCTGGTCTACTTGCTGACCTTGATCCCGCCTCTCGCGCGTTGCTCCTTTCCCAAGCAGGCGACCATGCCGGGCGCTTCTGCACTGTCCTCCCCACCACCCCCGAGTTCAGCGTCCCCGACCCCTCACTTTCGGGCTGCGGCCTTGCGCCGCCTGCGCGTGCCGCTCCCCTTCAATGAGCGTTGGGGGACCATCGTGCGGTGTGCGCGCGCTGGCGTGTTAGGGCCAGGGCCGCGCAGTGTGCCCTTGGAGCGCACCGCTGGAGCCCGCGTTGCTGAGAACGTGCTCCTGCGCGACCTCAACCTCGACGCAACGCTTTGCCCATTTTCATGGACAGAGACAAGCTTCACGACATTCTCACAATACCTGAGGGCCTTCGAGACTCAGTCTTGGCTAAAGGTGTTGACTGCCCTTCAGACTTTGCCTTTGCATTTCCAACTAGAGCAGCATTGCAGCCTTTCATAGCGCAGCAGCGTCCCACGTGCACCATCCCGGAGCGCCTCAGCGGCCTCGGCCGCGGCACGCACGCTTGGCCCGCTAGCACGGCGGCCAGGTTTTTTTTCTCACGCCTTTTTGCTCCTGCAGTCTCAGCTCCTCGGTGCTTAAGGGGCCCCGGGCACTAGGGCTTCCCCCCCCCCCCCGCTGCCAAAGGAATGCTGTTGTTGTGGGGGCCAGCTCCCTTCGTGCAGGCCACTACCGCGCCGGCAAGCTGGAAACGTCAGGCGCGTCAAGGAACCCCGCAAGCAGGTCGCTGGCATCGGGATCGGGCCCATCAAGGTTGCTGAGGCCAGGCGACGGCAAACAAGTTAGGCCCTCGGCAAAGGCAGTGGAGGCAGCTGCCGAAAGCAAACCCGACCATCGGTGCACATAGGCGCTGCGCAGGTTACCGGCGACGACCGGGTGTCGCTCCTGGATCATGAGCAAAGTCCAAGGTGTTGGCCCAAGATGCCCAATAAGCAGCTGACCGCCCTCGTTCGGCAGACCGCAAGCCCATCCCGCCCCTGCAGCGGGGGCTGGGCCCGTCGGCGCTGATCAAGGGGAGGAGTCCGGGAGGTGCCCCAGGCAGCACAGCACCGCCATATCGTGTTCGCAGGCGACGGCAAGTGTTGCAGGATGCAGAGCAAGTAGTTGGCACGGGGCGCGCCACAGCAGCAGTATCAGCCACGCCGACTGCAAGTGCGGCACGGCCGGGATACGCTGCAGGAGCGCGTCTTGGGCCGCGCACTTCTCGGCCAAGAACGCTTGTGTGAACGAGAGGCTGCCGAGAGGGGACCCGAGGACAACCAACCTTGTCGGGCGGCAGGGACGGATCGCCCACCCAGCTGAGGTCCTCAGCGCTGGCGCGCCTGCAACACGTCAAAAATGACACGCGCAGCGAGAGGATATAAATATCACCCAGATACGCGAAAAGGGCCTCATGGCAAGAGAACTGCCTGCGTGGGTGCTGCGCAAGCGCCCGTGTAACCCCGACTGTGGCAGGGCAGAGTGGTGAGCGCGCCACGTGCAGAGGGCTGGGGCGAAGGCGGCGGCCGGATGGCTTGGGCGATGGCGGCGGCCACTGCGGCTGGGCAGTCAACTCAGGGCAAGGCTGAATGTCGGCATGAGAACCACCACTCTAGACTTGAGCCTTTGCCTTTGCCTTTGCCCCGTTCGAGTCAGGAGACTACGGTCCATGAAGGACACAGGGAACACACGAGGCAGTCATGTAGCTTGGCAAAACTGTGCAAAAAGATGCTCGTTGTCAAGCCATTGCCTTGACCGAGCTGCCACCATCCACGTCCTGCCTTGCAAATGTTCAAGTGCAAATGTCCTCAAATTATCGTCCCACCTTTCGGCGGGCGGCCTAGTTTCCTTCTTGGCGCTCTCAGGAAATTATGGGTCCAACCATCACCTGGAATCCATGTAACGACTGCCCATGGCCAAGCATCATCTCGACGAGATATCTGGGAAGCAAACTTGTATTGCCGGGTAAATAGTTGCTGCGTCCATGGCCTCAAAGGATGCATCGCCAGCGCGTGTTGCAGTCGTAATTTCATTCTGTGCATTGTGTCACGCCAGTCTTCACCCTCAATACGGACCCATCCCACAATAGATCGCAACATGCGACGCTGAGCAGCGTCTAATCTGTCCAGTTTGTGTAAGCGGTAGTGTTGTTAAACCATAAAGTACACTTGGCGTGATGGTGGCCTCAAAGTACTGAAGTCTCAACTTCAAAGAAATATGCGGGTTGCAAAGCACTTGCTTGTGGCTTCGGAATTTGGCCCATGCGGCTTGGATACGGTGGCGCAGTTCCACTGAGCTGCGTTTGGACAGGTCTCCGCAAAGCAATTTCCCCAAGTAGCTGTGAGAGCGATCGCCCCACAACACTTCCACAAAACTGCCAGCAACTTCCAAGAAAGTAGGGCTCGCTAGCGAAGCGGTTGTCAAAATCTTTGTTTTCCGCGAATTCAACTGCAAACCAATGGCGCCCAGCTCCAAGATCAGACTTTCCAGCATTTGCATCAATTCACTGCAAGATTTTGCATATAACATAATATCATCAGCAAAGCGGACGTTTGTCAATCGCTCTTCTTTGCCTACATGAAGGCCATGGTTCCTCAGTTTCTGCTTCCAATTTCGCATGGCATGTTCCAGGCCTGCGTTGAAGAGCATGGGGCTGATGACGTCGCCTTGTTTGACGCCACGTTTAATGCTGAAAGATCGACCGCCCTGCACCGATCCCGTTTGCTTCCGGTACAGCGAAGTCAGTAAAGCCAGGTATGATGGTGGCACCCCTTGCCGTAACAGAGCTTGAAACAGTGCGTCGTGTTCAATCTTGTCAAATGCCTTTGTTAAATCCAAACTGGCAAACCACATGTCCAGGTCCCATTCCAGCGATTTGCCACAAACAGATTCAAAAACAAGCATTGCATCATCAATACTTGTGTTTTTCCGAAAACCTGTCTGGTCACAGGGTTGCTGTGCATCAAGGTACGTCTCCAATCGAGAATGCAACAATCGTGAAAAGATTTTGTAAGATACCTTTAGAACGGCAATCGGCCGCCAATTGGACACATCTGACGTGTCACCCTGTTTTGGGAGCATCGTAAACATTGTATGGCACCACGTTCGTTCCAACTGGCCGGTTGCAAGCATGGAATTGAAAATATCCAGTAAGTAGGCTAATAACTCCTCACTCGCATACTTGAACATCTCCACAACCAAGCCATCTGTATCTGCACATGTGCGGCTTCGTAGTTTGGACACTGCATGCTTCAATTCAGACATCCGAAAAGGAGGGATGTCTTGAAAGCCATGGCGGCTCGCATAGTCCATGAGTGAATTCAGCAACTCTGTTTCGAAGCCCGCCTCTGAAGAAAATAAATCCGACAAGTGCATTGTAAAATCATCGGGCTCAGGAGCACTGCGCGCTGCTTGTCTCACCGTGTGGAACGGAAAATTTCGAACTGATGCCAGCCTGTCCAGGTCTGAAAATTCAGATAGGATCTGCGCGGTCCTTGCGTTCCGTTTTCTCCGCAGGTATTGTCGAAGCTCCTTCCGAATTTGCTTGGACAGAACTGTTCGTTCACCTCGGGTGTCTGCTTGCTTGCGTCTCAGCAACAACTGCTTGAAGCCGTCACAGTTCCACGGCACATCGCATGCGTTTTTCTTGTTTTGAGCCTGCGTTTTATTAGCGGCCTTTGCAAGAACATCCTCAAGCTCGGGCACGGACCGTGGTTGAGAAAAACATAATACCTCATGCAACGCTTGATGGTAATTGTCCGGCTGGCCTTTTTCATTCAAAACTGGTTTCCATCCACGTCGAATGCTGCGCTTCCGCCTGTTCAAAGGCACGCGCTTGCCCAAATGGATTCGTGAGTAAACAGCGCGATGGTCCGAACCCATATCAAGGATATCAGTTGCAAATGCAGTGTCCAATATCAACTTTGAAGAGAACAAAACATAATCAATCCGTCGCCTTGCACCCAAAGAGCTTTCAAACGTCCATGTTTCAGCATTTTTGTCATGGTGTTCGTCATCGTTGGCAATGACCAATCCAAATGAAGTTGCAATTTCTGTCAGCATGTCACTTCGCACACCGATTCCTAATTGTGTGTTGAAATCGCCACCGACAATTATCAAATAGCCTTTTTTGTTTGCATCATCCAATGTAAAGTGGAATAGTCCATAGAAATCATCCAAATCTTCTTGTGAGTAGCCACCATGTGGCACGTAGGCTGCAATAAAACGGGCCATGCCTCTGTCAGTGCTGACATCCGCAAAAAGCAATCTATCTGAAGCCGAATGTGTTGCTTTGATATTTGCAGAATGCCGCTGGTGCAAAAGGAGGGCCACACCTGCCGCATGTGTTGGCTGTGTAGATGTCACGAAACGGTGTCCACCATCCAAAGTTGCGTTGATATTTGCGCAACGTGTCTCGCTGAACATCACGACGTCCCAGTTTGTATCGCCAAGTTCTTCCAGCATTTCGGCTGTCCTCACTGGTCCTGAGAGAAATGCATTCTTTGCAAAAATGTGGAAAAATGTGTCTCCTGTACCTCGCAGATCTGCACTTCCACCATGGGAGGAAAATTGTGGTGAAACATCCTGACTCGAACGGAGCTGTCCCTAGCAAGCGGCGCCCTTGCTTTTCCCAGAGCCCTTCCCCTGCTTGTGCCAAATGCTGTTAGCCTTCTCGCACAACTGGCTTAGCTCGGGGCTGTTTTGGAAATCATCCCACTGCGCCCACTCCTCCGCCCAATGGTATTGGATGCCACTCTCGTTCATGGTGAGCTTGACCACGACCTTCCCTGCAATCATCAAGGAAAAGTACTCATCACCTACCTCGATCTCTCGCTTGGAAAAGCCCCACTCGCCCAACTGCCAGCGAAGCCCTAGCAAAAACATTTTTCGAGCTCGCACAGGGATCGGCAAGTCCTGCGTTGCCCACACGTGCTTGTCACCACATGTCATGCTGGCACTGCGCAAAAGTGCCGCGGCCATGTCCCTGTCATATGACGAGTTGAACTTTGCAAAAACGAGGCCCTTGAAGGTTGATGATTTCATGTAGGTACCTGTGTGGCAAGGCCCGCCTAGCTCGCGAAGCTTGTCCGTGAGCCATTGCGTGGCAGCGTTCAATGATGGCATATCCTCGAGCCCTCCGACAACCACTGTCTTCGCAATATCAGCCTGGGACACCACCGGTACCGCCTTGAGGGTGTCAAGTTGCGATTGCAGGTCCGCAAGCTGCTTCTCAACTTGCTGGGTTACATTGGTGGGGACCGACTTGTTGACCGTCAGCTGTTCCAGCTTTCCGATCTTCAAACGTGATCAGCAAGTTTTGCCTCAACATTACTCAGTCGATTTCCGAAGGTTGCCTGCATAGAGGAAAGCTGTGCCTCGACTGGCGCAATAGCTGTCTGCATCTCTTGACGGACAATACTTGCAATTGCACTCAATGATGGCGCGCTCGTCTCCGAACCAGACCCATCCAGCTCGACCAACTCTTCTTCCTCACCATCCATTTCTTGCAGAGGGGACGTCACTCGCCGCTTCTGCTTCGGCCGAGTCGGCGTCATCCCTGCCATGGCACCTAAATTCCTCACCCCTAAAATCCTTGAACCACTTGAGCCTTGAGCCTTGAGCATTGAGCCAAAATGCGGCAATGCAAATGCAAATGCGTGCTTCGTGGATGCACGAGCGGCCATGGCAAGCTAAGTCCGCTGACCACAACGCGCCTCTGTAGGAGAAAAAACCCTATGTGAAAACTTGTAAACTGAATCATCACTAGCACCTGTTTAAGTGCCAATTGTAAGGCGAGCGCATAAGAGAGCAGGCCGTGAAGTGCTGGGCCAGCTCCCAAGGCTCGAGTGTACTCGACCAGCGTCAAGGCTGCAAGGCACATGGCGCTCACGTCACAGACACTTAATGCGGAGCAATGCCGTATAAAGTTCATCGATCATCACTTTCAAAGTCCAAATAACTTCTGGCGATGTTGGAGTGAATGGCGTCCATCGTATCCTCACACTCCATAACATCAAGCCAAGGCAATCTGTCAGAATGCCGAGTCACGCTGCGGGATGGGTGCAATACTCTCATGGCACAAGGGCGCAAGTCAAATGCGAGTGCAACACGTGAGGCGCCTGCAATGCTTGGGTATTCAAGATGCACACTCACACGACTGGTTTGGTACTGGTAAGGCAGGCGTCTAAGTAACTGCACCTGACACGCGGTGTCAGATGATTCTGAATCCCTGCAGGGAAAGGAGTGTGGTCGAGGGCGTGGCCCTGACGTTGAGGCGGTTCACCTGCTAAGGCCCCGCGGGGGCCTTGGTTGCCAGGACACGCGGTGCCGAGGCAACAACCCCAGCGAAAAAAGCTTGCAGAGAACTGCAAAATTTGTGAGGGCGCGGCCCTGACGGCAAGGCTGATACCTTGCAAAGGCCCCGCAAGAGCCTCAAGTTGCCAGGGCACGCGGTGTCAAAGCAGCAACACCGGCGGTGGATGCGAATCAAGAACGCAGCACAAGAAGTTGCGGTTAAGGTCACGGCTAAAGCACACGAAGCTGCACGCAGCAGTGTCAGGTGCTGGCGCACTTCGCGAGTAAGTGCCGTGTGTCGGGAGGCGCGGCCTTGCGAAGACGCGCTGCAGCCTTGGTTGCCAGACACGCGGTGTCTGTAGGCATCAACCCTGACAGGGGATGCAGTTCCGGAGCGAGGCTCAAGAACAAATAGCCTGACACTCAACTACGGCAGAAAGGCGCACGAATGCAGCGCTGGTGCGGGTTTTGGGCTGGTGGCTGTAGCTGCAAATCTATGCGCAAGGCCTAGCTTAAGGGGAGGCCCCTAGTGGATTTGACTGTGGCAAAAGACACGGGTGACTTCCAACACCCGCCTGGCTGACCTCAACCTGGCCGTCGATCGCCTCGACGACCGCCGGTTGGAAGTCGTCGCCAACGGTCTCCCGCTGGGCAGCGCCCACCTTGTCCCTTCCGCTCCGCCACGGCTGCCGCCTTCGTTGCTCGCTGGTCGGCGTTATTTTTTATTTTTTTTTTGAAGCGGGTCGCGTCAGCGCTGGCCGGTCTGGCTTTGGCGGCGCTGGGCCCAACCTCAGCGAGCTCCTCGCCGACTCGGCTTGCCCGCCGCCCCTCGTCACCCGTCTTCGGTGATGGTTCTTGGCGCCCCCCCTCCTCAATGCCGGCCCACGCCACCCCCTAACTGTGCTTGTGTCCTAGTGCCCGGGACTCCCCTTAAGCACGTGTTTCACCAGACGCAAAAAGGTGCGATTTGCGATATATATTCAAAAAAAATGCGGGCAACTTGAGTGCAAAGGAAGTCTGCACATTGTCAAGGGGCGAAGGCTGCGGCGGAACACAAAAAATGACTCTCACTACAAGGCGAGAGCTGGTACAAGGATGTGTCACGGTTCCTCAACTGATGGCAGGTTTTTGTGATGGTATACCTTCCGTTTCGGCAAGACATACACAAGGCAGGGCCAAGGCGTAAGGCACATATGGCTTGATGCGGCCCGGGAAGAACCGGCAGCAAGTGAAGGTGGCGATGATCACAACGTTGTCCAAGCAAGAGGGCATGACATCCAATTGAATTCAGGGCGAGGAGCATAAAATTTCCACAGCACATGAGAATCACAACGGGTCATAAAGCACTCGGGAACAGAAAGCCCAAAGCGTTCGCACTCGATTATTGCCAATTCGGCGCAAAAGGCGCTTGCTCCACCCTCGCTGGCCTACCCAGGGCTAAGCGCCGCCCTTGCCCGAAGTGCTGGCCTTAGCGTGGCTAAGGAAATCAGCCGGCTGAGGGTCCTGGGCTGCCTGCGCAAAAAAAGGTGCGCTTGGAAGCGCCCGCGTGGGCCAACACCCTGCCAGCACTCCCAACGGCAAGCCCCGATTTTCCGCAGCAGGTGCACAATCGCAGCGCTTGCCGTCTTTGGCCCCCACTGCCACGGCCTAGGCTGATGCCTTGCCTGTCCTGCATCAGCGCCGGCCGGAGGTTGCTGCGCGGTGCGTACGTGAAGTGCTTTTCGAAGAGGTAGCTGCAGGCCCCGCGTTGCGCGAGGTTGGAGCTGCGGCACGCAGTTTAGAGGCTGCGGGAGGCCCGGCCTGCTTGGCCCGCCCTGTTGGCCGCGCCTGATCTGCCGCGCGATTCTGAGATTATAGAGCCAAGCGACTTGCCGCGAGGTTGGCAAAGGCACGCTGCTCCCGCACTGAACCTGTATTACAGGGAGCACGAGCTGATGCCCGCCCTCGCGCGAAGCCTCGCGAGCGCTTCTACGGCCCCAGAGTAGCGCGCAGGCAGGCGCATGGTTTGCAGCAGTCCCGTGCGATCCGGACACGACGCTTTCGCCTAAACACATGCACCTCGCTTTGCGCAGGCGCTTCCCCTGACGCAGCGACGTTGTGGCGGCGATGGCCAGCCGGGCTGCGCCCAGCGCCCCCAGCGGCCTCCCCCTCTGCGGGTGATGGTGCCTGTCGCGGCCCCCCCTCCGCTTGTGAGGGCGTGACTCAGCAGTTTCACAGCTCGTCCCGCCCTTGTGCGCCCCGGGTTCCCTGCCCCTCGCTCTCCTGAAGCTTTTGCCGCCGCGCGGGCATACCAGCCTTCTTGCCCTGCCCAGACGCGTGCCGGATGTCAGCGACGTCCTTGCTGACTTCCGGTACTCCGACGCGCGTGCAGTCGGCTGCCTCTCCCCGGAAGCTGGCCGCGTCAGCAACAGCGCTGCGTGTGGGGAGGCTGGCCTCCACAGCGACAGCCTGAGTCCTCCAGTGCCCGGGAGCAGCCCTTAAAGAGGGGGTTCCAGGGCGTGAGCACGGCAGTCGGTCGTGCCTGGTGTCTGATGTTCGTGGTGTTTGATGCCTGGTGCACTGAGATCCTTGCGTCCACATTGCCCGTGACCAGCCGAAAGGCCGCAAGAAGCCAGAGAGGGGGGGGAAGTTCTAGAGCAAGCGGCTCGGCGTAAGCAAGGGGCGACTTGTCCTGAGTAATGTTGCGTACTTGGCCACCAAGGCGAAGGGCTGAGGAGCTCGGGAGACAGCGGCGCCCAATACGCCGCCGGTCGCAAACGGTACGCGTTGGACACGCCAAGGCCGCCGAGCCGTGCGGGGAGGAAGGCCAATTGGCGTGCCGGGCCCCGCTCGGCCTCGTCGTCGCCAGGCGAACCCAGAAGCTGCTGCAGCGTGCGCCAGATGGCGGCATCGTGGTCCCTGGCGTAACCTGCCGACAGCGAAGGGGGCAGGTTAAGTGATTCGCCCCGGCGCTCGCGCTCCTCAGCGGCAGCAACCGCTTGCCACTGCCAGCCCCTACTTCTTGCAACGCCCTTGCCTACTGTTGCTTCTCCGGTACCTGGGATTCTGCGGGGCTGTGGGTGTCTGCTAGCACGCTTTGCTGCACGCGCGTCTGGGGGTGAGTACCAACACGCCCGTGCGTGACCTCAATGTCACTATCACTCGGCTTGACGACCGGCGCAAAACGCTCTCAACGCCACCATCATGCTGCTGTGAGGGAGCCAGCTGTGAGCCTGCCCCGCCGCGCAACGTGCTGGCGGCGGCTATGTGCGTCGATGTGGCTCTTTCCTTTTGGCCTTTGCAACCCACTGCTGACCTTGACGCGGCGGCACGCTGTGCTCGCGGCCCGCTGACGCCATGTCAGAGCGCGCTGGCAGCTAGCTGTTGGTGCCACCCCCTTGCGCAGGAACGGGCAGCCGCATTCCATGCTGCGCGGCCGGCTGTTCCTTCAGAAGCTCTCCTGGGCACGAAGGCTAACACCTTTCTTTTTTTTTTTTCGGAGGCCCCCATGCAAGGCTGCTCGCACGCCGGAAATAACGGCGCGTCCTGCAGGAGGACGATTCAAGTTCATCCGCGCACGCTCTGGGCAACGCAGCCCGCCGTTCGTGGCACTGCGGAGGGCACTTCAGCTGCCAAAAAAAGCCCCGGCAACGGCGGGCGGGGCCGGCCGGCGGCGCAAGAGGGCGACGTGGAGGAAGCTGTTCGGGGCGGGCGGCTTGTGCCACCGCTTCTCCGGGCGAGCGATGCACCCCGCCGCTGTGTCCGTCCCACCGCAATGTCTGAAAGCAAGCTACGAGAAAAAAAAAAAAAGAAGAAAAAAAAGAGTCGGAACACGACAGCCAACTACGGCGCATAGGAGGCTGCGGACCAGCAGCAATGTCATGAGTAGTGGCGGAGGCCGCTGTGGACTCAGGCAGGGTTGAACGCACGACATGGCTGCGCCAAGGGAGTGCGCGGCTTGGCCTGCGCCGAGCGGCAAGCGACGCAATGGGGGTTGTTGCGTTCCGACGCACTGGGGGTTGGGGCGTTCCGTGCCGTATTTGGCAACAGAACCAAAGACTACCACCTAGGTCCCTGGTGCTGTAGTTCTTCCCAGCTCTTGGTAGAAAACGAGGCCGCCAGCGCGGCCCTCCAAGAGGGCGGCGGCGGCGCAGCAATTGGATGCAGCGGCGGCCGGCTTGCGCCTGCTTACCATCGCCAGCGCGTGTTCTGCGGTTTCACAAGCGCGGCGTCGCAGCACAGAGACTCCTCGCTTTGTGGGGTGCATAAATCAAGGCGGATTGCTGCGAGACCAGGTGCGTTCGACAATGTGCGCAAGCGAGATCGCTGCCTCCAGCTGGTTGGCCAGGGTTGCGTTGCAGCGCCTCTTGGCTAGCATGGAATGGACTGGCATTGAATTGAATGGGATGGAATGAAATAAATGAGATGAAATGTAGAATAAAATGAAATGAAATGAAATGAAATGAAATGAAATGAAATGAAATGAAATGAAATGAAATGAAATGAAATGAAATATAGAATGAAATGAAATGAAATATAGAATGAAATGAAATGAAATGAAAATGAAATGAAAATGAAATGAAAATGAAATGAAATGACATGACATGAACATGAAATGAACATGAAATGAACTGAATTGAAATCAAACTAAATGAAATGAAATCAAATCGATCAATAGAATGTGTGAAAAGAATGGAAGGAAGGAATGGAAGGAAGGGAAGGAATGGAAGGAAGGAATGGAGGGGGGAAAAAAGGAAAAGGGAAAGGGAAAGGGGAAGTGAGAGGCAAATGGATCGGGCAAGCGGAAAGGGAGATGAAAGTGAAAGCATTCGTGTCTGTCTTTTGCTCGCCGCCCATACGGGCTCGCCTCGCACACACACGCATCGAACTTCGAGTCCCTGGGAATGGATCGAATTGCCGGAAACAAAAACGGCAGGGGTAGGGTAGCTCCAAAGAAATCGCCACGCGTCTTCTTCTTTTCTTCTTTGCAGCTTCTGCCTGCGATTGAACGAACAAGGTCTACCTGCTTCCCCAGTTCCATAACTTGTATGTAGCCTGAAGCTGGCGTAAGACCTATAAGACCTTGTTCGACCTTTGGGGCCTATATGTCCCACGGACCCAAACCGGCCAATCAACGAGGGTGGCGCAAGACTCTAGCGACTCTACAACGCACTTAGCTGTGGCAGTCCAAAAGCGCAGCGAGTTGAGAAAGCACACGGGGCATGGTGAAGTACACAGCCGGCAACGGCCAGGGTGGGTGCAAAGCATGGGGGCCAAGGGTATCCGCGAGTGCCCGTAACAAAAGCAACAAGGACTGCAACCAACTGGGCAACTGTGGACTGCTGACAGTAAGGAACTTTGGAAACGTCACAACATAGCATGCAGCTGAGGCATGATCATGACAAAGCAACACTCGAAACAAGCACAAATACACGTTCGCACATGTAGCCAGCAAATAACATGGGGACAGCCCCATTTGCTGCACCTGATGCGTGCTCGCTGTGTCACAACAAAGAGCCTGTGACTCAAAGCCACGCAGTATCATGGTGCCATCGTCCAACCTTGCAACAATGCCAGCATAGCTGCACAACATAAAATGCAACAGCTGCAATCGCAACAATGTTTTCAGCATCCTTGCACACCAAAACATCATCCAACATTTTGCCTATCGAAATTCAAAGTATGCAGGTTAACCGATTAACCCTCACAAGTATCATGTTCTGCTATCCTTGCGTACATTTGTTCCGGCGTGCGTTCAACAGGAGCCTCTAAATGGATTCACGTGTTTTCAAGGGTTCGGGACATTTGCGCTGTTCCAAGCCCCTCCACAGCAGCAGTGCATGGCAAGCAAGACCCATTGCCACTGTTTGACCTGCAGTCACTTCCAAGTGAACGGCGAATCATGAACACGCGTGATTGCATGCTGAAGCGTAGTGGCGCTGAAGATGAAGAAAATAAAATAATTTTGGCACCACGGCGCCAGCGAGGCACACCGGCGCCAACAAGGCCTTTGAAACTGGCACGTTCACGGATAAGAAGTGAGAAGGCGGGATTCGCGCAAAAGGACGAGGGTTTTCGAGGCTCGTTGATCCGTTCAGTGCGAAGCAAGACATGTATGACATGGAAGACGCGAGCGCCACGCCAGGCCGCACTGCGCCGTGAAAGATATCTCATTTGTTCCCTCACACTTGGCTTGAAAAAGGGCTTTGTACGCTCTGTTCATTGGTCCAATCAAACCTGGAAGAGGCAAGAACACGAAAACGCGTGCGATATTTGAGGTAGCACAAAGGATTCTGGCAACACGCGCCTTTCTGACCCTGCGCAAGGGCAACTGAAACATGGTTGCGGCAATGTTTGCTTGCATTTGTTGCTCTGACGGCGGTCCACGCTGCGTCCAAAAGGCGCCTTCATTCATTTTTGTACCTCGCAACCGGTCCGTTCTCACAAAACCAACCCCAGCGGAGGTTGCTTGAAAGGGCCCACACAAACCAAACAAAAGTTTGAAGACTGGTGGCCCGAAAACATTTTCCATGACACGCAGCCTGAATCGGCTCATTGTTTCCAACTACGCGTTTCACTGTCTACCTCTCGGCATGACTCTGAAGCCTTTTCTGTTAAGGCATGTTGCACTGCTCCTAGCTTGAACCCAAACATGAAACCTCAAAAGAACAAAGCTCATCCGAAGCGGCCGCAGTTCTTTTTACCGGGATTGCTGAAAGTAGCACTGCTTCCAGGGCACTGGTGCGCCTGGAACAGGAGGCACATTGACCCCCCCCGAAATGTGAAAAGGCAAGACAATGCGTGTCCTTGCATATAAATGCAGTGCTTGAGGGGCGCGGCATGCGTGCCCACGCCCCAAGGTCCGGAGACCGAAAGTCCGGAGACTTGAGGTCCGGACCAAAGTTGGTCCGGAGACCTGGTCTGGAGACCAAAAGGCCCGGAGGCCACCCATGAAAGCGCAGAGCGTCTGCTACCTATACCTGCAGAGCCTGGTATAGGGCAGTGCAGGGTGGGTGGGTGGGTTTCAAAATGAAACGCAGGTTTGGGTCAAGGCTAGGAGCAAAACGGCCAACGCGCAGTTCGATTCACAACATGCCCTAAACACAAGGGAAAAGAAACCCTAAGTGTTAAGGCATGTTGCACTGCTCCTAGCTTGAACCCAAACATGAAACCTCAAAAGGACAAAGCTCATCCGAAGCGGCCGCAGTTCTTTTTACCGGGATTGCTGAAAGTAGCACTGCTTCCAGGGCACTGGTGCGCCTGGAACAGGAGGCACATTGACCCCCCCTTCAATGTTTCAGGCAACCCCGGTATAAGCGAGCCCGCTGGGCCGCAGGCCTCATCACCCGCCCTTCAGAGTGGGGTTGTACCTGGCAGGGCAAATGCTAGCGTGACCATGCACGCTGGGCTGTGAGCAGCCTGTTACGCTGTGTCTGCACTTTTTTCGGTCAGAGCGGCTTGAGTAAGCGGCTGGCTGACGTTGCCAGGTGTTCTGGCTGACAGGGCGACGACGGCCATTCGATCGCAAGGCATGTCGGGCTGCAAATCAGGCTGGTGAAGCTGTGACGGAGGCTGCTGCCAAATGCTCCGGGCGCCAGGGCGCATGCATCGGACACAGTTGAATGCCTCGGCCTGACATCGCTAGGCTTGCAGGGCTGAAGCGTATGCGACTTTCTGGGCGATGGCTGAATCGGGCCAACCGACCTCTGCTGAGATCGTCAGCCCAATCATTGCACCTTCCTGGAACGTGCGTCGGCTGCAGCAGCACATTGTGAGCGTGAGCCCAGAAGGCTGTTAATTGCACGAAGAGTTGCAACGGCCAGGAGGTCGTGAACAACTTGTTAAGGCTTGCTTCCGTGGCGGAATTGTCTGTGCCTGAAGGCATGCTAAACGAGTAGCGCCCACCACCAATGTGGCTGTGGGTTGCTTGCAGTAGTGCTAACTGTGCCAGCGTCTCGAAGCATGCGATGTACCGCTGTCCAGGCTTGACAAGGCAAGGCCACACGGCTCTTATGTCTTGCATGTTCCAGGTCTCGGCAAACCAAACTACTTGGGAGGACGTGATTGCCCAGCCCCCGATCCCTACCAAATCGTCTTCGGCACACGCATCCGCGGCAGCCAGAGCTTGCAGCTGGTGTGGCCGCGCCAAGGGCTGAACAGGCGAGTGCCGAAAGCACGACGCCAGCCAAGTAAGGCATTGTTGGCTTGACTTGGAAAGGCTAGTATATGGGTTGTTGGGGTCCGCGATGCGCACCCATGTGGGCTTGCTAGTGCCAGGCACTTGCGGGATGTCCTGAGGGCAGTGCATGGTGCGACCTGAAATTTCCAAGATTTTGGAGCCCACTGTGATCCACAAGCCCGGAAGGCTATGGCTAGTTTTGAGATCCTTGTTCAAGGATGCTCTAAAGGCTGACCACATTTGAGGCGGTATCGAGTGCATCGAGCCTGGTGGGCTGTTGAGGTCCGAGTACAGTGGCGCTAGCCAGGATCTGAGATGTAGGGCAATGCTGGTGGCCCAGATAAGCAGGCCTATGCACTGCTCGAGTGTTTTGCGGGGCACCCGTCGGTTTCTTAGCAGTGATTTGATCAAGGCGTCCAGCTTGGTTAGCTTAGCGGACACGAGCTGAATGGTGTCGTGGGAGAAGTTGATCTCCCAACCGCACCAAACAAGGCTGTCCTGGAATTGCGCCTTTTTCCATGAAATGGGCGCTGCAATGGCGCAAAAGAAGAGCACCACCAAGGCAAACATGTCTGGCGCGCTATCCCGGAAGAGTGCACACAGAAGGTCGTCCACAAAAAGGAAGGCTTTGTGGGGCTTCCAGGCCAGCAACCCATGCACCTGACGAAGCAAGAATGCGCCGGTGCGCTGCCACCAGAAAGCCGAGAAACGGCCCCCAAAATGGCACACTCTGTAATGGTAGAGCTTTCCTTGAAAGGCGAAGAGTAGAAGGCCATGCTCTTCAGGGCGGACTTGCACCTGTTTGTGTGCGGCTTTAAAGTCAATTCTGGCGCCTATGAAGGCGCCTGGAGTGTCTTCTGGCTGCGTGGACAGCGCCAGGTCCGATGCCATTGGCAAGCTCAGGCGCTCTGGCAGATGGCATCTGGTATTCACTTGGCACACGGTGCTGTCCAAGACAAGGCGCGGCTCTTTCCCTTCTGCAAAAACGACATTTAACTTGCCTACGGCAATGCCTAACCATTTTTCCCGAGCGTCGGCTATGCTAAGGCTGGTTTCAACAATCCAGTTGTTGGCAATTTCCTTGCGCAGCAAGCCTTGCACGGTTTCTGGCTCGTCTTCGGCCATCTTCCAATTGCCCTCACAAATTTCCAGATCCGGCGGCAGCGCGGAGTCTGGCTTTTTTGCCGGCCATTGAAGGCTGGGTGGCAAGGCTGACACGGCTCCTGTCGGTACTCCGTGTTGCAAAAATGGCAGGAGGGCCATGTCTGGGTCACCCCAAGATTTGGCCAGGGCCTGCAGCAGGTGGAGTCGGTATGGCTGTCCTGCCTCGGGGCTCATGTCTGAAGGGCAGGGCAATTTTAGAGCGTTGCCACTTCCAGGCTTTCGGACGGCGAGAGGGGGCAGTCCGGAGAACCGCTTTTGATGTGTGCCAGGATTCGTGGCACCAGTTTGCGCTCATGCATCCAATGCAGCCAGGGCCTGGCAACTGCTTGCAGCGGGTGTTCTCGACACCAATCTGCGGAGGAGCGCATTCCCGCTCCGTGGAAGGTGGGGAGCCTGCAAGGCGCCAGTGTGATGGGTCTGGAGAAGTTGGAGTGCAATGGCAGTGCTTGTCGGAAGGAGCCTGTTTTACTGACCCTTCCTATGCCTACCTGGGCCAGTTGCAGGGCCAGGGAAGGAGGGTATTCGGCGGTCAGGGTGCTGAGGTATACCCCTTGTTCTTTCACGCCTGCAATGCTTTGATGCTTGTATGAGTGATTGCAGCGAGCCTCCAGGGCTTGTATTTTCGAACTGTTGCAGCCGAACGCCCATGACTTGGAGAAGGCTTTGTTGCGCATGCAGGCGTCTACCCACACCAGGGCACACTGGTGATCGCGTAGCAGCTGTTCCCAAATGCCAACGCCTCCTTTGGAGACCACTGCTCTGAACAGGGCTCTACCACGGTCGTGGATGGTCTTGCTATCCAGCAGTTTTTTACGCTGTGCAGGCGAAAGGCGGGACCCCGTCCATGTACTGCGGCGTTCTCAAGGCTTTGGGCCCGCCCGGGCGTAGTTTGAGTCTGGAGTATTCTTTGCAAGGCGGGGCAAGCATGATCAGGGCCACGATTCCTGACCAGCAGAGTCTGAGAAGGGCCTCGAAGACTTCGTCATCCAGGATGTCGTGCGCAGTGTCTCCATCTAGGTCAAAAGGCTCGAAGCAGTCAAGTCCAAGGCTAATGGTGGCCGACGTCACTGGGCGCAGCCTACCTGCAAACACGTCCAAAAAGAGCCGCTTTGAGGCTGGGTGCAACGGTGAGTCCGACAAGCTTGCCTGGGCGGGCGTGTGTGGCCTTGGCCAAGCGCTTGGCTCGCTACGGTGCGCAGAAGGCAAGGCTGGAGTTTCCCCTGGCACATGCAATGGTGAAGACGGCGCATGAGGCCCGCCGTGGGGCAAGGCCGGCGGAGGCATGGCTGCCCGATCCTGCGCCGGTCCAAGATCCGGGCTGTTTCACGTGTGTTTATTGCGATCCATGGCGGGGTGCTTTTGCTGGCAGCCTACTATGGCGCACACGTGGGCAAAAGGGCACTGGTCATTAGTGCAACTGTCTCGCGCCCTTTATAGGTAGTGCACCACTCTGCCTTGGGCTTTGGCGAAGGCGAGGCTCCTTTGGACTTCCCTTGCCTTTCTTGGTGGGGCGTGAAGGCGTGCGGGCTGGCTTAAGGTCGCGCTTGGATCCCCTTTGCCTTGGTGTTGCAGGGCGTGGTGGTGCTGGCACGGATGGCTTGGACATTTTTGGGCGCAGCTGTAGGAGGCTGCGCACATCGTTTCTCATGTGCGTCAGCTCGTACAAGGCATCATCCAGGGACCATTGCTGCCCTAGAAGGTCGGATATGGCTGCCCAGAGCTTGCGATCAGCTGACAGAAGCTCTTGAATATTCACCGTACGGCCTAGGTTAGGATCTGGCTGTGTGAGACACAGGTCGGCTATTTTCTTGTCGAAGGCCTTGAGGTTCGACAGGCGCGCTGCTTGGCACAGGGCCAGGGCATTGCGAAACACGGTCTGGATGCAGGTGAGCCACCCCGCTGACAGCGAGTGGTGCTCCACAGACACCTCCGGTGTGTCGTCAAAGAAGGCCTGACTCAGGAGCTGTAACTCTGAGCGCACTGCTCGGGCCGACTTTGCTTCCATGCGTTCCTGGTACTGCCGTGATGAAAGGCGATACTGTCAGGGCACCCACTTCAGGGACTGCCCGGGCTTCAGGCCCTCGTGCACAAGGCTCAGAAGGCGGGGACGGCGTGGTGTCCGCGTCCAGCAGCTCGGGGTAATTGGATTTGAAGGTCTCTACCAGGCTTGACACGCGTTCGGATGTGAGCTTGGGTGGCAAGCGCTCTGCCCAAGATGCAATTTGACTGCGTGCATGGAGACCCGGAGCTGGCGGCCGGTTCTGAGAAGGCGCGCTGCTGCCACACTAGATTCTGGATCCTCTATGTTGTTGGCTGTCCAGAAGTCCCTGGCAGAAACTATGAAAGGCTGCAAGTCTGCAATGTTGGGGAAGGCGAAGGCGAAGTCAGAAGGGCAGTCAAAACCTCTGGCCAAAACGAGGTCTCAGGGACCCGGGCTTCTGCCAGGACGTCCTGTAGCCGATCGCGATCCATGTGCATCAGCAATGCATGCTTGGAGGGCTTGTTTGAGAGGAAAAAGGAAATGTGTACAGTCAGTGCGGATGGCAGGCTCTGGACCGGCGCTTGAGCACTGCTGAGTCGCCGACCTCTCAAAAGGCATACCTAAGTTATCGAATCGTGTCGAATTCGGCTGTGCTGTGTGCGTCAAGGCAGGGCATGAACAGCTTATTTTAGCACAGCACGGCCACGCACGCCTTGCGTTTGCAGAGCTGCATGTCTGGATGAATCTGATGCACAGGGTACGAGCAATGCTTTAGATGCAAGCCGCAAGCTGTCTGTACTGAGTTGCCGTGAGTGCACTGCACGGCATGCACGGATCCCCAGGGCACAAGGCGAAGGCCAATTGAATCGACTGCAAGGGCTGGCGCCTGCGTGCAAGGCGAGAGATCTGGTGGTTCTTCTTCGGATTCGGCCTCCGAAGATTCCAAGGCGGCTCTTGCCACTGCGAGTGCTTCCTCATCTGCATCCAGGGCTGTGGACAACAAATTGTCCACCTCCCTGTGGTACAAGAATCTTGTCAGGCTGGGTGGGAGGCTCTGAAGCTTCAGATGGCTCGGAGGGCTGCCCTGCGGAATGGTTCCACGGTTGGGCGCTGCCCCCGAGCCATTGGTCGAGGGGGTCTCCAGCCCCGTCTGACGGCGGAGGTGAGCTCAGACTGCACGCTTCTATGGTGTCGTCCCTGCTGTACAGCAGCGCGGACGAGAGGCGACGGTGTCCCTGAAGGTTTGCGCTGTCTTCCGGAAGGCGTAGCTGCGCTGCAGCACTGAGTAATGCGCATTTAAGGCTGTGAAGGGTAAACGAGGATGCCTCGTGCTGGGTGACCAGCTGGCCGCCTTCCGATTTCCACGGCAACTGTATGGCCCAGCGAAGCATACCAGTGCTTGCAAATAGGACATCGGACGCGAAAGGCTGGGGCATGCGTGAGACTCCAGGTTTGGAAGGCAGGGCAAAATGAAGTCGGGTACAAACGAATCTCCCCATTCGGCGTGGGTGGCGTCTAAAGCTTGACTGAGCAGAGCCAGCCACTTCACTAGCCAGGATGTGCTAATGTCTTCACCTCGGAAACCGAAAGGCAAGCATGCGAAGGGCTGTCAAGTTGTCTTGGTGGCCCGACACAGGCCCCGAAGTGCCTGCGCAGACAGCGAGAGGGCGGAGGGCTTGATTCTCTGAGTGTCCCCAAATCTTAGGCTGCAACGGGCGCACAAAAGCAGGGCGCCTAGTAACAGGCCCACGGCGGGCGTGCAAGCGGGAGAAACTATGTGTTCCTCCCATGCGGCAAGTTTAGCCAGTGGCAAAGGCAAGGCTTCCCGTCGATCGTGTGGTTTAGGGTTGTTTAGGTCTTGAGCCAAACCCCCCCCCTCAACACACACGACACAGCATTCACCAGACTTGCTACCCGCCGGCACTAAGAAGCGCACACTCTCCTTTTCTAATGCAAACGGGGGTAGGTGAAAGTCGCTTTGCACGAAGCGATCCATGCAGATCCACACTGATAGGTCGCACACGTCGTAGTGCACACTGCCAAGGTTTTACAAACTGCAGTGTAGGCTGGCACACGTTCAGCATGGCAAGTATTCACATTTATTTACATGCAATCCCCATGCAATTTCTTGAAAAAGGCATGGAAGAGAATGAGCGGTCGCTCATGCCAGGATGGCACACATGCAGGGGCGGGCGGGCGGGAAAAAGCAAACGGCAATCTACAAAATTACCGAGAGAACCCACCCGCCACACCCTAGGGCCAAATGTTGCACACTCAAGTTTTGAGTTTGAGCATTGTTTCCACAACCGTGTGTGTTTGTGAAATACACATTTCACAAACAAGAAGGGGGGGTTGGCTCCTTCCCTAAAGCGTTATCAAGCTTTGACAACTTGCTTAGGTCTTGAGCCAAACCCCCCCCCTCAACACACACGACACAGCATTCACCAGACTTGCTACCCGCCGGCACTAAGAAGCGCACACTCTCCTTTTCTAATGCAAACGGGGGTAGGTGAAAGTCGCTTTGCGCGAAGCGATCCATGCAGATCCACACTGATAGGTCGCACACGTCGTAGTGCACACTGCCAAGGTTTTACAAACTGCAGTGTAGGCTGGCACACGTTCAGCATGGCAAGTATTCACATTTATTTACATGCAATCCCCATCTTATCCGATTTGTTGAATGATTTTCTCAAATACACTTTTACAGCATGCCTCTTTCAACCCAAGCGCCTTCAGATGCTCGGTCGAACCTCTGGAAGGTCTGTCAGCTGGGTTTGACGGGGAGGCCACTCTTGCGTACCAAGGAAAAAGGGAAATACAATCCTCAATTTTCAGAAGGATGGAAACCAATGCCGAACCAGTTTCGGACCGGGCGTTACCCGACACTGCCACATCTCGCGCCGAGTTGTTGTCGACATAAAATACACTTAGCTGGCCTTCCAAGGTACTGGACCACAAATGAGTGGCGACAATGAGTGCCAAAAGCTCAGCTTCGAAAATGATGGTTTTCTTCACATCACCGCCAAGTGCACAAACCTCTTCATGGGAGAGACAGGCGGAGAAAAACTCAATAGCTTCACCTGAGGGGTTATACAGTATCCCCCCCAAGCCGCACATCCACTCTGGGCGTTCCTTCTCAAAGCATGCATCTGTGAAAATGTACCACGGGTCCCCAAAGGTACGCGACAACTGCCTGGGCTGTCCACGGGACAACTGATCTCTGAATCTCCGAAGCGCCAACGACAACCGAGGACCAACACGTTCACCGCTGCCAGAGAATGCGTGCGCACTCACTTCCCGGAGGCACAACCTGCTGGCCCGCCCGAAAAGCTGACCATCGGCGAATTGCATACGTCCACGCAACTTCAAAGCATGTGGTTGCTTGAGGGTGGCATCTGCCAAGATGGAATCTATTTCTCCACAAAGCTCAATCTTACGTTTGGCTGTATTATCGAAAAGGATCACGCCCTTCCTGAAACCGCTCAAGTCAACTTGAATTCCCAGAGCCTGGAAGCAGGTGTCAAATCGTCCAGCTTTTTCGCCAGAGTCGGCGTAACCCCAACCCAACAAGCAAAACAGGCTTTCCACACACTGACTAGTGCTCACAGCCTCAGGCGATCTGCAAAAGGTAATGAAGTCGTCGAAGAAGTTCGTCCACACCAAACTCAAGGCACGCGCCCCCAACCACCAAATGGAATGTGAGATGCGCAAAAATGCGTGTACCGCACGAGACGCGCCGAATGGCACCGCAACTAGACGGTAAACCTCAGGCTTTTTAAGATCAGGGTTATAGACGGCAATGTAAGCAAACTTCCTAGCACAAGGCACAAGTCCTACCTGACGGTATGCGGACTTTAGATCGTAGGCGGCACCCAGCACATCAGTTTCGCTATCGCAGTTCTGCAGCAAACGCGAACACACAGCCGCCGCCACATCTGTGGTATGAGGTTTGGGTGATTCGCACACTTGCACCGTGCTGTTTACACCACTGCCACTGAAGTTGTCAATCAACCGCACCTTGTTGGCCTGCTGAAGTCCGAATCTGCGATTTAGCACGGCCCCCACCTCTAACTCTCCCAGCTCGTAAGGGCCGGTGATCCAGCCTTCGTTTAGTTCCACTTGGGTTTTTCGGTACACCTCGGCGTCGAGCTCTGGCGAACCTGACGAACGCGTGCTGTTGAAGATTGCCACATTGCTAGCGCCTGCCGCCTCGGACAAAGACTCAAGAGTGCGCTCAGCCGGTTTGAAAGAGGCTTCAAACAACCCTGTCATAGGCACTTCCCCCGTGAGCGACACCCCGCGCATCATCTCATCACAAACCCCCATGTCTGGGTATCCATGAGCTTCAAGCAAAGCCTTCCACAAAAGCAGCCGCTTGGGTTTCAAAAGTCCGGCCAATTCCGGGTCCATTTTTGCTTTAAGCAAAGATTCTGCCGGCGCTAGAACCCTAGCTTGATCCGCCCAATACTTGAACCAAGCGGTTCGTTGCTGAGCAAGGTGTGCAGGAGGTGTTGAGCATAAGGTGTCACAAGCATCTTGCAAAGGCCTAGGAAGACAATGCGAAAAGGCTTTGGGGCGCCCAGCCCTCACTGCTTGCGTTACAAACTCATCCTCTGACCACGGCACACCCCAGACCGACTCCGCCCTGGGCACACGGTACTCCGCCCTGGGCACACGGTTGTTCACAGACTCTGTCTCAGAAACACCCCCCGATGAAACTTCCAACCCCCCATTTACCCGCAATGGCTTGGTGCGTAGCAACTGGCTGCTCTCAGGCAGCGTGAGCATGTTCTGCGATGGAGTCCAGGGTTTCTTAATGCGTTCCATTGGAGCGCAAGGCAACTCCTCTAACGGTGCATGCACTGAGATGGTCATTTTGTGCTCAGGCACTAGAGGGGGCAGCTTAGAAGCTTTCGGCTGAAATCCGGAAGTCGCCCGCATCATGATCAGCGACGTGTCGTACTGCTGGTCAAGCAGCTGCTGGGCAGGCGGAAGCCAACCACGGGCTAGCAAAGCACACGCATATGCTCTCGCGATCTGAGCTGCCAAAGGCCAAGGATATGCGGCCTCCATAGCGGTAGCAAAAACCTGTTTCCCATCCACTATTGCCTCGCCCCACGGCTTGTGAACGTGTGAGGCGGAAACACCGCAAGCTTGGCAAATCTGCTCAAATTCATCATGATTATGTGCCAGCGCTGTCCATTTCGGCCGTTCACTGCCGTAAGCACAGGCTTGGTGAGCAACAAACCGCAATTGATGGGAGATTTGTTTGAAGAAGGACGTTCTCCAATATAAAGACGAACGTGGGTTTTCAATACACACCAGCTGCTGGTTGGACAAGCACAGCACCGCGAGGTCTGTGACGAATTCATATAATTTGTTTGCTGCGCTCACTCTAGGCTTCCAAAATTTTCGTACCCCCGGGATGCCGTTTGGGAATTTTGTCGACCGCAACGGCTGCGGTCCAGCACCTTGGCGGCCTTTCAAGGGGATCTCCCTTGCACGGCTGGCAGTGCCACAAGGAGGTGCGGCAAAAATTCCAGCACACAAGGGGCTTTTAACCCACTTCATGCACAACTGTTGCCCTTCCTTCGTAGTCAAATCGGCAAGCCGGACAGCACCTACAGGGTTAACCAATTTATGATCGACACCAAAGCAGTTGGTTAACCCTGCGGCTCGCAAGCACGCGGTGACTCTCCCTGAGCCTGCGAACACTTCAAGTATGAATGGATTCGCACATTGCACCCAAGAAGTTCTGCTCTGCTCACATTCTGGTATCTTGCGGGCCACCGGCTGCTGCACCAGAAAAGGAACATGTGAAACTAAATTTCTTGAAACGGGCGGCTGTAGACCAGCCAGCGCAGGCTCAAGTCCATCCGGATAATCGACGGTCAAATCTGCATTCAACACGTCAGGAATTTGTACATTGTTCACAAGGTCTGCCTCCGAGGCATCATCATCAATGGCCTCACCTTTGTCGCGGTTCGGCCGTCTCGCGCTTGCTTCGATTAGTCAGTTGCCGTGTTTTGCCAAACCGTGCGCCTTGAAGCACTTGGCACAAACGTGCAAACCTCGACTGCACGACGCTCCATCTGCTGCTTGGTCGCAACCGTTCAAATTGTAGTTGAAACAGATGGCTTCACCTGTAGGCAAAAAGGCGACCCCACCGGCGTCGCGGATGTCCTTGGGAATTCCATGCTTTTGCCTTTCTTCCCACCGGCTCCCTTGCCCTTGCCATACGGCTGGAATCGAGATCCCTTGCCTTTCCCGGAAGCTGCTTCTTTGGGCGCGGTCTGACGCTTCTCAGGCCGCTTTGGCAACTCCTTTTGTTTGGCCATGGGCAGCAACAGAAAGCTGACTTCATAGGATTCCAAGGCGTGGGCCAAAGCGGTGTCCAACTCCAGCACGCCGGCTTCGTTGCGGCGCGGCTTCACGCAATCTTCAATGAGCTTCGTCCAAACCGCCTTGTCGGCCGCCACCAGTTGTTGCAACGTACATTTGCTATAACCTGGAGGGGGATCTCGGTGTAGGTGGGCGAACAATTGCTGGATGTACTTCTCGTGAATGCTACGCGTGATGCCGTCTGCAAAAACCAAGGCCAACCCACGACGCTTGAGCGCCTCTAGCAGCAACAACCCGCTGCCAGCTTGAGCATCTGGCACGCTGTCTTGCTCCTTCACCACAAGCCGTTCTGCTTCCAACTCAACTACCTTAGTCGGCTGCTTGGCATGGGTAAGCTCATGTGTTCTGCTCACGCACTTCTCCGGTGCAACATACTTCAGCTGATTTGCCTCATACATCTGCGTCACGCTATCCAAGAGCGTGTGACCAGGGTCCATGGTGCCGGACACCAACACCCCGGATAATTTCTGCTTCAACGCCTGCATCTTTGCTTCTCGTTCTGCAACCGGAAGCTTCCTCGAACTCGACGCGTCTGGCGATGTAACTAACTCCTTAAGAGATGCCAGCAAAATTGTCTGAGCTTCGAAGAGAAGCCTCTTCGCACTTGACACACATCCGATGTTGGCCCCTACATCAATATTTGCACGGACCCAGTCGGAAAATTCATTGTCGTTGATGGCTTGCCCAGGCTGCCCAAAACTGTAAGCGAAGGCGCCCAAACTGGCCACGCCTGAGTTCACCAGCGAATCAACATGAGGTGCCGTCAGCCCGACTTCCAGTGCTCTCTTCCTGAAATGGGCAGCGCTGTCCACAATGCTGGTCATGGCGATCCGGGTCCAAACAACTGCAACTTCAAGTACCAATGTACCAACACGCACGTGTGAACAAGTTAACAAACACACAAACGTTGCAATAACATGTTGCGAGTCACATCCATGCTTGAGCCACGAATCTATGGACACCATTCTAAGGCACATCACATTGCCTTTCATATCACTCACATCACATGAGCCAGTTGCATTAGGCCAGCACATTTTCACACTAGCAGACATCCTGCTTGGCCTTTCACATGCATGAGGGTTACACCACCCGAGCCGGTACATATCGGCTGACAGCAACATCTGCTGTGTTCACAACTGGCTCAAATGGATTTTGCCCTCAGGCACAGTCGGCAGAGGGCATTCCTCTCAGTGCCTTGATCCATTTTCACATAGGCTTCATTAAGCCTTTTCCCACATTTCAAAAATGAATTCATGAATCCATCAAGGTTCTGCTGTTTGGCATGCAGAATCCCAGACTTCACATGGGCAAACCATTCTTCAGCAGCAAGCTGAGCCTGTGCATACCTCCGCACCTTCATAGGTGGGGCCTGCTGACAGGATTCATCAGACTCAGCTTTGGACGAAGCGCTGTCCGCAGAGCTGGACACCTCATGAAAGGTTTCCATCGAGCCCAAGACATGCACATAACCAGGCTCTTCATTCGGCTCCTGCTTCATGTCAGGCTCACCATCTGCCACCACCACAGTGGCTGGCCGGTGAGATTGAGCAGGGAAATACTCACTTCTCTTGGCATCAGGCACGAAGGTCTTGGCATGGATGTCAAAAATGACCTTCTGCAACGCTCTGGTGGGAGCCACCACTAGGTCACGAGAATACAGTGCAAACGTCTCGTGGGTCGATCTAGCATGTCTGCCAAGCATTGACCGTTCATCAGGGGACAAACCAAATTTGGCAGCCCAGCTCAGAGTTGTGCACTTCAAGCTGTGAGAAGACAGTCTGCCCTCTTGCTCCTTCTGTTCATCACTCACCTGGAGAAAGGCCATCAGGAATCTGGATGATTCCTGTGAAGTGATGCTTCTCTTGCAAAACCCCGAATCGGCATGAGGTTTTGGCGCGGGAAACAAAGGCCCGTCAATTTGTCCAAAAGGCAAACCTGCAGCTGCAAAAACATCTGAAACATCTTGCACCCACACTGAGCCATTCACACCAATAGCCGGGATGAGGATCGGGAGCAGCATCGTCTTCGAGGCCGCAGACCTTGCGGTTTTGCGCCACGCTGTTTTCACTTCCAGGAAACCTCCATCCTGAGTCCAATCGTGCTCAATGCTGTGGACATGACTCAAATCTGAATGTCTGCATCTGCCATATAATGCAATCAAAAGAAATCCACAAGCTACACGATCCATCAGGTGTCTGCATTTGTCAACCAAGATATTGTGGAGGGTCATCACCTCGTACACATGCAGGGGTCGGGCTTGAGCAAGTAGACCCTTGTTCGTCAGCAATTGGTCTGCAAGTCCTACCAACCGTCTGCTGTTCACCACGTTCTCCAACTGTTCGCAACTCAACACGAAGAACGCGAATCTGAAGGAAGACATGCATCCAGAAGCAACCGTAGCCGCAGCGTGCGAGTCTTTCAAGTGTTTTATTTCTTGAGCCAAACCAAAGACGCCAACCTGAGAGATAGCATTGTGAACCTAAGAGTAACTCCCTATGAAAGGGAAAGCACACAAATAAATAAATATATACAACCCACATCACGAAAGATTGAAAGTCGACGCTCCTTTTCTCGTGGTGACAGTGGGATGTCCAAGATTGCATCTGAGTCGGAATGGTCATTGAATACACAAGTCTGGTACACTTGTGCACGGGCGCAAGCAGCACAATTTGCTTTATCATCACCCTGCGCAAGCAGCACAATTGGCTTTAGCATGACCTAGTTGGCACACTGCTCGAGAGTTTCGATCATTGGTGCCACTGTTGCAAGTTTGCACACAAGTGGATGCAAGGTAACTGCAAGTGATCTAGGGCGGCGGGCGGGACAAAAAGGTGCACCGAAAGAACGGAGACACCCACCCACCTCAGCCCATGCTGCGGCATGACACACACTCACAGGCTGGCTTGAAAAACCACTGTTTTTCACTTTGGTTGGCTCACAAAATAACGTGCTATCACAAGTGACCGCTTACTTATTTCTTGAGCCAAACCAAAGACGCCAACCTGAGAGATAGCATTGTGAACCTAAGAGTAACTCCCTATGAAAGGGAAAGCACACAAATAAATAAATATATACAACCCACATCACGAAAGATTGAAAGTCGACGCTCCTTTTCTCGTGGTGACAGTGGGATGTCCAAGATTGCATCTGAGTCGGAATGGTCATTGAATACACAAGTCTGGTACACTTGTGCACGGGCGCAAGCAGCACAATTTGCTTTATCATCACCCCATCTTAACCGTCAAGCTATTCTCGTTTAGTAGGATGTTGAGTAAATTTTCCACATTGCAACACGTCGCATTCTGGGCCTCCAGCACGGAAGTGGAACCTCGTGAGGGTCCATCGCTCACGTTGGATGGCGAAGGCACACGCGCAATCCACGTCAAGACCGAATGGCTGTCCTCAAGATTCAACAAAACCTCCACAAGATGCTTGGCAATGTTGGACCTTCCACGGCCAGAAATAGGAACATCACGGACCGCATTGTTGTCCACATAACACACAATTGGGTGGCCTGCAAAGAGACGGCACCAAAGTGCGAACGCGATGCAAACACTCAGCAGTTCCGCTTCGAAGATGATTGTCTTTTTGCGGAGTTCACCAAGAGCCTCCCTTTGCTCGTCATTAAGGCAATGTGAGAAGAAGGAGTGTAGCTCACCCGTGGGACCAAACAGCACTCCTCCGAGCCCACACGCCCAAGCTGCCCCCTTCTCATAGCAAGCATCTGTGAAGAGTAACCAGGGCGAACCAGCATCTATGGAAATCTTCCTGGGAGCTCCTTCACGCAACAAACAAGCAAACCTCGAGATGGCTGCTAGGGAATCATCTGACAGCGCCGAGCCGCTAGTTTCGAAAACATGCTTATCAACCTCCCTTAAGCAAAGGCGACTGGCTCGTCCGAAAATTTGTCCATCCGCAAATTGCATGCGACCCCGCAACCTGAGTGCTTCACTAACTGTGAGCCTCTTCCTGTTGCAAACGTCTTCCAAAGTGTCCCCCAACTCAGCTCTGCGCTTGGCAGTGTTGCCGAATTCGGCCCATCCGTCCCGAATGTGCTCCAAATTCACAGTGATTCCAAGAGCACTGAAACATGTGGAGAAGGGGAGGCATTTGTCGCCCTCAGTGGCGTACTTCCACCCCGTCAGCCTGAACAGCGCATCTACCGCCATCTCTGTTGAACTCGCCAGGCATGGCGGTGTCAGGGTGACAAAATCATCAAAGAAAACAGTCCAGCACAAAGCTAGCGAAGAGGCTCCAATCCAATAAAGACTGTGCGCAACCCTCAAGAAGCTATGCACGGACCTTGTAGCCCCGAACGGAAGGGCTCGGAGAGCAAAAACCTGGGGACACCGAAGATGGGGGTTGAACACAACAACAAATGAAGCCCAAAGGGACGACGGGTGCACCCCCATTTGTCTATACGCTGCACACAAGTCGAAGCACTTCCCTAGCATGCCTCCACCATTGGTGGAACGAGCCAGCTGCAGCAGCAGCGCTGCAACCACGTCTGTCGAGTGCGGCTTCGGACTCTCACAAGCCTGTACCGTCGAATTCACCCCTGATCCGCTGAAGTCATCTATGAGTCTGACCTTGGCACCCTGCTTCAGGCCAAACCTACGGCTCACGATGGCATGGTCAGGAAGGTCGGCCACTTCAATGGGTCCCACGAGCCACCCATGATCTTTCTCCACAAGCGTTTTGGCATACACTTCTTCATCCACAGAAGGGTCCCCAGAAGTTCTGGCCGCATTTATGATGGCTACCCTGCTCGCTCTAGCCTGTTGCTTAAGCTGGCTTTCCGTCATTGACGCAGGCTTGAAGGTTGCCTCAAAAATTCCAGTAGCTGGCACAGGCCCTGTGAGAGCTGTGCCTGAAACCAGTTCCTCAAAAGCCTCCATGTCTGGGTAGTCACACTCAACCAACATTTCACGCCAAAGCATTAGCCGCTTACCGGACAGTAGGCTGCGCAGATGTGGCGCCAGCTTGCACTTCAAATTGCTCTCCTCCTCCTGCAACTCCAAGGCTCGCTGTGTCCACTTCCTACACCAGGCTGCACGTTTCTGTGCGATGTCACCCACTGTGTCACGGCCATGCACTGCAACGGCTAAGGCCAAAGGCTCTGGCAATTTTGCGAATAGGGATTTAGGGTGCCCTGCACGAAGAGCAGCATCAACGAAGCACATGGGCGAAAAGGGTACACCCCAAGCCTGAACAAAGTTTTCACTGCTTTCACCTCCCCCGCTTAACCGAACTGGTGTGCACCGCAGAAGCTGCGCTTCTGCTGGAATTTCCTCCACATTGGCGCACAGGCCGGCAGGCAGCCGCCAAGGTTGTTTCAAGCGCTTCATCTGCTCACAGGGCGCTTCTTGCAGCAATTTTAACGGCCCATACACTTGAAAAATTTGGCAATGCTCAGCAACAAGCGGCGGCATTTTGCTGGCACGGGACTGCACTCCGGCGGCTGCACGCAACAAGTGGATGGAAGAGTGCTGCGATTTGTTTGCAGATAACTGCAAACGCTGGACAGCATCGTCAATTGAGATCGCGGGAGGCTGCCAACCGCGTGTGATACATTCTGAAGCAAATGCAGACGCAATTTCGAGTGCCAAGAGCATAGGGTATGCAGCTTCCTCCTTCGTGGCAAATTCCCGTTTGCCATGCTTCCAAGTCAATCCCCAAGGCAGGTGCACGTGTGAGGGGGACTGACCTGGGCACTCTTTGCGGATTTTGCTAATACCAGGAACATTGTGAGCAAGCACAGTCCATTTCGGTCGTCTGCCACCATATGCGCATGCCTGATGCGCAGTGAACTGCAAACGGAAAGGGAGCTTTTTCCATGCATCTGTTAGCCAAAACAAAGATGATCGAGGGTTCTCCACACACATTAACATGTTTCGCTGGTGGCAAAAGACAAGCACATGATGCAAGAGCATGTACAGGCGGTTTGCCAGGGAAACCCTAAGAGCATCTTGGCCTTGAAGATGCGCAAAGCCATTGGGCTTAAGTGCAGAGCGCAATGGTTTAGGGCCTGGTATTTGGCGACCCTTCGCATCATGAAGGGCGATGGTTCTGGCTTGGCTACAAGTTCCGCATGGCGGTGCAGCGAAGATACCAAGCACATTTGGATTCCGCAACCAGGTCCACAACAGTTCCATGCCCTCATCTGTGGTGAGGTCTGCCACCATTACTGGCCCAGATGACTTCATCTTAACGTGGTCCACACCAAAGCAATGCTTAAGGCCAAGGCTCCTCAAGCATGCAGTAACTCTGGCTGATCCGGCAAAGATCTCAATGATAACTGGGTGACTCGTGCAAATCCGGGATGGAACACTGGCACATGCTTGAGGCTGGGGCACTGGCACCTCAACCGGATGCGCATGCCCATGCACAGGAAGGCCATCACGCACTTCCTGAGTTGTCTGGGATTCATCAAGAACGTCGCTCATTGGGTCTGTCAAGTCCACACTGACACATGGCGTCAAATCATCCGTGGAAAATTCAAGTGGATTATCGATAGGATCGGCAGAAATTTCGAGATCGAGATTGTCAATGGCGGGCTGTGGCCTCACTAGTGCATCCTGCTGAGGTGCTTCAAATTTTTCTAAGGAATGCATGGGCACACATTTGCCGCTAGGCACACTCAGCAGTTCAACAGGGTTTACGGGCAGCTGCGGCTGCCCCACATCGATCACTTAGAGGATTTCTTGTGCTGAGCAAGCGTGTGAGGCTCAAAGCACACCGGGCAAACATGCCTCCCTTTGTTGCATTCTCCCCCATCGGCACCATGCTTACACTTGCCAAGCCCGTAGTCATAGCATATGCTTTCACCATCGGGCGTTCGGCCCTTGCCACCAGCTTGCAAAATCTGATACGGAACAGCAGGTCCTCTGCCCTTGCCACTTGCCTTAGATTTGCCTTTGCCTTTTCCGGCACCCCCACCTTTATGCTTCTTGGCAGGTGGGTCATGATTTCCTTCTGATTTCTTGGCTTGCGGAATCACGGCCTTAGTTGGTAGCGGTAGCAACGCAAAACTGACCTGATAGCTCTCGAGGGCTTTCATCAATGCAGCATCCATTGGGCACACACCTGCAGCGTCCCGCCTCGGCTTCACACCGTCCTCGATGAGCTTGGTGAAGACAAGTTTGTCGGCTTGTACTAGCTGGGGCAAAGCACAACGAGAATACCCTGGGGGCGGCTCACGATGACAGTGCGAAAACGCTCGTAGTCCAAAAACGAGACCGCCTCTGCAAACGCATAAGCCAGACCTCTGCGCCTAAACGCCTCCAACAGCTTCAGTGAATCATGGACCTGCATGTCCGGAACCACCACTTGCTCCTTAATCGACAGCTTGTCAGACTCAAATTCCAGTTGCTTCTTCGGATTGCTGGCTGTGGTAACTTCATGAACACGGGAGATACAACGCTCAGGTGGTATGTATCGCAGCTGGCCTGATTCACGCTGTTGGGCGCACAAATCCAGCAAGGCATGGCCCGGCTCCATCGGTCCTTCAATCAGGACACCTATCAAGGTGTCTCTAAGGTGCTTCATCCTGCGGTCCCTCTCGGCTTCCGGCACCTTCTTAAGGGCAGCGCTGTCAGGGTTCACCACTTGCTCTCGCAATGCCGCCAAGACCAGTGTTTGGCTTTCAAACAGCAGTCGCTTGATCGCCGACATGTCGCCCAGCGAAACATTTGCATCCACTGTGGATTGTACCCAATTCGTGAAACTCGCTTCATCCAATGGTTGCCCAGGTTGCCCATGAGCATAGGCAAAACTTCCCATGGAGTTCAGGCCCAGCCTTCGCAATGTCCGCAGTGCTGCATCTCCAAGACGCACCTCGCCTGCTCTCTTTGAGAAGTGAGCCTCTGAATCTATAAGCGAGGCCATGGCGTAAGCGCGAATCAAGCAGTCCGAGCGTGACAACCGTTCGACAACCAAAAATCAAAAGCCATGCACATGTCAAAGGCCACAGGGACGCTCACCCAAAGAAATCTAAACGAAGGGTTGACAGACCAAGGAACCTCATGACATGAATGCACCTTGTCCTAACTCTTGAGCCTCTCTGTGCTGAATCAGAACTTGATTCAAAATGCGCACAACGCCCATCGGCCAATCACACTTGCCAATTGGCTCGGCAAAATCTGCCTTTTGTGACACATGGCGAGGTGATATCTCATGGCCCATCGGCCGTGCACATTTGCACTTGAGCTTCGCATTCGAAGCATCACCACCGCTTCCTGCAGAGCGAGCAATCTGCATTTGCCTCGTGCTCTTGACGAGACTCCTCATAATTGGAATTCAATCTGCGGCCACACGCAGTGAGTCGGCTCCCTTCACTGTAGGTAGCTTCATCCATCTTGCATAAGTGCAAGATGCGGGACTTCTTGTGAACAAACCATTTTTCAACATTAATGACTGGCCGCTGGCGAATGGCCGGTGTAGCATTTCCCTCATCACCTCCAACATCGGATTGCACGCCGTCACTGGCTTGATCATCAGCCGAACTGACACTGCCTCGCTCATCATCTGAGCTTTGCACAATTTCCTCAACAGGACCTGCACTGTCAGCTTCAAACGATTGTTCCTTAACCGCCTGGCTGCATGCGACTTCCCCCGCATCATGGGGGGTTTTGAAATAGTCACTTCGTGAAGCATCTGGCACAAACTGCCCGGCTGCAATTTCAGTGATGACCCTTTCCAACTGTTTCACCGGGCCAATCACCAAGTCCCTGGCATAGATAGCAGAGCTCGACACCACTGCACTCGTGTGCCTTCCTAGACAACTCCTGTCTGCTTCGGACAACCCAAACTTGGCACACCAGCTCAGACATGTACTCTTCGCAGAATGACTTGACAAACTTTCAATCTGCTCCTGGCTGAAATGCAGTCTGAGGAGTCCACGCATCATATCCGTGACCTCTTTGGACATGAGACCTCGCACGCACAGCTCGGAGCAAGCCAGATCCCGGGGGGGTCTCAGCAAAGGCCCGTTGATGGGTCCATCCAAAGTCAGCCCAATTGCATTGAAGGCTTTGGCCGCACTATACATCCAAACTGTTCCTGTGACCCCTTTGGCAGGAATGAGAATAGGGAGAAGCATTGCCTTCTTCTGAGCAGTACGTCCTGTCTTATGTATGCCTGTGCGGATCTCCAAGTAGCCGCCCTCTTCTCCATAATCTGCCACTGCATCATGAACACAAGCAAGGTCACTATGTCTGCAGCGTCCATAAACTGCAATGAGCAAATACGCACAAAAGGCACGGTCAAACGGACACAGCTCCTGAGAATCCAGCAGTTGATGCAGAAAGCGCATCTGGTCTACTGTGATCACCTTGGCCTGCTGCGTGAATCGCTTTCCTGCAAACATCTGCTCGCTAAGTCCTGCAACACGGCGACTAACAATCAAATGCCCGCTGTTAATGCCCATCACATAAGTTGCAAACCTAAGTGCTGAAACGAAATCCGCAGCTTTCGTAGGCGCTCCACCTGCTTTGCGAAGTGCACTGACATACGCCCAGGCCAGATCCTCATGAAAAATGTCGCTGCGATCAGGGAAGGTCTTGGCCATCCATCTCAACGCTTCCAGCAATGCATTTGCACGTTTGACCACTGTAAAAGGTGACCTCGTTCCGAGCGTGGCTGCAATAATTTCCAGAGCCGCATCATCCCGACCGGAACCCAGTTTACCCTGCAGTTGCTCCATCAGATTATGCGAATCTGGGCACGTCTGCAGAATGGTCCACCACTTCATGACACCAGCCTCAAAGAGCTTTGAACGTGTCTGCATGAATGAAATGTCCTCTCGGCTACTGATGACCTTGGCGAAGATCTCTTGCCCTTGCAATCCATCCTGTTCGATCACCGAACCTGTTTGAGGGTCAGACTCATTGAGTCCTGTCTCCGTGCTAAGGAAAGGCAACATCCGTGGCACTACATCATGATTGACAGGCCCAAAAATTTGAGTCGACACCCCCACTTCCCAAGGCATTGTAATGTTGCAGACCTGAGTGTTTGTTATGATGGCATGTCCAACAAACAGCTGCGAAGACAAAACGTCCAGTGTACTTCCTGTTGGTTCCTCATCAACAACACTGAAAGAGTCCTGCGAAAAACTGTTCGAGACATAGTCCTGAATACCATCGTGAAGGCTTGGTTCATCATGACTCTCATCATCTGCAAACTCATGTGGCGAAAATTTGTAGCCAAGAGATTCAGTCTCCAGGTGCTCATTATGTGGAGGTTCAAGCGGAGCAGAATCAGAGTCAACCATATGCAAAGGTTCATCCCGTGGCACATCCGCTTCGGCAAAACGCTGTCGCTTCTTCCATGGCATTCGAACTACGACAACACTAACCCCCACATTACAAAAAGGTGCACCGAAAGAACGGAGACACCCACCCACCTCAGCCCATGCTGCGGCATGACACACACTCACAGGCTGGCTTGAAAAACCACTGTTTTTCACTTTGGTTGGCTCACAAAATAACGTGCTATCACAAGTGACCGCTTACTGAAATACATCCAAGCCAATTCTTCTGTAAACGGAGAGTCCACAATCACACACGTGTTGCTGGCCCAACGCAAGAATGCCAACAAGCTATTGGCCCGTTTCATGATTGTGAGAGGGGATCTCACACCCACCATGGCTCGCACATTACCAAAAATATCTTCATCACCAATCTCACATGGCGGTTGGTATCCACTGCTACCAGTGTCAAACTTCTGGAAGTCCCCCGGATATTGTTTGACAATAGTCACCCATTTGTGAACAGCCGCTTCGATGATAGCAGCTCGTTTGTCGGCTTCAGTCTTGTCCGCCAAGCTGAACACCGCCTGCAAAAATACGGCTCCGCCCACCACGGGAATGTCCGGTTCCACAGGATTGGCACCCCGCACTTCCAAGCTGCTTGAATCTGGAAGGGGTGTCAAATTGCATGAAACCGGCATCCTCGGCACTAAGTCATTGACAGCGCCGTCGTCCGAAAATATGTTCCTGTAAATTCCGGTTTCCCATGGCAAACGAATAGCCGACCACTCCGCATTAGAGAGAAAACTGTTTGTAACAAATTGCTCGCTTTGTAATTGTGAAAGAACGGGACCATCCCCATCCACCTGACTCCTGGCCGAATCTGTAACCACGGGCAGATCACCCCAAGATGGTTCCTGCACAAGGGAACCTTCAGGCTCGGCGATGTCATACCCGTCACTCTGAATAATACTCTCAGCCTCTACATCTGAGATTTCATTCGTATCACACATCTCACCCCTTCTTGACCGAGGTCTGCGCTGTTCAACGCAAGCGGGACAAGGATGTCAAAAACCTGCGTGAAGCACGTTGCTGTAGGTACATACCAATGTGCAAACGGCAATCTACAAAATTACCGAGAGAACCCACCCGCCACACCCTTGAGCCAAATGTTGCACACTCAAGTTTGAGTTTGAGCATTGTTTCCACAACCGTGTGTGTTTGTGAAATACACATTTCACAAACAAGAAGGGGGGGGGGTTGGCTCCTTCCCTAAAGCGTTATCAAGCTTTGACAACTTGCAGGCAAAGGACTTGATTAAGGGACTACCCATCAAGTCTAGCAGGCTTGATATCTGCCCAATGCGTGCAAACCAAGACAGGGCCTTGCTCATCATGATGGCACTGCATTTGAGTGCCGTGCGGTCCTCTGCTTGAGACACATGGCAGCCTGCGATGAAATCTGAAAGATGGGCCAGGGTAAGGCTCATCAAATCACCCACGCACTGATTTACAAAGGTGAGAAAAAGGCGGATGGCACGGAGGTACTGCGACAGCGTGCCCCCCGAAAATTTCCGCAGCGATGCTTCAACAAGGATCTGCGGGTGCTGCGAGGCTTCCAGGGCTTGCGCCAGCTTGCTGCTAGCAACGCAGGATTTGAGTATCAAAACCCATTCGGCAGTACACTTGTCCTTCAGCGTGGCTTGCAGCTGAGCAGTAGAAGAGGGCTCAGGTGGGCGGACAGGGCCATATGGCCTGGGCATTGCAGGCCTGGCGCCGAACACGCGGCGTAAGGGCATCACTGTGATTGGCGGGCTGAGCAGGGATCGAACCTGGTCTGTGCGTTCCTGGCTGATGTGTGACTGCAAGGCTAGACTGCGAGGCCAAGGCCTGCAGGGCGGCTTGGGCAGAGGGCAAGAAAAATGGTCTACCCAGGACCTTAGCGGGACGCACTGGGGCAAGGAGGCAGTGCTGAGTGGCTCCACAGCTGAAAGCGGAGATCACTGACATGAGCGCGCGCTGGGTAAGGTCTGAACCGACTGCCATGATCCTTGCCTGAGGGCAAGCCGAGCTCTGGGTTGGCCTTGGCAGTCGTTCTCGGCGATGTAGAATCGGCGGCAGTTGCAGGGCGTACGTCCAGAGGGCCTGACAACTGGTGTGGGCAAAAGGCCGGGCGGTCTTCTGCCATTTCTTCTGAAAGGCCATCGGGGGAGAATGAAAATGCTCTCCCCCAGAATTGTTTGATGCAGGTCAAGAGGGTGGCATACGTACAAGCGACCGTCTGAGGTGTTGACCAGAAGGCTCGTTGGTGTACCTGCGCCGCAGCAGAGTCATGATCAGTCCGCAATATTAGGGCGGATGGGTGGTACAACATGACTATGCCTGTTTTCCTGCATCTGCTGCATACGGAGCGGTCGTAAGGAGGGCCAACGCACTGTGCAGGCGCACAAGGAAGGCGATGGGTCGCAAAACAAGACCAAGGCTTTACAGAAGACAGTTCTTATTAAACAGGAAAATGAAAAGAGCGCACTGCGCGGCCCTCCTGAAGCTGAGTTGTGCGATCAGGCACAGGGCAAGGCATCAGTACATGGCGACATTGGGTTGCATGGATTCATAGCACCGGCTGCAATAGTGCGAAGCGCGCGTATCCTCGCACAGGGGAATCCTGTCGTTGATGATGCGGCCGCAGGCTGAGTGGAAAGGGCAGGGCGATGACGCACAAGGCAGTGCGCAGCACACTCGGGATTGGTCGTCCAGGTACCACGCTTTGGCGACTCCCCCTACTCGCGCAGCCTTCATAGTGCAGGGCAGTCGCATAGCAGGAATTTGCGCACACTGCTCCAGTTGGTCTCTTGCGGCTGGGAGGGCTTTGGCCAGGGCTGCGCGGGCTTGCGGTAAGACTGCCGTTCATTGCGTTTCCAGCAGGAGTCAATGCTGAAGGCGTGATGTTCTTCGTCAATGCGCGTGGCACACGTGGGGGGGCTGCTGAAAGGCAGGTCATAGAAGTTCATCCAGCTGCCGTCCCACGCGTACAGAGGCGTGTCCGGTGCAAGGCCCAAGTACTGCAGGTCAGGCCTGGGCTCATGGAACCCGGATGAAGGCTGCGGGGGCCAGTCGCAAGGCGGGCTCAGGGCTGCCTTGGGCGGGGGCCCGGGTGGAGGCCTCTGTGGTCTGAAGGCAATGGTCTTGGCTTGGGCGCAGCCTTGGGAGCCACCTCTTGCTTAGCCGGCAGGGCATCGTCTGGCAAGTCCGGAGCGTTGGGCCAATGCGGAGCTGACGGCGAAGGGCAAGGCTTTGGTACCTCGGTTGAGGCAGTCTCTGGATTTGCCGGCAGTGCGTCTGCAGTCACTGGTGCGGGTGCTGAGTCAGAACTCGTCCAGCATGACCTCCCAAGTAGCTTCTGGCTAATGTGGTGTGGATGGCGTCGAAGGTGTCTCCGTCACACTCCATGGCACAAAAGGCAAGGCGTTGGGTCGGAGAGTGGAGCGCTATGCAATAGATGCAAATCAACATTCGACTGATGGCCAAGTGTGAATACCAACACAGTACCATGGCCGAGCAGGAGCGTGGCGCGTTGCACACTGCTGAAATGGCTACAAACACAAGGCAGCGGTAGCAAACCGGATGCGCAAACAAAGCAGCTAGTCGGGGCACGTGATGACAAGGCTGCTGGAGAGCCGGCGCGAGCCTGTCATGATGCCCATGCACAAAAGCCAGAAAATGGCCTGGGTGTGGCACAACTGTCAGATTAAGGCTACGGCAGATTGTGCCTGAGTCCGCCGATTGACTGTGCTTGTCAGAGCGGGTGTCAAGCAAGGCGCGAGCCACACACTCTTAAATCTGTGAGCATGCAGTGAGGTCCACTGGTTCGTGAGAGTGCATCTCCAAGGCTGGCAATGCGGGCATTGCAGGCTGAAGACGCACTATGATGAATTCAAGGTCTTCAAGGCAAGACAAAACCGCGTGCAGAAGGCGGGTTGTCTTAGGGCCAACACAGGCGTGCAAGAGTGAAACTAAGGCTGCCTCTGAGTGCTCGTGCCAGCGATGCTGCACTGCGAAGTTCCTGAAGTTAGGGTCGCAGGCAGCTGTCAGGAGACCCCTGGCTGTCTGGCCAAAGAAACATGCTGTAGGTTTGCTCCAGTCAAAGGCGGAGGCAAACAAGGCAAGGCTGTTCACGGTGAAGGTCTGGCCCTGATTGGCATATGCAATGGCAAAGGCACACAGTGTCAAAAGGCGGGCAATACGCAAGGAGCCCTCGTGAAGGCCAATTCGCAGGATGATGAAGTCCAGGTAACGACGAAGGTGGTTCAGTAGGGCAAGCTTGTGTTGCCTGGCAAAGAATGAGTCTGCCCAGCAAGCAAGCAGGCTAATCCATTGCTCCACCAATTCAGGGCACGGCTGAATCTTGTGGGCTGAAAGCGCCATTACAGCGTGTTGGGCGAAATGGCTATGGCATCTGGGCACATTGTGGTGAGCGCTGAGGGCTGGGACTGCTAGGTTCCCGGCCTGTTGCGCCGACCTGGCGGAAATGTCTCACAGTGTTGGCCCAGATGTTGACAAGCATATGCAGTTACATGCGTAGCAGGCACACTGTGTTTTTCTCGGCAAAGAGTGGTGCCCCATCATGTGAGGGCGTGTATGCAAAGGCCGCCCAGTGCTGCACAGACTCCACAAGGCATGACAATGCACGAGTCCCCTCGATCAGGGTGAGGGCAACAAGGCAAACGGCGATGATATGGCAGAAGAGCTTAATGCGCAGAAGGACTGTGTAGAACTCGTCCAGCATGACCTCAAGGTCCAAGTAGCTTCTGGCTAATGTGGTGTGGATGGCGTCTAAGGTGTCTCCGTCACACTCCATGGCACAAAAGGCAAGGCGTTGGGTCGGAGAGTGGAGCGCTATGCAATAGATGCAAATCAACATTCGACTGATGGCCAAGTGCGAATACCAACACAGTACCATGCGCGGTGTAAAAAATTTAGGGCCTGGAGAGCAGGGCTTGTAAAGGTCCCGGAGGAGCCTTAGTAGCCAAGGGCTCGCGGCGCAAGGCAGCAACCCCGGAGGGAAGCCATTCCAAAGCGGACTCAAGAATGCATGACCGTCATGACGCATAAGCCTGATCGCAGGGCTTGGTGAGGTCCCTTAGGAGCCTCAAATGCCAAGGCACGCTGCGCTAAGGCTGCAGACCCGGCGGGCTGCGATTCAAGAGCGGACTCAAGAATGCATGACTGAGGTCATGACTGAAGGCATTGCGCCTTGTGGAGGTCCCGGAGGAGCCTCGATGGCCAAGGCACGCTGTGCCAAGGCAGCAACCCCGGAGGGCTGCGATTCAAGAGCGGACTCAAGAATGCATGACTGCGGTCATGACTGAAGGCAATGCGCCTGTGTAGAGGCCGGAGGAGCCTCAATTGCCAAGGGCTCGCGGCGCAAGGCAGCAACCCCGGAGGGCTGCCATTCAAGAGCGGACTCAAGAATGCATGACTGCGGTCATGATTGAAGGCATTGCGCCTTGTGGAGGTCCCGGAAGAGTCTCAATTGCCAAGGGCTCAAGGCAGCAACCCCGGAGGGCTGCGATTCAAGAGCGGACTCAAGAATGCATGACTGAAGTCATGACTGAAGGCAATGCGCCTGTGTGGAGGTCCCGGAGGAGCCTCAGTTGCCAAGGGCTCGCGGCGCAAGGCAACAACCCCGGAGGGATGCGATTCAAGAGCGGACTCAAGACATGACTTGGGTCCTGACTGAAGTCAGTGCGTCTTGTGAAGGTCCCGGAGAAGCTTTAAATTACCTGAACACTGGTGTCATGGCAGCAACCCATGGCGGGATGCAGTTCTAGTGCGAACTCAAGTGTCGACAACTAAGACCGTAGCGTAGAGACAGGCGTACACTGCAACACATGCTTGAAAAGGCTCACGAATGCTGCAGGCGAGGTTGCCAGTCAAGTGAATTGAGGCAAAGTGTAATGTAGTGGGCTCAAGATCCAACTGCGATGTCGCGGCATTTTTAAACATTAGCATGTGGTGTTGAAAGGCAAGGCTGTCACAAGGGCAGGGTGTCTGCCAGTTCATGTGCATCACCACAGGCTGCGACGTTATCACATGGTTGAAATGCGAGGGCTGAGACATCGCGCTGCGCCAAGTGGTGGCACTGCCGATGATGAAACACCTTGCGCTTTGGCAGGATGTACACGGGCTCGGGGCGGAACGGCGGCTGAAAACCAAAAGACCCAAGCAGTGCCTAGGCACACTCCAAACCACAGCAAGGCGTCCATGGCGGCGTTTCCAGTTTCAAAATGAAACCGCAGGTTTGGGTCAAGGCTAGGAGCAAAACGGCCAACGCGTAGTTCGATTCACAACATGCCCTAAACACAAGGGAAAAGAAACCCTAAGCGTGCTTGCCTTACGCGTGCCTCTACGCATCTCACTGCTTAGTCTGCGCATGCCTGTATGCAGTTCACTGTCTACTTTCCCTGCGCATGCATTTGCGCACGTCACTCTGCTCTTGCCCTACGTTTGCCTCTGTGGATTTCACTGTCTACTTTTTCTTGCGCATGCCTTGATGCGTTTGCGCACTCTCACTCTCCCTACGCACGCGTCTTCACTCTGTACTTGCCCTACGGTTGCCTCTGCGCGCCTCTGCACATAAAGAGCAAGCGCACCATTTGTCGGTCGTACTCTTTTGTCTTTTGCTGCATGTTCCCTTGCGGCTTGAAGCAGTGATCAAGATTCTAACGTGCAGGAAGTAGACAGTGAAACGCACAGAATCACGCATAGGAAGAGCGCGCAGTGAAATGCATGGAGGCACGCGCAGCGAAAGACAGTGAAACGCATAGAGGCATGCGTGCGCAGGGAAAGTAGACAGTGAAATGCGCGTAGGGAGAGTGCTTGGTGATTTTTCTTTATGAGGCGTTGCTTGGAAGTCAAGGTTCGGGGGTGCAGGGAGAAACACAATGCGTGTCCTTTCCCTGTGCCTCCCCATGCGGAGCCTGCTCAAATGCCCCTGTGGTCAACAAAGCGTGTTCGACCAGGCGTGTTACCTGTGAGGTGTGAAACAATCGAAGGCATTGGCTGCTGCAGGATGCCATGCGTGCATCCGGCTGGTGTGCAGCGCGGCACACGATGCAAGGTTGAGACCTGTCGAGGCGGTCACTGCATGCAGCGGCATGCGATGCGCAGCACCTGTCAGGCATTGCGACACTCTGGCCTCTTGGGCGTCAGTCAGCTGGGCGCTTGGAAGATCCACCTGAGCTGTGAAAGGGTGGGTGGGTGGGCGCAAAAAAGAGGGGCAGGACCCTCAACGCGTGACCCTTAGGGGGCTTGAAGCAGAAAACGGCAACGCGTCCGAAGATTCACCCAAGATTAAAACATCGGGGAAAAGGAAAACCCCAAACGTTAGGGCTGTTGGTGCAAGCTGTACTTTTGCAGGTCATGCAGCGGAGTCTAAGGCTCCGTATCCGGCGCAGCGCAAGAATTTACCAAGTTCTTAAAGAAGAGGGAAACCTGCACTCCGTTCACCGGTTTGAGTCATTTACTGTGTAATTGTTGAAGCATGGCTTTGCAGGGCACACGCAATAGCAGGCTAGGCGGCGATAGGTGGACAGGTGCAGTCTGAGGCGAGAGGTTGCAGCCCCTCTGTACACTTTGGTCCCGGCAAAGTCTCTCCGTGTGAGTTCCAGACAAGGTGTCAAGAGACGGCAAGGTGACGTCCCGTGGGACGCTGTTCACCGAACCCTCCAGCTTTGTACCCAACCACGTAGAAAGGTGTATACGGTCAAACCGTTATAGCCGAACCCGTGTAAACTGTTGTAAGGATAGGGGCCAATAACCACGATGGTAAACCAGGCGGCTGCAGCACGACTGAAGTATTTTCCACTCTCTATCGCCGATCACGCGCAAACGTAGCTAGTGCAAGATCTTGAACCTCACTTGTGACTTGAGCCAAATGGCAGTCAATGGAACACTTGTAACCAACAATAACACAGACCTCAGAACAGCTTCCCAATTTAGGCACGGGGCCAGGAGGGTTTTAACATCCCCCATTTGGGTCGCATTGTTCATCATGCGGTCCAAACACCACAACACGTTCCAATGGCCACGGCTCCAACTACGAAACTGTGCCGAACTCTCTTTCACTCATCATTGCTACGCCGTCCATTCATTGTGAAACATGCCAGGTTCAATCAAGTCAGAAACATGCATCCGCAATCGAAGCACGTCCCTACACACAGAGGCAAGAGGCATTCTGCCTCGTACCATCACGCAACCGTCGGAAATCCCGGGGTGCAGCCGTCATCCATGGGAAATGGGTTGGCCATAGAAATCCATAGCAGCGCATGGCCATAAGCCCTCTGAATACCATTGGCAAAGAAGATTTTGCGAGCAAAAATATGCAAAAATAGCCATTCCAGATACCATGACAATATATAAGGAAAAGAAAACATCCATGAGGTAATAGTGCTCATCCATGAATATCCGGAATGTCATAGCCGTCGGAAAATGTAAACACATACACATCCATTCATCTTGGATGCGTGAAATTGTATCATGTCAAAGAAATAATCCATCGTAGAATATCAATGAGACGCAAACAATAGATGGGGACTAGCCCACATCATTCCGCAATCTGCATTGAAGTGAATTCCGTACGCTGCTGCTGATGGCTGGGTCTGGCCCACACCATATCGCATAAGCAATGAAAACCCACATTTGCATCATGTAGGTCGGTCAACAATAGCCTGTTGCTGCGACGGCGGAACTCTTCGTCCAAATGTTGTTGGGCATCTCGTGCCCGGGCGCGTTTCCTGCGATGCTCCTCAGATAGCCAGCGTCCCTTTCGGAGACACCAATTCAGCAGGGGTGCGTCGCACTTGTTCGGGTCGGTGGCTGCGATGATTGCACTCACGTTAGCCGAATAACCATGTCTGCCAAGGTTCAACGCTGACCTCGTGAATGATATATACTTGCAGTTGAAAGCCAAGGCAAAACATCTGTAGACATTAATTCTTATCAGTGAGCATTTGTCTCTATATCTTATACATTCATCAAGTTCATAATACTTTACTATTCTTCTTTTCTCCACAGCGGGCAGAAACCTGCGTTCAGATCACAGGGGTGAAATGAGGCTTTCCTTTTCACCACAGACAAACACCAAACGGGGCCTGAAGGAACCTCTATTAGACCAGCCTCATAAACCCCTTTTCACAATTGGGCGATTGTCGTCTTTGAGACAATCCAAGCACACCCGAAGCCGTCTAGGCTTGTGAGGAAGATGACCACACTGGTCACTGAGGTGAAAGCATTTAGTTCGCGAAGAACAAACAAACACATCATCACATCGCAGCGTCCGAAGCACTGCCGCGCGACTCCACACAAAGAACCACACAACGGTCGCTCCAACGGAACACCCGAACGTGAAGCTAAGCAAGAGAAGCCACTCAAGCATCACGAAGCGTCCAACCTGGGCGGGCGGGCGGGGAAAAAAACTGACACCAAACCACCACGTTGCGCACGCATGTGTGGGCACAAGCTATAGAGCCAAATGCTCACGGGGAACAAACGTCACTTCAAGAATTAAAGTCGCATCTTAACAGAGGCTATCCTTAATTCTTATCAGTGAGCATTTGTCTCTAAATCTATTCATCAAGTTCACAATACTTTACTATTCTTCTTTTCTCCACAGCGGGCAGAAACCTGCGTTCAGATCACAGGGGTGAAATGAGGCTTTCCTTTTCACCACAGACAAACACCAAACGGGGCCTGAAGGAACCTCTATTAGACCCATTGCGAAAGGTGACTGAAGGCCTCAAACCCCGCTTTCTTCATCCGAGGTCACCGCCCGCGTGCGGCTTGAACCAAGGCCAGCACAGAGTCGTTAGACACCGCTTGGTGATCAAAACCTTGCTGTGTAAGGCCTGACAACTCCAACCTGCTTGGCGCATCCGCAGGGTTGGATTCACTCGGAATGCGAGAATACCATGGACGCAAACACAACTGGGTTTCCAAATGCAAAACTGCGGAAACGTGTTGCGGACTGCCAAACTGTTTGGGGTGTCATGGAGCAGGAACTCAACCCCCAAGGCCGTGAAGGTCTCCGCAAAAGGGTGGTCTTTCTTGGGGTTGGTGCTAAGGACGAACCCCAAAACATGGAACACTGTTCGAATCACCTTTTCAGATACGCTAGTAAGTGCCACGTCTGAAAATGGGATATAATCATCCAAGTAGTTGGTGATGACCACCCAAAAGACCTGTGTCAAAATGCGCTGCAAAGCCATTGCCGTGCGGGCAAATGCATAAACCGATGCTGTGCCGCCAAAAGGCATACAGTTCACGGCGAAGGCCAAAGGCCGACCCGCAGATGGACAGAAGTGTGCCACATATGCTAACCGACGATGAGCCGGCAAGACCGGAATCTGTCTATATGCATTCTGCATGTCGAAGGACCGCCCATGAAGCGGTCGGCCCGAAGCGTTGCAGAATTCACGCGCCACTGCCAAAATACAGGGAATGTCGTAAAATTGCAATTTTTCATGCGAGCCGACTGTCGCGTTGATCATGGAAGCCGACATATCGTCGATCGGTTTGAGCTTATCACCGGGGAACCTTGGGGACACCACAACATCATGAGGAACCTCATCGAGCGGTACTCCAGGTAGGAGTGACCCATCCTGCACCTCTTGCAGCGTGACCTGATACAGGCGCGCCGCCACTTCATCATCATTCGAGGAGCGGAATCGCCCAAGCAATGATGTGCGTATGGGTAACGCCAGCTGGTTGAGGGTCTCAACCTGCAGCAGCGGCTGATGCAAAACTGGCCACAACCCTGCAGGTCGCAACCATCCGGCCAAAGGGAAGCCATGCCGAAGGTCTTCGCACACCTCCAGATCGGGGTACTGGATGGAGCTCAAGATCTCGCTCATCAACAAGACCCTCTTGCCGGAGTTCACCTGCTGTAGGGTTGCGTCCGTTTCAGCTAGGGCTGCGAGCTCCGAGAACCAAAGTTCTTTAGCCCGCTCGAGCAGGCTCTTGAGGCGGTTCGCCTAGTGTCGCGCGATGGTCGCGGGCTGCCGGGCGGTCTGCTCGTGTGTGGCCTGGCGCACATCAGCCGGGACGGGCGCAGCTGCAGCCGCCGGGTGAGTAGCCGCCCTTTCTTCGTACATGAAGATTTCCGGGCTTTTGGGAATCAAAACGATGCGGGTGTCATCATTGGGCTGCACATGGGCCAAAACAGTGCCTTTAGGCAAGGATGCTTAGGTCTTGAGCCAAACCCCCCCCCAACACACACGACACGGCATTCATCAGACCTGCTAACCGTTGGCACTAAGAAGCGCACTCTCTCCTTTTTCTAATGCAAACGGGGGTGGGTGAAAGTCGCTTTGCACGAAGCGATCCATGCAGATCCACACTGATAGGTTGCACACATCATGGTGCACACTGCCAAGGTTTTACACGACTGCTGTGTAGGCTGGCTCACGTTCAGCGTGGCAAGTAGTCACATTTATTTACATGCAATCCCCACATGCAATTTCTTGAAAAAGGCATGGGAGGGACTGAGCTGTTGCTCATGCCAGGAATGGCACACACGCAGGGGCGGGCGGGCGGGAAAAAGCAATCGGCAATCTACAAAATTACCGAGAGAACCCACCCACCACACCACGTTCAGCGTGGCAAGTATTCACATTTATTTACATGCAATCCCCATCTTATCCGATTTGTTGAATGATTTTCTCAACTACACTTTTACAGCATGCCTCTTTAACCCCAAGCGACTTCAGATGCTCGGTCGAACCTCTGGAGGGTCTGTCAGCTGGGTTTGACGGAGAGGCCACTCTTGCGTACCAAGGAAATAGGAAATACTATCCCCAATTTTTAGAAGGATGGAAACCAACGCCGAACCAGTTTCGGACCGGGCAGTACCCGACACTGCCACATCTCGCGCCGAGTTGTTGTCGACATAAAACACACTTAGCTGGCCTTCCAAGGTACTGGACCACAACTGAATGGCAACAATGAGTGCCAAAAGCTCAGCTTCGAAAATGATTGCTTTCTTCACATCACCGCCAAGTGCACAAACCTCTTCGTGGGAGAGACAGGCGGAGAAAAACTCGATAGCCTCGCCTGATGGGTTATACAGTATCCCCCCAAGAAGTCTTGAGGGGGTCAGAACTCTCGCACCCCACACCGGATCCCAGCAAGGCGGCCGTTGATGGTCGACCTTATGCCCATTGACTGGTCGCTGGCCCGGGGCACGACCTGTCTAACCCGGTGAACAAGCACTGGAGGCACCGATGCGGTCAGCAGCCTTCACAGCAGCAGCCCTGGACTGCTCCAATCCAGGGCCAGAGAGATTTGCAGAACCTTTGCGGATGGCCGCAGGTCCCGCTGCGTTCTAAGGCACCACAAGGTTTGCCCGCGGGCTTGCCCCAAGAACCAAAGGCGGGTGGACGTGGACAATGCGGCATGTTCCTGGAGCCCAAGCAGCTCCAGGCTGTAGCAGATGGAGGGGCCCTGCGAACCTGGCCTCCATTGGTCCTCTAGCCAGGAGGACCGTGATGGAGTCCGGCCTCTCTGGTGCGAGACGACGTACTCGGCATGCGTTAGCGCGTTGCAAACAGCAGTGGCTGCGGCGCAACATTTATGAGATCGAGCTGATTCACCCCAGCCTCGCGCGATCTGGGTTTGCTGGGAGTTCCACGGACTCCTTCGTTCTCGAGCAGTCCGCAAAGGATCACAAGGAGGGGTTTCTCCGATCGCGCAGTCCACGGTCCTCAGCCCAGTGGAGCTTTGGCGCCCTCAACAACCTCCGTCCGAGCAGCCACCCTCGGCACATCCATGGGGAGGACCGTCTCCTAGTCCTAGGGCGCATCTGATGATAGCCAACACGTCAAAAGCCGCCAGGCTGTGCTGGAGCCCCCGTACTGGTGCTCCTTCAATGCCTGGATCTCGCCCAAGCCAATGCGCCCGAAGAGGCCAGCTCCAGGAAGTTGACCATACCGTAGAGTTTCGCAGCTTGACCCGGGTGAACTTCTCTTCCTGGCGTCACGCATGAAGGTGAGCCGGCTTTGGAGGCACCTCGTCAAGGATACCGCTGGGTCTTCCAGGACGGTGGCGTGCAGTCCGGGAAGCCTTGTAGCCATCATCCCCTTGATCTATGACATGTGGGGACCAGGAGACCTACAATAGCCCAGTTGGAGCTGTTCATGATCCGCGGGAGACGCGGAGTGTGGTTCATCGATAACATCGCCAGTCTTATGTGTTTGATCAGGGGCAGGACAACCCCGACTTGGCCACGTATATTCAGTGTTTGCTCTTCGCGTTGCGAGCCTCGCCTTACTGGGAATACATTCCATCCAAATCCAATTGGGCCGACGCGATCAGCCGATTAGGACCCAGTGACCCATGGTACAGGGCCAACCACTTCAAGCTGAATTTCAGTCTTTTCCCTCCAGCTCTACAGAGGCTTCCGTACCGAGCAGTGATTACCTTTGCTGAGTTCCTGTGAGTGCATTGGGGAGAGGTTGTGAAAGTAAGTGCGTTGGGAGATGATCCTGCTTGATGCAGGGCAGGAAATCGGCGAATTGACTGGCCACAGCATGAGGAAATTCATGCTGTGGATACAATGCAAATCCCACAGGAAAAGGTGGGTTATCAGACTTGTATCGCATCGCTGGAGTGAAAATGCTGCGGTGCTGTTTATATCAAACCTCCTTATAAATGTAATCCTGTATCAGGTTGGAAGGCTTGGGTTTACAGGCTTGCTTCTGCAACCCTATCCCGCCTAGTTCACCGGCCCCCCTAGTTGGGACGTCCGTGATCTTTGAAGAGCGCGCCGCGCTTGGGGAATGCCTGGGGGGCCAGGCCCCCAGTCAGTCAGTTAGCTCTGTGGTGGGAGATGTATCTTGCTTGATGCAGGGCGTCCAGAGCTTATCGGGGGTAAGCCCGATGTGCCGAGAAAATCGGCGAATTGACTGGGCCACAGCATGAGGAAATTCATGCTGTGGATACCAATGCAAATCCCACAGGAAAAGGTGGGTTATCAGACTCGTATCGCATCGCTGGAGTGAAAATGCTGCGGTGCTGTTTATATCAAACCTCCTTGGGAGTGTTGACATGATATAATTTCACGCGTCCAATATGAATGAATGTGTATGTATTTACATATTCCGACGACTATGACATTCCGGATATTCATGGATGTGCACTATTACCTCATGGATGATTTCCTTTTCTTATATATGGTATTCGTGGTATCTGGACTGGTTATTTTTGCATATTTTGCTCGCCAAATCTTCTTTGCCAATGGTATTCAGAAGGGCTTATGGCCGTGCGCTGCTATGGATTTCTATGGCCAACCCAGTTTCATGGATGACGGCTGCACGATGCGCAAATGCGGCAGCCGGGATTTCCAATGGTTGCGTGATGGTACAAGGCAGAATGCCTCTTGCCTCTGTGTGTAGGGACGTGCTACGATTTGCGGATGCATGTTTCTGACTTGATTGAACCTGGCAAGTTTCACAACGAATGGACGGCGTAGCAATGGTGAATGAAAGAGTGTTCGACACAGTTTCGTAGTTGGAGCCGTGGCCATTGGAACGTGTTGTGATGATTGGACCGCATGATGAACGATGCGACCCAAATAGGGGATGTTAAAACCCTCCTGGCCCCGTGCCTAAATTGGGAAGCAGTTCTGAGGTCCGTGTTGTTGTTGGTGACAATGTTCCATTGACTGCCATTTGGCTCAAGTCACAAGTGAGGTTCAAGATCTTGCACTAGCTACGTTTGCGCGTGATCGACAGTAGAGAGTGGAAAATACTTCAGTCGCGCTGCAGCCGCCTGGTTTACCATCGTGGTTATTGGCCCCAATTCCTTACAACAGTTCACACGGGTTCGGCTATAACGGTTTGACCGTATACACCTTTCTACGTGGTTGGGTACAAAGCTGGAGGGTTCGGTGGACAGCGTCCCACGGGACGTCACCTTGCCGTCTCTTGACAGAACACACCATGGCCAAATCGAGCTGAAGCAGCAGTTCGACTCCTGAAGGCGCAACTCAAGATCATGGTAAATTCCATCAAGCCAGGCGCAGCACCTGCTACAGCGACACACAGGCAACTTGTGAAGGCCGCTGCAACTGTCAGGAATCAGACCGTCACCTACGGGGGTGTAACTCCTTTGGAACTCGCATTCGGAAGACGACCAGCAGATCTCATCCAACTTGATGTCGCAACTCCTACACAGTTGACGATTGACAGGAATGAAGAAGAGTTGACAGCCATCCAGATCAAGCAGCTGTCAAAGCAAGCTTTCCAAGAAGCACGTCAATCCGAAGACATCCGAGGAGACCTTGCTCAGAATCTCCGAACGAGTTCAAAGCCTCTTCAGGTGAAGGACAAGGTATTCTATTGGCAGGAAGACAATCCAAGATTCGTTCCGACCGGGGAAACCCGGAATTGATCTTCTGTTGCCAGAAGAGCGAGAATCCCTTCAGAAAGGCAAGAAGAAGGAATCATCCGCACCAGCTCCTAAGCCAAGAGCCTCAGTGCCATTACGTATCGCGGGAAAAACAACTCCAAAACCTGCAGCGCCTCATCCAGCAGAGAACATGTTTGTCGAGGACCTCACATCCATTCCTGAACAAGCGCATTGGAGTTGTGCATGTAAGGGAAAGATCCACGTGCAGGAAGTGCCAGATTCAGCCAATGCTGTGCACTCTCAGGTCTTAAGGTTGGGACTCCCGTGGACATCCGCGCAGGATTCGATGTAATGACATCCAAGGGACGACGCGCGGTTATGGAGATCATCAGGGAACAAGCGCCTGATGTCATCCTTATGGCGCCGGTCTGTGGACTGTGGTCAAATATGCAGCACATCCAGCAAGACCAACAGAAGGTTGGAGAGAAGCGAAAACGCTACCTTCCCATGGTTGAATTTGTGGCACCCATTGCGCGATATCAGTTGAAGCACAGAAGATACTTCATCATTGAAAATCCTCAGACATCTAGGATATGGTATCTGAAATGCATGCAGCAATTGTTTTCAGATCCATCCGTGACCTGGGGAGATTTCCATTTCTGTGCGTACGGACTCAAAGATCCTGAATCCGGCCTCAGAAGTCTCAAGCCCACGAGCTTGATGCACTGTTTACCTTCCGAGGTGATGAGACCGATCTTCAGAAGGTGTAAGAATTTTTCCAGCTCAGTCAAACATGAACACCAACCCCTAGAGGGCAACGCTGGTACCTTCGGAAGCAGTACCAAGCTGGCACCGGTGTATCCTTACCAGTTGTGTCAGGATCTCGCGCGCATCCTCCTGCGACACTTGCAGGTGAAACCATTAATAAGACAGTCAGAACCATCAAAAGCATCCCGCTTAGCTTGAGATTCTGGCCCCTTCGTGACACGCGTAGTTGGTTAGCCAGATGCATCCTATCGCAACAATGAGGATAAGTCATCCCAACGTGCGCGTGTTATTTTCTTGCAGAACAAAGAGATCTTCGCCAGGGCTCATCGAACTCGAGAGGCTCATTGGTCGACTATGAGACGCACAAGATCACCGCCACAACCATGTCCACCACTGTTGCAGAGTTGCATGGACTAATGCGTTGTTACGGTTCAGCATTATTTCTTCGCGGTCTCTGGTCAGACATAACGGGCGAGATTGCAGATGTACACATCCGCACTGATGCGAATAATCTTGTCACCGCAGCATCCACAACACATCAACCGGAACAGAAAGAAACAATGGATTTGATCCAGATGTTGAGAAAGGAAAGCAACAGCGGGTAGATGCACGACCTTGAACATGTACGGAGTGAAGATTGTCTGGCAGATTCGCTGACCAAGCATTCAGCTAAAGCAGACGAGCTCATCAAGGCCGTCCTCACCGGCGACCTCTTGAGAGTAGATGCACATCCACCCTTCCGTAGCATGTTACAAAACAAGGCATTCTTGGTTGAGTGGCTAGCGCGCAACACGAAGCACATCACTGCCTTTGCAGGAGTCGGTGTCGCAGAATCCATGTTTGCTTATTGGGGAACCTGGGCATGATCCGCATCTCCATGAATTCTGATGCATGAGTTTTCCGTGTTGCGCATTTTCAATTCCTCAATTCCGTGATGCGCGTGTTTGCACTTGACCCATTTTGAATCTCAAGAAATATGTGTCTGCGTCCGCAGCCACTTTCGGTTTACAACCAATCCGACCTTTGCAATCTTGTATGCTCGATCGCTTCGAGGACACTCCCGTTCTCAACTTGATCTTCGGACGATCCAGCGCTGCGGCGCCTGTGCCAAAGCCAATGTTCAAGAGACGGGCATCACCGTTGAAGGAATCCCCTGCTCGTGATGAGGAAGACGAGACATCCGACTGCCCCATGGAGCAAGTCGCCGATGAGAATCCATCCGCCTCTCAGCAACCCGAGAATGTCAACATGGAGCAGGTTGATTATGATCCAGATTCCGACGACGATGATTCAGATGAAGAAACCTCCCGCAGGAAGGCCTATGTCAAAGGCGATGCCACCTCCGAGACTCGTTCCAAAGTCACCACCGCCAACATTGAGGCTTGTCTCCAAGGTCAAGCCAGCGCCAAAGAACATCCTGGACGAAGAGACTGAATCCGACAATTATCCTGGTGATCGACCTGCGCTTCCAAGGCGACCAGCGATGCGGCCTGTTCTCACATCCAATGATCGGTGGGTTGTGACAGATGGATCGGATGCAGACATCAGCCTCCAGAAGGAATCCGTCCACCCAGGACCTTTCGGAAACTCAAAATTCCTGACCTTTGTGCACGAGTACTGCAGGGAATGCTCAACCATCCTCGATGTCAATCCGGATTTCCACTTCGTTCCTGAGCGCGAGAGACCGCATGGAGTTAAGGTATTCTGGCTTAAGGCCAGACTCAACGATTACTGGCAGCCAACACTCCAAGGCGAAGGACCTTACGCACAGAAGCAATACATGGGCTTCATCAAGAAGGTCTACAGCATCTGCAGCTACGCCAATGCTCAATCCGAAGTTTATGGAACCGACATCATCCCGATGGTATGCCACAACGGCAACATTGATCTCGAGAAGACCGTCCAGAGTGTCGAGCAGGTTTGCAAATACTTCCGCATTGATCCGTCCAAGGCGAAACAGATCACAGATCTCATTCTGGCGAATTGAGAGAATGAGCAGATCGTTTCCGGATGTTTTCGACATGATCCAAGGCATGGAGTCATATGGAATGCAAACGACACGTGGACATGGGTCCTGATAAATCCGTCGAGCTCTATGACGCACTGACCTGTGTCACACATGCCAGGAACTTCATTGGAAACAAGCCAGGACTTCTCTTGATGGCTATGTTCCCGAGTTATGGAAAATCACGATTCGAAATTGCATTCGTGTTTCCATCCGTGACGGGACATACAACGAGCGCAAGGCACGGGGAGAAATTGTTCCAAGGAACCGATGGATCGACAAGCTCAACACAAGATCCGCACAAGATGCACTCAGGCCAAATGGCGAGGACTTCTATATCGATCCGGAGATGGAGTTCTATGTGAGATGCAACAGCGGACACACACGGCAAGTCGAGATCCAATCCATTGGACGACCCCTGTATTCTGAGCAGCAGAAAGAGCCTCAATACGACGAACCGGACTATGATCTGCCAACGGATTCCATTCCGCCAAGTCCGCATCCGTCAAGATCCGAGGCACCTCATGAAGATGAAGGCGCAGCTCAGCCGAAGCACAGAAAGCGAAGGCCGGCGCCACCATCCATTGAAGAAGAGAGGAAAATCAAGCCGTTCGCGAAGAAGCCCATCACCTTCATGTTGCATGCAACCTATGGAAGTCAACTCCATAACATCATGGAGCACGGGCTCAAATCTGGGAAGGCCCAGTCAAACCCTTCGGGGAGAATGCACGTTCACATGGCACGCATTGATGATGTCTTCCTTGAAGACGATGAGTCAGAAACAGCATTGACGCATGCGCCAACAGGAAGAGATGCGCTGTTGATCCTAGCATTCCTAAAGGACAACGAATACGGCGTCTGACTCTCCGAAGAACGGACAGCGTTGACAGACAAGACCAACGAGGTAAGGAACATTGTTCCGGCCTTTGAACCCGATGGCGCCCTCATGGCGAGCAACAAGTGGATCGTGAAGAAGCACCTCGATCATGAAGATTACGAGATGTACGACACCAAGATCCGCGAATTCGCCGATGCCTTCTTCAAGCATGTGAGTTCCACCAAGGAGAAAGATACATCATCTGAGACCAACAAGAGACGGCGTTCCACCGATCAGGACGAAGTTGAAGAAGAGACGATGGAACCCTCTGAGGAAAGATCCGTCAAGCCAAAGGTCATCGTGGAACTCATTCAAGAACTCAAGGGAACCTATCTCGACACAGACATGAACAAAAAGGACGCAGAGGAAGAGCTTGAGGAGACCAAGGCAACCCTCTCCCGATTCATGACCAAGTTCAACAAGAATCCAAGAAAAGCTCATCCCAACTTGACAGAGTGCGAGAGAGCCTCCTTGGCACATGTCGACGCCGACGTCAATCTTGGAGAAGAAGAATTCTACTTCTCTCATCAAGGAGAATGTCCCACCATTGAGGAGTACAGGCGAGCTCAGCCAGAATCCGGATATCCGATCAAGCTTCCGCTTGGATTGAAGAAGCTCAGATCACATGATGACCTGGATTTCATCCGAGCCAATGCTGATATCCTAGGATCTGATGCAGCCGACCGACCGTCCTCCTGTGGACTATCTCAAGACGCATGAGTTCACCTCATCCCTAGCGATCAACATGCTTACATTGAACCATGGAAACCTCACAAGGAATCCAAGGCTGGATGGCAGGGAGGCGTACAACATGCCGATGAAGGATCGACCATTGTGAAGCTGGTGATGCAGAGCAGTGCACACATCCTATGCCTGAATGAGGCAGACGCATTCTTCATTCCTAATGATGAGAAATCCAGAGAGCTCATCAAAACGTTCATCCGATACGGTTACAAGGGCATCGTGATCAAGCAATGGTCATCCAGACCGATCGCATGCTTTGTCCGTGGCGGACCTTCTGCAAGAGTGGAACTTCTGGCAACACACATTTCCACCAAGAGCCAGAATTGGGGAACCGCATTCGGAATGTTCAGATGTTTCTTCGGAACTGAAGGAAGTTGCACTAATCCCGAATACGAAATTCCGACCTCGGATTGTTTGGCAACTACGGGAACATCCGTGTTCGCAGAGTCCAAGAAGTATATCGGACCGAGATTGCCAGCAAGAACCATTGTCCAAGGATATGGTCGAAACAAGGAGATCGTCGTTCTCCATATCGAGTAGAGTGAGGAATTTCGTGGCAGGATCCCGAAATCATCCGACAAGTCACAGTCTGAGTTTGACGATCGCCGCATCACGAGGGCGGATCTCCCTTTTGCAACCATAGGAGTTTTCCACATTCATCCTTCCATCAGCCATGGAGCAGCGCGGGAAGATCTTCAGAATGAAATCATGCCGCTCGTGACCTTGTGCCAATGCGATGCAATCACCGGAGACGCCAACAAGGCGGCAAACTGAACATCCTCACGAGGAAATATCAGAGACTGTGGAATGAAACGAAGAATTTGCCACTCGTGGACAGAGTGGAGTATGCAATGGAGACTTCGTGCGGCTTGAAATCCATTATTCGTCATCACCTGTACATGAAGTGTGTGTCAGGATATGATCGAACTTTCCCAGATGTGATGATGACGTTCGTATTTGGATGGGGCAAGACGAACACCCAGCAGGCATTCCGGCAGGAAGAGATGAACGGCATTGACGATGAACAACTGGAACTCATGCGGAACGATCCAACCAAGGCCATCTTTGATTATCAGGTCTCATTCGCAGAGCGCTACAAGCGCATGAACAATGACATGTTCATGAACGGCTCACAGGACTCCGACTCGCACAGGCCCCTCATGGTTTACATCCGCAGGCAACGCAACTTTGAGAGATCCCAGGAGTACCTCAGGAAGAAACAAGCCTGGATCACGCAGGAGCACAAGGACTACAACAAGCAGTGGGGACAGAAGCGTTGGAAGGACTACAGCGCCTCGACCTGGAATGATTATGGAGACTATGGCTCACAATCGTCTCGCGTGTACATAGCGTTGTATATCACCCTTGTGATACGATTAGGTATCCCAAAAGAAATAGTACATAGTGTTTTCCATTTCGAAAGCCAAAACATTTCATCCGAGCAGAAAAGAGGATGAATCCGACAATTTTAACACACATGGCTACAACACATAGCATGACTACGGCATACATCTAGGCTACGGCCAACGGCCATGAAGCCAATAGTATTTCATACTTTGTGCTGAGATCAAAAGAAATTTGTGTCTGTTTTGTGTTCTGTTTTCCAGAGCATTGATCTCCCGCAACCATTTGGCTCCAGGCCCCTTTTGCAGAATCACGATCATCCGAGACAAAAGAGCCATTGCAGGCCGCTTTCAGGATTCTTCACAGAACAATCCACCAGGGACAATCCATTCTCCAATGGCATATTGGACTCTCTCCGGAATAGATCCAGGGACCAACAACAGCAGACCCCTACTACCACAAGGTGCCAGTTCCCTCCTGGGGCAGTGGGCCTCACCCCACCCCCAGCCCCCCAAGCCAAACCCTCCTCAACCCCCCAAAGCCAAACCCCCCCCCAAACCCCTTCCAACCCCCCCCCCAAACCTCCCCCTAACCGCTTGACCCCAACCAAACCCCCCCAACCAACCCCGACAAGGTTGATAAGGGGGGAGAGTGGCGTTAAATATGTTGGTTCTGTGGATGTGATCAGGGCAGCCCCACTGAAAGCATTTCCGCGGGGGAAATCAAAACCACACAAAACGTCAAACGGCACGTCTCAACGTCACCCGGCAGCAGAAATACATTGTGCACACTTTAGCAATCTCCTCCATGCTCGTGCTGTCGGAACAAAACCTTCGGATTGCATTGTGTCTGCAGCAGCAACGACCATGGCAGAAGGGTAGGTCTTGCTCTCAAAAGGCAGGTGACTGGAACAGCAGGCTCTCAATGTTTGCGGGTTCCCCCTCGACTGTTTGATAGTTTTGCGCTAAACACTCACACCAAATCAGGCAGATATGAACGGTACGGAGAAAAATGAACAACAGAACGGGATGGAATGGCAGCAAAACGGGCAAAACATCGAGCAAGAACACCGCCAGGGAGATCAAAGAGAACATTCATAGAATGCACTTGTGCCTGCAGCAGCAAGGACCCTAATGGGTGCAAAGACATCCGAGTTTGCCCTCCCTCTCCCCGGCAGACGGGCAGGTCTTGCTCTTTCAAAAGCAGGCTGGGGGCAAGCACAAAATCACTCACAACGATCAACGGCACGTCTCAATCAATGTCGACCAGCAAGGAAAGGCAACCATCGTTCATGGGGGGTCCCTACCGAGCCTGCCAACGACAGGAAGCGCCGCAATCTGTACAAACGTAATCTTGTCTTGGGATTTCCTGGTTCTGTGGATGTTGATCAGGGCAGCCCCATTGAAAGCATTTGCGGGCCGCGGGGGGGATTTCAGAACCACACACAACGACCCACTGCACGTCTCAGAACAAAGTCAAGAGCAATCGATTTTCCAGCGTGCCTGGGGCTCCTGCAACAGCCGGATCTTCTTGGCTTCAATGGCTTGGAGAGAGCAAAAGGCGCCTGGGTGCCCCAAGTCCCCCAAGTCCCCTACCCTTCCGGATCCACCCCCCGATTTCCGATTCTCTTGAGCTCTCAAAGTTCTTAGGTCCCCCCACTTGGCCAAACGGACTCCGCTTTAGTGGGAGGATGCACTTGGAGCAAAGAGATGGGGCAGGACGCACTTGGGGCAGGGGCACACTTGGGGCAGGGGATGCACTTGGCGGGAGGATGCACTTGGGGGAGGATGCACTTGGCTGGGAACTCAGTGGTTTTGCTCAGCGTGGAGCCCCAAGCTGAACCACGCATCCCCCGCTTTGCGTCCATGGGCAGTGGCAGTGCTCCTGCTGGAAATTTTGGTTTTGTTTTGGGTTCCTTGTATTCCTTACTTTCCCAGTGCTCGGCTTTTGCACCAAGTACCCATGCTTCTTTGTGATCTGTTGTGAATGGTTAGTGTTTTGCAAAAACATGAACCAGTGGGAAGGAACCTGCTAGTGATCGATTTTCTCACCAATTGCCGATGCGTGTTTGGTTTGTTGCGATTGTTTGTCCTTCCCAGCATTCTCTCATGCATCTCCCGCGCAGGTTGAGCTCCCTCGTTTTAACGCCGCAGATCTCTCGGACTTTGAAGACCGCTTTTTGAACAGCCGAATCAACAACAATATTGAGAGGCCGTTTGAGGAAAGAGAGGCGGTTGTGAAGAGAGTTTTAGAGGAGATAGAGCTGATCCAGAGACCAACAAGCCGACGGTCTTGGCCTTGTGGAGCCCACGGGGCACCGGCAAGACATCGCTCATCCGTCATTTGGCGAAGGTCTCGAACTTTTCCGAAAGTCGACAGTGCGGGCGGCTCTTGGTTGTTGATGCGTTGACGATTCCGCCAACGCTGCTGCGCAAAGATCCTGACTTGCTGGTTTCTGCCATCATCTTGTGGCACCTTTGCCAGATCTTCGATGGCTACTCTGTGGAGGTGAGCCAAGGGCCACCCATTGGTTTCCAGACGACGAGGTTCAGCGATTTGGTCAACATATTGGAATCCAGCCGATCATCGCCAGCTGTCAACAGCTTTGAGGCTTGGGTTCGCTTACGTTGCAGAATCAAGGAAGCTGTTTTCGAGCAGTGGCTTCTGGTGACGGCTGCAGCCTTCAATGCAACACCAGCCTGCCCTTGCTTACTGTTCCTCGATCAGGCAGAGCTGCTTGTGAACAGCACGGTCGATGGACTGAGTAAAATGGGTGGACAGAAATCGGCTTTCACCGAACTATTGAGCCGATTCCCGCAGAGGATGGGCATGTTTTCCGCAGGCACAGTCAATGTCCTGCAAGATAGGCCATCCGAGGAGTACACCATGCTGGAGGTCCAGGAAGCTCCAGCTCTAGCGCCATTGTCACTGCAAGCTGCCAGACGAGCCATGAAAGGCTGGAGGGGTACGCAGTACCAGGAGGAGGAATTCAACAAAATTCACCTCTTCTCTGCCGGGGTGGCTTTCCAGACCAGGGGTGAGTTGGCATCAACTGCTCAGGTTGCACTCAACGCCATGTCGCGGAAGTTCAAAAGCTCGTACAGGGATGTAGCGCCTTATTTCGCTGAGCCCAAAGTGGCTTTGTCGTTGGTTCTTTGCTCGGCGGTTCGATGGCCTGCAGAAGGCCACCAGCTTGTGCCCGGAACCTCAGTGAGGTGGTCAGACATCTTCAGGGCCGGAGCAGCATTTCCAACCACCCGTCCGTTCTGGTTCCACGGCTGTGGTGGTGTAAGGATACCAATATCAAAGACGCCCTCCAAAACGACTTGAAACAGCTGAACATTTCGTTGGAAGGGCTCCTGCCAGACTTGCTGGAACTGTTGAAAGGGCAGGAAAGGGGCGCTACAGAGAGGGGGCCGCTGTGGGAAGGCCTGGTGGCCAATTCCCTGGCTGTTCGCTTCCGCCTTCACTGCGTAGCAAGAAATCTCAGTCCTGAAGTCACCTGGGTCCCGTTTTCGGAGATCTACCCTACGGAGGATCCACATTTGCGAGCTGTTTTGGAGCCGTTCGAAGTTTGCTGGAGTGATGGTGTGGAATATCCAAGCGGCCAAGGCAATGAAGCAACTGTCATGAGTGACGTTGGGAAGGCCATCAAGTCCAACCGGAATTTTGCAACGGCTCACCACGACCTTTTGATCCCTGTGAGACGCAAGGCAACTGGTAAGCTCGAGTTCATTGCTGCGCAATGTCGTTATGGAAAGAAAAAGGATGCAGGCGGCCTGAAGTTGCAGGACAAGGCAAAGAAGGACAACTTTGAGGACATGCAAAATGTGTTGCTGCAGATTTGCAGTGAGTCTGAAGGCTGGCAGTCCTTTACAAACAAGACATGGGCCAGACGTCAGGAGGAGAAGAAATACTCTCTCATGAGTTGCGAGACTATCATTGCGCAGCTGGACGTGCTGAAACTTTTGTGAGTGTAAAAAAAAACGCGCTAGCAGGTGGGAGCACATGTTCCATGGGTGTCAGGCTTGCATCCACAAATTGAATGGCCGTTTTGGGCGGGGTCCAGGGATCGCTCTAAGGTCGAGATTCGCAAAATCGTGTTGGGCTAAAAGTTCTCTCCACAAGCTAAGGCATGTTGCTTCCGTCAGGTCTGCTCAAGAAAGTCAGCGGCCCGAATCGCTTCTGGGCCGCCTGGGCCCCAGGAAGTCGTCCAGCTGCCTCACCGCAGCCGGTCTGCCCCGCCTCGTCAGTCGGCCCGCCGCGTTGCCGCTGCCCTGGGGCGCCGGCAGGGCAACGCCAGCTTCAGCAGGGTTTCCCGGCCTTCGGTGCTCCGGACGGTCATGGAGTCCACGGCCCGCAGCTGCTGCACGTTGCCGTACTGTGGGTTGAAGCTCCTCGCCGCATTCGTTGGTGCTCGGACAGCCCCGCATCCTCGACTGCCTTGATGCGCCGGTCCGTGAGGTCCTTGTTGTGCTGAAATTTGTCGGCGTTGTCCTGCAGCAGCCGGAACTCGGTGGCCGGCTGCTTCTCCACGTCCTCGGGCGCGTCGTATACCGTCTCGTGGAGCGCACGTTGTAGGCCGACGGCCGGCTTGAAGTGGTCGCTCCACCGGCCGCCTCTGCGGGCCACCCTTGTAGCCAGGTCCTTCTTCAGCGTCTGGATGCCCCGGTCCACCACGGCCGTGGCGTTGCAATCCTCAGGGCGCTTCGTGCGGTGCACGCCGCCGGCAGGTCCCGGTCCAGCGTGGAGAACTCGTTGCCCAGGTCGGTCGTGACCACGAAGTTCTTGTCGTCCCCCACCAGCTCCTGCGTGGCACGCTTGGTGGCCTGGCCGACCGTCTCGGCGTTCTTGTTCTGTAGACGGGTGAAGACGTTCATGACCGCCAGGCCGTACTTTGTCTTCCCCCGCGTATTTTGGCTGAAGTCGATGAGGTCCGCCTGCAGCCGGTCGTTCGGCCCCTCCGCAGCCGACTTCCCAGCGCCCGTGTTCAGCGCCTCAAAGGCCAGGGCCTGCGTCACGTCGAGGTCTCGCTGCCTCGCAAGTCGGTGCAGCATCCGTGGGTCCCGCACGTTGAAGTCGTCGGCCAGATCTCTCAGCGCCTCCATGTTTACTTGTTCTTCGGCCCTCGCTGGGCCTGCCAGGCTTCCACCTCGTCCAGCCTGGCCTGGAAGCCCTGGCGCACCCCCACAGCACGCTGGTGAGGTGCGAGTAGTCGGGTGACCGTCTCGGTGCCGTCGCTCCACCGGGCGGTCCGCGTCAGGTTCTTCCACTTCGTTTTTGCGGAGTCGAAGAGCTGCTGGAGCTCCCCCAGGTCGGCCTCGGCCATCTCCGTCTTCACCCGGCTGTCCGGCAAGTTGGTGAAGCTCGTGTTGCAGACCACGTTGCCCGTGTTGCCGGCTATCACCAGGCAGCCGGGGTTCCTCTGGTTTGTGGTGAGGGACAGCTGCGTCGAGCTCTTCGTCTGGACCAGCGCCTCGTCGTTGATCATGATGAGCTCGCACTGGTGCGCCCCGCCGTCCCGCTCCAGGAAGACCCGCGCGCTCTGGTTGCCCAGCAGCCGCAGCTCCGGGCCGCTGTTGGATGCCGCGCTGTTGTTGGAAATCTGCACCTTGCTCCAGCCCGCCCAGTTCTTCGTCAAAGTGAGGTCGTCCGCGAAGTCGGAGGCGCTTTTTCGACCCAAAAAGGTAGCGGTGACATAGCGGTGACAAACGGTGACAAACGGTGACAAGCTCGGCAGGAGGGATCTTGGCAGCTTTTTCGGGCCGAAGACGGAAATCAAGAGGAGCGTACGAGCCTGTTTTCGGCCAAAAACAAGCAAATCGAGAGGCAGAGGCCCCTTACTTGTCGTCTGACAGAAAAGAACGAGCTTTTCGGGAATTCGGGAAGTTGGCCGTTTTGAGCACTTTTTCGGCCCAAAAGGGAGCGGTGACATTGCGAAATTTGGCTGTTTTGGCGGCTTTTTCGAGCCAAAAACGAAAATTAATTAGGTAATATAAACTTATGTTCCTTACTACTGCCCGCGCTTTGAGCAGGTGGTGGGCTACATCGAGCGGGGGGAGCCCTTGCCCCTGGACCAGCCGGACCGCAAGGCCACCTCGTTCGTCACGAGCCACTTCTGCCTCTGCAGCACACGCCCCTGCAGGCAATTCCCGAGGACGGCTTCCGCACTCCCGGCGGGGGAAACCGCATCGTCGAGGCTCGAGGACGACCTGGCAGGAGACCCCGAGGCCGGCGCCCACGGACCGTCGGACTTGGTGAGCGCAGGAGCAGCAGGGCTCGGAAGAGCGGGTCCTCCTCCGCGGGCCGCAAGCCAACGTCCACAAGGGCCGCTCGCAAGCCAACGTCGTCCTCCCTGTCAAGGGCGCCGGAGAGGAACTTCTCGGTCCCCCAGGACGCAGCTGAGTACGTGCGCCTGAATGTGCTGCTTCGCGCGGCGCAGCCGCAGCTGTCTCCGCAGATCATAGGTCGACCCGACGACGTCGAGCGCCTCCTGGACGAGGCGGGGCAGCGTGCGCAGGAGGTGGAGCGGGGCGCAGCGCAGGCCGTCGAGGAGACGGCAGCCGTGGCTGCGGAGGAGGGAGAGGTTGATGTTGCCTTCGGGTACCTGGGAGGCCTGGCCGAGGGAGCAGCAGCCCTCGCACCCACGGCGGGCGAGGTTGGCTGGCGCAGCTGGAGTTGGCGCAGCGGCAACGGCGGGACTGGCCGTGGGGCTTGCGGGCGGCGCAGCCTATGGTTTTGTTTGGGGCACGGGCTGGGTGCTGGAGAACACGCTCTTCCGGCCTCAGCAGGGCAGTGAGGACGCAGGCAGGACGTCCGGCCCGCCAACGGAATGAACGACGCCACGCAGCCTCAGCACTTCACGCCGCGCGCCGGCAGCAGCACGTCCGGCAGCCCCGCAAGCCCCGCAAGCACCGACTTCGAGATCCAGAACGTCCGAGTTCTGGTTTCCCAGGTTGTTTTAGACTCGGCGCTGGTCGAGTCCTTCAACCGGGTGCTCCTCTCAGCAGCAGTCCAGCGTCCCGACGGGCGTGGCGGAGCACAACGTCACCGTGGCACGCGCCTTCACGAAACTGATGGGCACGTTCGTGACCTTCTGGGACAACGACGCGGGCTCGAAGATCCACTTGCTGGCCAACCCGGGACGTGGCCCCCATCGGCGCAGCGAGGCAGGAGGACGGGAGATGCAGCTGGGCAGCCTGCACCCGCGCAACCCCATGAAGGGAGCCTCGGAGCACTTCCACTTCCTCTCAGTCCTTGCGGGGACGTACGACGACACGGTGCAACATCGACATCGGCTGTGTGGGCTACCTGCGCCACAGCTTCATTGCCGAACCGCCGGCTGGCCCCGGCGGACGCGCAGCTCGTGGAGCCAGAGGAAGGCCCGGACACCGCGGAACAAAACAAGTCGCAACCCATGCGCGTGTGGCCGGGGCTGAGGCTCATCGGAGCGGGGTGCCGTCAAGTCCCTTTCAAGGTGAACCGAGCCAGGTCGCCCGAACGGGTGCTGACGCCACTCAGGGGCATCTTGGGCACGCGGATCGCCATCTGCTGGGCATGGCTGATCGTGAGCCTGGCTTGCGCGGAAAGAGCCGTCGCGCCGTCTGCAAAGCTTCCTGCAGGGGCATTTGGTCCACGCGTAGGCTCCGCATGAGGTCGAAGATGCGCGCGTCGCTGCGCTTGTTCTCCGTCAGCTCGTGCCGCCAGCCGCCCGCAAGGTCCAGCATCAGCTGGCTGTGTCGCAGTGGCTTGTCGACGGGCGTGCCGGCCCAGGTGTCCAGCACGGCCGGGAGCTGCCGGAAGTCGCCCACCAGCAGAAACCGCACGTCGTGGTTCAGGGACACGCGCGCGATGTCCACCCGCAAACCCATGTCGAGCTGCGTGACCTCTTCCACCAGCAGCCAGTGCAGGCGCTGGCCCCCCGCACGTACTTGCGCACCCAGTGGTCGGCCGTCTTCGCGCCGGCGCCCAGGTTCTGCACGGCGCTGTGGGTCTTGCTGATGAGGTGCACTACCTCGCCGCGCTCCCGCAGCTTGGTCACGATGATCCGCGCCAGGTGCGTCTTGCGTGTGCCGGGCTGCCCGGTCAGCAGGAGCGACCGGCCGGCCAGGCAGTGCGCCACGGGGTCGGCCACGTCCGTCCAGCCGGCGGCCCTTGCTGGCGGCTCCGCCTGCGTGCAGGGCGGCGCGTGCTTGCCTCGCAGCGGCTTCGTCGTCTCCTTGGCGGAATTTGGGCTTGCCATCTGGGTACGTGTTGTGGACGAGCCGCTCCAGGTTGTCTCGGAACTTGCGCGGCATGCCCTGCAGCGCCACGCAGTCCGTTTTCACCTGCTTGATGTACTTTGGTGGGAGCCTCAGTTCTCGTTGGATGCGTGCCACGAAGCCGAGCACGCAGTCGTGGATGGGGCGCAGCGTCCCGTTGTTGTGGATTGAGCGGGTGGTGATGAAGTCCCACACGTACCGGCCTTCGCCGACGTAGAATACCTGCTTGGTGTCGGCCCCGTCGCGTCCAGCTCGTTGCTGCTGCTGCGCAGCGTGTGCGCCTTGTTGCTGTCGTGTGCCATGAGCCCGATCATCGAGTTCACTGCGAGCTTTGCCATATGTTCTTCGCCCTCGGGCCAGGCCTGCTCCATGACGTCCAGCGCCGGCGCCAGGCACTCCGCGGTGACGTGGCTAGCCGCGTCCATCGTGTGGAGCACGTCGGACCACCGCGCCACGCCGCTGCACAGCATGTGTTCCACCGAGACCTTCGGGTACCAGCCCGGCCCCACGTAGGGCAGCAGCGTCACGGGGGCATCGCGTCCCCGATTTTGCAGGTCCGCAAACGAGAGGTCTGCGAGGTGCCCGGGCCGCGCCGGCTCGATGTTGTCGGCCGGGCAGAAGATGGGCAGCGGGAACGGTGCGTTGGCCAGCCCGTTCCTGCGGCAGCGCGCCACGTCCACGCCTTCGAGCGGTCCGCTGCCCGGGGCCCGCGCCTGGAACACTAACGGAGGCTGCTTGAAAAAGCGTACATACGCGTCGTAGACCGAGCGCGTGAACCGTGACTCCAGCGACGTGGGCTGCGTGCTTCGGTCTGGGTCTTCATCTGGTGACACTCGAAGCAGAGCGCCTGGAAGCGCTGCTGCTGCCCGGCGAAGGCCTGCCGCACCGGCACGATGTGGTCGAACTCCGCGCACCCGGCGCCGATCGGCTGCCCGCAGGCGGCGCGCTTGCCTCCCTGCTCGGCCAGCAGCAGCTTCTTCTGCCGCTGGCTCGGGGTGATCCTCGGCAGTCCAGTCCCAGCCCCTTGGCCCATGCCTGCAGCAGCTCCCAGTCCTCGGGCAGCTCACGGATCACGCACTGCCCGCCCTTGGCGCGCAGCTTCAGGCTCGAGAACTGCGCGAGCGAGCGGAGCGTGACCTGCGGGTTGTGCTCCGCGAGCAGCAGCTGCCGCCTCGTCTCCCGTAGGTCCGTCGTGTGGAAGTGGCCCGGCTTGATCTCGCCCTGCCACGGGCTCCACTCCTCCAGCGGCGGCACGGTCTGCTTCGGGTCGCGCCGGTACATGACCAGCGCGCAGCCCATCTGCTCCAGCACCGGCCGGGCGTTCCGGTAGAAGAAGGCGTGCCCGTCGTAGTAGGTGAACACCACGGTCTTGGTCTCCCGTTGCGCGGGCTCGAAGCGGTCCAGGGGCTCGCCGGTGTTGGAGATGAGGACCATGGGCGCGTTGCGCCACGCGCAGACGGCTCGTATCTCCACCGGCGAGATGCCGTGCGCGCGCCAGTCGTGCTTTGCAAGGGCGTCGAAGTCTCCGCAGACCTCCTCGAAGGGCACGCCCAGGAGTTGAGCCAGCTGCGCATTCCAGGATACTGTTGAAGCACGGCAGCTGGTACGACGCGCGGCGCAGGCCTCGCAGCCTCTGCCGCAGGATGGTTTCTACGTGTACGCGGCTGTTCCGGTATTGCGTCGTCTCCGAGGACACCACCCACTCCCCCTCCGGGTCGTAGAAGTACGTCTCGTCGCTGAGTTCCATGATGGGCGCCCTGCCGGCGGCGCACCAACCGCAGCGTCTCTCGCTTGACGTTTTGCAGTATTTGCTGCTCCGACAGCCTGTCGGGCTGCCGGCTGGCCTCTCCACCCAGGACATTTGCGGGGAGCCAGTCCCTGCGCTCGTAAGCCCGGCCCACGTTTTTGCCGGCCCGCGCACCCCTCTGATGGCCACTGGGATGTGTGCTACGTGCTGCGAGTACTTGTTCTTGAAGAGCCTCCCTAGGTTCGTCAGCTGGTAGGTGCCGTCACACGTAGTCGGCCGCGCCCTCCCTGACCAGCGACTGCCTTGATTCGAAGGTCCTTGACTCTGGCCCGAGCATGCTAAAGTAGGCCTCCCCGGCCCTGGTAACGCTCCCGTCCGCGCGCTAGAGCACCCACCCAAACCAAACCCCACCCAACCCCCCCCCCCCCTCAAAACCACCCCCAACCCCCCCAACCCCCCCCAAACCTCCCCTAACCACCCTCAAACCCCCAAACCCCCCCAAACGCCTCCCCCCCCAACCCCAAGTGCACCCTCCCCCAATGCATCCTCCCGCCAAGTGCATCCCCTGCCCCAAGTGTGCCCCAAGTGCGTGCCCCAAGTGCGCGGGTGGCAGGGTTGAGAACCGGCGAGCACATGGCTGCCCTTCACATGGCTGAACTGGACGCTGGCCAAGAGGCCCCAAAAACAAAGCGGAGTCCGTGGCTGCGCCTCAGAGGGCTGGTTTGGCCAAGTGGACCTTCCGGGATCTGTGTGTGAACAAATCTGGAAGGACCCAGGGACTTTGAGAGCTCAAGGGAATCGGGAATCGGGGGGTGGATCCGGGAGGGTAGGGGACTTGGGGGACTTGGGGCACCCAGGCGACTCTGGTGGAGGGAGCCTAAGCAACTGGGGATCGTGGCGCCTTTTGCTCTCTCCAAGCCATTGAAGCTTGCAGGCCCTAGGCCTGTGAGGCTTGCTTGAAGACTTTCGGGACGTGGTGGAGCCGAAGTCAGCCTCCTTCAAGACCTTGTGAGTGAAGAGCTTCCAAAAAACCTGTTGCCAGGCCGAAGCCCAAACATCTTCCCGGGGCGTGGCCGGCGAGTGACGAGCCCCATGCATCCAGGGGGCAGAGGAGCTGGGAAACATTGCGCTTGCGGTGGTTTCGGATTTGACGGATCAGCGCCCGCCATGCGAAATGTGTGAAAACATTTTTGCTTGTAGCCTGGCCCAAAGAAGCGCTCAGAAGCAGCGCTGCCGACGGTCCACACACACAGCGCAAAGTCGCGCTTTTAAATCCACATCGTATCGCAAACTAGTCACGAGGGAAACACTGCGCAGCCATGGGCGTGGAGACGACGAAGGGCAGGAGGAGCCGAGGCTGGTCAGCTTCAACTCGTGCTTGTTAGGACTCGTTGTCGTCAGGTGTTCGCTCCCGCATTCTCCTGACTGCAATCTCGTGGCTTTTCTTGCACACGGCCAAGACCTCGGCAGCATTGTTCCAGTGCTTTGGTTTGCTGGTTGTGGCCCCAGGTACATCTCTTCACCATCCCTCACGGGCGGATTTCACCGAGTCGCCCGGGCTGGAAGGACACTAGATTCCTGGCATCTTGGCTGTTTTGTGTGGTGCCGCCAGGATTCTTGCGGGCCACAGGTCCAGATCCCGGTGTCGCTGTGATGTTTTTCTGCTTGGATTTTCAGCTCTTGAGGTGACACGCTGGCACCCTGGGCGTGGCGGAGTTGCTTTGCGCGCCAGCCCGCAGGACGCTCCAATCACCAGTTGTACATTTGGCCGGTCGCAATCGCGCCAGGACAGCGACGCGGAGGCCGGGGGGCTCGCGCGCGCCAGGCTCGGTTGTTGGTGGGCGCTGGCAGGACTGGCTCGCCAAGAGCCGCGAGGAGGTGGAGGGCTTCTGTCGAACTGGGTCGAAGCCGTACTGCTGGATGCTGGGTTTGAAGCAGACGACATCACCGAAGTCACCCCCATTCTGCTGAAGCAGAAGGTGATCGGAGCGGCCCTACTGCAGCTGACACTGGAAGAGCTGATGCAGGATGGCGTTCCGCGTGGCCTGCCCTGATCAACATCCACAGAACCAGGAAATCCCAAGATTACATTTGTGCAGATTGCGGCGCTTCCTGTCGTTGGCAGGCTCGGTAGGGACCCCCCATGACCGGATGGTTGCCTTTCCTTGTTGGAGGTCGGTCATTCCTGCTGGTCGACATTGATTGAGACGTGCCGTTGATCGTTGTGAGTGATTTTGTGCTTGCCCCCAGCCTGCTTTTGAAAGAGCAAGACCTGCCCGTCTGCCGGGGAGAGGGAGGGCAAACTCTGATGTCTTTGCACCCATGGGGGTCCTTGCTGCTGCAGGCACAAGTGCATTCTATGAATGTTCTCTTTGATGCAGTGAGCTCAACCATTCCCGGCTTTGCATCCACTGGCAGTGTTCTTGCTCGATGTTTTGCCCGTTTTGCTGCCATTCCATCCCCGTTCTGTTGTTCATTTTTCTGCGTACCTGTTCATATCTGCCTGATTTGGTGTGAGTGTTTGGCGCAAAACTATCAAACAGTCGAGGGGGAACCCGCAAATATTGAAGAGCCTGCTGTTCCAGTCGCCTGCCTTTTGAAGAGCAAGACCTACCCTTCTGCCATGGTCGTTGCTGCTGCAGACACAATGCAATCCGAAGGTTAATTTTTTTTCCGACAGCACGAGCATGGAGGAGATTGCTAAAGTGTGCACACTGTCCTTCTGCTGCCGGCTGACGTTGAGACGTGCCGTTTGACGTTTTGTGCGGTTTTGATTTCCCCCGCGGAAATGCTTTCAGTGGGGCTGCCCTGATCACATCCGCAGAACCTGAACATATTTGACGCCACTCTCATGGGCAGTGTTCCTGCTGGAAAATTTGGTTTTGGTACCCTTGTGTTCCTTGCTTTCCTAGTGCTCGGCTTTCGCACTAAGTACCCATGCTTCTTTGTGATCTGTTGTGAATGGTTAGCGTTTTGCCAAAACATGGACCCCAGTGGGAAGGAACCTGCAAGCGATCGATTTTCTCACCAATTGCCGATGCGTGTTTGGTTTGTTGTGATTGCTTGTCCTTCCCAGCATTCCCTCATGCACCTCCCGCGCAGGTTGAGCTCCCTCGTTTTAGCGCCACAGATCTCTTGGACTTCGAAGACCGCTTTTTGAACTGCCGAATCAACAACAAGGATGAGAGGCCGTTTCTGGAAAGGGAGGCGGTTGTTGAGAGTGTTGTGAAGCAACTAGAAAAGATCCAAAGGAACGGGACCAACAAGCCGACGGTCTTGGCCTTGTGGAGCCCAAGGGGCACCGGCAAGACATCGCTTATCCGACACCTGGCTTTGAATGTCCCGAACTTCGCAGAAAGCCGAGGATGTGGGCGGCTCTTGGTTTTTGATGCGGTAAGGATTCCATCAGCACTGTTGCGCAAAGATCCTGATTTGCTGGCTTCTGCGATCATTGTGTGGCACCTTTGCCGCATCTTCGATGGCTACTCTGTGGAGGTGAGCCAAGGGCCACCGATTGGTTTCCAGAGGAGGACGTTCAGCGATTTGGTCATCACATTGGAATCATCGAGGCTCAGCCAATCACCGCCAGCTGTCGACAGCTTTGAGGCTTGGGTTCGCTTGTGTTGCAAAACCAAGGAAGCTGTTTTTGAGCAGTGGCTTTCGGTGACGTCTGCAGCCTTGAATGCGACACCAGACTGCGCTTGCTTGGTGTTCCTCGATCAGGCAGAGCTGCTTGTGAACAGACAGGTCGAGGGACTGAGCCACCATGGTGGACAGAAATCAGCTTTCACCGAAATATTTGGCGAATTCCCGCAGAAGATGGGCATGTTTTCGGCAGGCACGGTGAATATCTTGACCGATAGGCCATCGGAGGAGTACACCTCGCTTGAGGTCCAGGAAGTACCGGCTCTACCGCCGTTGTCACTGCAAGCCGCCAGACGGGCCATGGCAGAGTGGGGAGGCTTGCAATACAAGAAGAAGGAATTCAACAACATTCACCTCTTCTCGGCTGGGGTACCCCGGCTTCTGGAGGCGGCTTTCCAGACCTGGGGTGAGTTGGCATCAACTGCTCAGGTTGCACTCAATGCCATGTCGCAGAAGTTCAGAAGCTCGTATGCGGATGCAGCCCCCTACTTCCGTCAGCCAGAAGTGGCTTTGGCGTTGGTTCTTTGCTCGGCGGTTCGATGGCCTGCAGAAGGCCACCAGCTTGTGCCCGGAACCTCAGCGAGGTGGTCAGACATCTTCAGGGCCGGAGCAGCATTTCCAAACAACAAGTCCGTACTGGTTCCACGGCTGTGGTGGTGTGAGGATACCAATATCAAAGACGCCATCCGAAACGATTTGAAAGAGCTGAACATTGACCTGGAGGGGCTCCTGCCAGATTCCTTGCAGTTGCTCAACAGCCCAACAAGGGGTGCCACTGAAAGGGGGGAGAAGTGGGAAGAGCTGGTTGCAAATTCCCTGGCAGCGCGGTTCCGCCTTCACTGCATAGCAAGAAACCTGAGTGCTGAAGTCACCTGGGTCCCTTTTTTGAAGATCTACCCTACGGAGGATCCACATTTGCGAGCTGTTTTGGAGCCTTTCGAAGTTTGCTGGAGTGATGGTGTGGAATATCCAAGCGGCCAAGGCAATGAAGCAACTGTCATGAGTGACGTTGGGAAGGCCATCAAGTCCAACCGGAATTTTGCAACGGCTCACCACGACCTTTTGATCCCCGTGAGATGCAAGGCAACTGGTAAGCTCGAGTTCATTGCTGCGCATTGTCGTTGTGGACAGAAAAAGGATGCAGGCGGCCTGAAGTTGCAGGACAAGGCGAAGAAGGACAACTTTGAGGACATGCAAAATGTGTTGCTGCAGATTTGCAGTGAGTCTGAAGGCTGGCAGTCCTTTACAAACAAGACATGGGCCAGACGTCAGGAGGAGAAGAAATACTCTCTCATGAGTTGCGAGACTATCATTGCGCAGCTGGACGTGCTGAAGCTTTTGTGAGTGTACAAAAATCGCGCTAGCAGGTGGGAGCAGGGCGGACGTAAGGTCACAAGAGGCTTCACATGTTCCATGGGTGTCAGGCTTGCATCCACAAACTGAATGGCCGTTTTGGGCGGGGTCCAGGGATCGCTCTGAGGTCGAGATTCGCAAAGTCGTGTTTGGGCTAAAACTTCTCTCCACAAGCTAAGGCATGTTGCTTCCGTCAAGTCTGCTCAGCGGCCCGAATCGCTTCTGGGCTGCCGTCGTCCAGCTGCCTCGCCGCAGCGGGCCTGCCGCGCCTCGTCAGCCGCCCCACCGCGTTGCCCTGCGGAGTCTTGTGGAGCAAATAGAGGACATCCAAAAGGGCGGAACCAACAAGCCAAAGGTCTTGACCTTGTGGAGCCCAAGGGGCACCGGCAAGACATTGCTTGTCCGACACCTGGCTTTGAAGGTCCCGAACTTCTCAGAAAGTGGGCGGCTTTTAGTGGTTGATGCGCGAGAGACTCCAAAGTCAGCGTTGCAGGAAGCTCCCAGTAGGATTGCTTCTGCAATTGTCGTGTGGCACCTGTCACAGTTGCTGTGCGGGTACAGCATCGAAGTGAGTGGGCGGGTGGTGAGTTTTAGGGGCATGGCCTCCATTGCAGTGCTGGAGGCCCTCAAACGTACATCGGTACGACGTGCAATTGATATGCGCGAAGTTTGGCTTGGCTCATTTTGTCAACAGAAGCAGGGCGTCTTCGAGCAGTGGCTGTTGGTGACGGCTGCAGCCTTCAATGCAACACCAGATTGCGCTTGTTTGGTTTTCCTGGATCAGGAAGAGCTGCTTGTGAATCAACAGGTGGAGGGACAGAGTCAGTCAGGTGGACAGAAATCAGCTTTCACTGAGCTATTTGGCGAATTCCCGGCGAAGATGCAGGATCTGCCCCGATGGCAGTGTTAAAGCCCTCCTGGCCCCGTGCCTAAATTGGGAAGCTGTTCTGAGGTCCATGTTCTTGTTGGTTATGATGTTCCATTGGACGCCACTTTGGCTCAAGTCACAAGTAGGGCTCAAGGTCTTGCATGAACTACGTTCGTCTGTGATCGATCTAAGAGAGTGAAAACGGCTTCACTTGCGCTGCTGCTGCAGAGAGTACAACCGTGGTTATTGGTCTTTACCCCCTTGCAACAATTTGCACTGGTTTGGCTATAACGGTTTGACCGTATACACCTTTCTACGTGGTTGAGTATACACAGCTGGAGGGTTCGGTGGACAGCGTCCCACGGGACGTCATCTTGCCATCTCTTGACAGGTTATCAGCCGTATCGCAAGCTCTACACTGGACGGAGAGACAGCTGGTTTATTGCGGGTACAGGAACTGCAGAAGAACAATAACATACACGGTACAATGGCATCTTCAGCGAGCCCAAGTACTGCAACTTTTGGGAACGACAGCTCGGAGGGATCCAATGGATTGATCCTGCGGTAATGGATATGGTCGCAGATTCGCAGGATGAACCTGGGAGCGGTGGATCCGCACTATTCAGCGACATATCCACACCCACTAGATCATGGAAGCAGATCGCTATTCATCAGGAGTCGAAGCAAAGAGAGTCTCCACCGAGAAGATCATCATCTTCACCAGCGACCCCGCGGGCGTCACAGAAGGGCGTGAGGTCGACATCGAAAAGTGGGAGATCCAAATCGCCCACGAGTGCCGAGTTTCGCGCCGCGATAAAAGAAAAGAACAAGATGGAGATGGAGATCGGGGAGTATCAGAAGACGCTTGATGAAATGTCGGCGGCAATGGCAAACCTTCATCAAGAAGACCATGGAAGCACCATCCGGATTCAGGAGCTGGAGAGACGATGTGAGATTGCCAGTAAGCAATCGGGACATCTTGTGAGTCATCGCCAACACCACATGGCGGAGGCCTGGCGCAAGTTTGAGGCAGAAGCGCAACAGATGCGCGAGGCAGAAGTGAATGCATATCAGTACGGGGAAAAGAAGGACATGGAGTCGAATGCGATGATACAACAAATGCGACAAGCTGAGGGAACTATTATGGAGCAAAAGCGGGAGATTGCAGTGATGAAATCCTATATGGCAAGCGAGAAGGCAGCCGCACAGGAATCAGCTATACATGCAACTCAGATTCACCGTGAAGCTTCACAACAGATTTCCGTTTATCAACAACAGGTCAGAGGGATTGAGTCGTCTACATCTATTGAGAAGTTCAACGAGGAGGAGATGGTTCAAAGTCTGAAATCACAGTTGGAGCATGCGCTTGTCAAACGCCCCGAGATGTACTCGATGGAAGACACCAGGGAGCAGCTGATGACAAGACTGAATGACGTAACGACATTCGCAGAGCAAGAATCGAAGAGAGCAGAATGCTTGCTTCGCGCGAAGGAAGAGATCGTCAGACAGTATGAGTCCGACGTGTCGAAGAAGGACCAGATGATTGCTATCGAGAGTGGTCATCGTCAGGATGCAATCTTGGAATTGGCCCAGGTCAGAGAAGCAACACAAGAAGAACGGTGCACGATGGACGAAAAGTCGAAAGAAGCCGAGTTCTGGAAGTCAACAGCTAAAGGAGCGTATGATGAGTACCTCGAGGAGATGCGCAAGCTTCAGGGACAACTGAAGGATCGGGAGGCAACTCTCAAACGAGAAGAGAGCTTCGTTCGTCAGCTCGATGCGGATAATGAGGAACTCAGGGCACTCAAGAAGCTGGAGATACAGGAGGCCTTGAGCAGTAAAGATGGACATCGTGAACGAGCAGTAGTGAAACGCGCTGAGGGAGGACCCCGAAAAAATTCGATTAGGGAACCCTAATTCGTCACTAGTGCCGGGTTCGATTCTCTTTCCGTCTTTCGGTGATCCAATGATCGATGTAGCAGATGCCTGGTGGTAAGAGAATTCGGGCCATGCTTCGGAACCGCTGGGGTGGAGTTGAATGGCAGTACAATTGGGGATTGCGAAAGAACGTGTCAAAGATCAAGAACCCACAGGATGGGAAACATTTGGCTGAGCTTGATTGGGTCAGGATAGTCGTAAATCCTGTTGACGGAGTGGTTGTCCTCATGGATTCCAAGCAATCCCAAGATGTCTTGAGACAGAGTGTTCAGCTTGAGAAAGAATTTGCGTGTCTGGCTGTAATATATGCCTGGAAGTTCAAGTCTGAGGAGCGGTCGAGGCCGATTCCAAATTGGACGAAGGCAGTTGCATCAGTCATTGAGCGTCAGAGAGACGCAGCTGAACTGATATCGGGGACGGATCTTGCGGATGACACGCCGGCGGATTTTACCTGGTATGAATGGGAGGAGTCTGCTGAGGTGGTTTCGGGAAAAGTGCCACTTGCGCTACCTGCAGTAGGAGAAGAAGGCAAAGCTAAGAAATACCCATCGATGCCGTGTGTGACCTCTGAGCTAATACAGCACAGAGAGAAGGCCGAGAAAGTTGTTCGATTCTTCGATGCACTGGTGTCCAGGCCGGTTGGCCGAAAAGAAATGTTGACCAACCCTGACGCTCTGGCATCAATGAAGAAAGAATGGTCGGGATTAATCGACCAGGGCGTCTTCGACCTTGGTGCAGTGCGGGAATATGACGCTGTGGCCAAGGAGGCAAAAGCGAAAGGAGAAGAGATACACATGGCTCGCGCACATGGTATTTGCGTTGAAAAGCACTCACAGTTGCCTGTTGGCGATCCCAAGAGGAAGTTCAAGGGTAGAGACGTGTTGCTGGGGAACCAAGTGAAGAATCAAAGCTTTGAAGCTGCGATGTTTCAAGACTTGGGGAACTCTCCTGCTTCATTTGAGGCCACGCGTTGGGCGGATTTTTTGGGTTGTCATGATGGTTGGGATGTGCAGATGGCCGACGCTGTGCAGGCGTACATTCAGGCACACTGAGAGGCACGCCATGTTGGATAGAATTGCCACCTGAGGCTGTGCCGAGTGAGTACAATTGGGGTAAGTACAGGAGGCCAGTTGTTCCACTGAGGAAGGCACTGTACGGACATCCTGATGCAGGAACATTTTGGGAGCAGCACTGTGATGAATCAGTGCGTGCCGTTGGCTTTGAACCCATCGGCGAGGAGTGGCCGTCAGTGCACATTCATGAAAAGCTCCAACTTGTTCTGGCTGTGTATGTCGATGACTTCAAAACGGCAGGGCCCACAAAGAACCTTGCCCAGGGATGGAGCATGCTGCGTACGCGTGTAAAGATCGAGCCCGAGACTGGACTTGACATGTACCTTGGTTGTAATCAAAGCAAGGGAAACGTCACCCTCGGGAACGGGCACCACATGGAACAGTTCCTACGTTCCTGTGTTGACCGCTATCTCGAGGTGGCGGGCGACGTAAAGTTGAATAAGGTTGTCACTCCTGAATTACACGAGGAATCAAAGAATCACGTCTCACGGAAGCCTGCAAAAGAGGGCCCGTCAGTCGTGTGCAATTGGTGTAACAATCTTGTGCCCACCGACGGTTCTGCCTCAGTGCCGGACCAGCGGGGAGGGACTCCTGAATTGGCCATGAAGGAGCCCGTGCGTGGACACCTTGCTCCGCATGCCGCTAGCGTACTGATGAAGTTGCTATACGGCGCGCGGATTGCTCGCTTCGATTTGTTGCGGCAAGTGAATCGCTTGGCACGAAATGTGCACAAGTGGACTGACTCCGATGATCGGGGTTTGCACCATTTGATGTGCTACGTACATCGTACGAAACATTGCCTTGTATGCTGACGCAGATTTTGCAGGATGTGTTGAATCTTTGCGTTCCACCTCTGGTGGACACTTGAATATACACGGGCCCAATACTCGGTTTCCGTTGTCTGGCAGCTCGAAAAGACGGGTTGTGTGAGTCATTCAACCCCTGAGGCCGAAATTGTTGCGGCCGATGTTGCCATGAGAGCCATGGGTATGCCTGCTCTTAAGTTGTTGCAGCGGGTTCTCAAGAAGTCACCGAACTTTGTGTTCTATGACGATAACAAGGCTATGATCGGTGTTGTGCGATCGGGGAGAAACCCTACGATGCGCCACCTTGAGAGAAGCCATGGCGTGTGCATTTCGTGGATGCATGAGATGTTCACGCGTGATTACATGTATTTGGCGTATGAGGTCACCGACCGGATGGCGGCTGACATCTACACCAAGGCGTTCAATGAGGACGCAAATGGAAACATGCATGTTTGCAGATTGGTCTGCTCGACCCGAGTTTGCTGTCTGATCCGGATACCCTCAAGGCGCTCACACCTACGTGTGATCCCATAAAAGGGACCATGCAGACTGCTTCGGGGACGGTAGACGGAGTTCCCACATTTCCGTACACACATATTCCGATCATGCCCCCGGACCTGTGGTGGCCCGGCTTAACGTCTAAAGAGGGATTGCATGAGCATGAAGGACATGATCCGGTGGTTGTTGCCAAAGGGCCCAGACTGATGCGTGTGAAACCTCCACTCGCGGTCGTGACACCGTTCGGGAGCAAGTGGCTTCGTTCCACTTGGTTTCTGAGGAATGGGTCGTGGCTTAAGGTTGAGGACAGAGTTGATCCTGGGTTGCAATGTGAACGGATTGACGGGTGGGTTGAGCGCGCAGTTTGGCAATTTCACCCCGTTCCTGTTGCTGTACCGGCGCGGGAGCGATCTCCGCGACCACGACCAATTCATGTTGGGTCCGGTGAGGTTGACATGCAGTCGGTGCTGGCTGCATTCGTTGAAGAGCTGTCGGACGAGCGTGTTGAATTAAAATGTGTCAATGATCTTGCTTTGGAAACTTTGCTCCGGTTGAAGCTGCTTATGCGTTGTCTGCGTACCAGTCATGAGCAATTTGTTCCTGGTCATTGTTTGTTCCATATCGCATTGCGGTGAAGCACAAACCACAGTTAGCGCCGGGTATTGAGCTCGCGATGGTTAAACATGACGGTGGTGTGCTTCGCGCTCCGTTGCATGTCTCGCTTCCTGGTATGAGGACTCGCACAATCGTCACCTTGTATAGTGTTGACTTGTCTCGGCCCATAGTGCTGTTGGCATGTTCCGAGCCTCGCAACTGGTTCACTACCCTTGCCCGTCATAAGGGGCCTCAGGTCGTGACCGTCACTTTGGTCGATGACTTAATGAGCGAGTACGGGGGGAGAATCGCTAGACATGTGCTTACTAAATCTTCCGATTTGTTGTTCTTTGCCGGGCCTTGCGCGGGGGGATCATCATGGGCATGCCTCAACAAGACTCGCGGAATTGACACCGCTGAGAAAATCGAGGCCAAACCAAAGGAATTTTGGAAATTGTTTGGACGTTTTGTGGAAATCAAACGGCATGCCATGACGAAACATGCTGCTGTTCTGTTTGAGTTGCCTGGAAGTTGCGATTATTGGAAGGATGAGAGACTGCATGAGGTTGTTCATGATGGCACCAGTCATGAGTTCGATGGGTGTCGCTACGGTTTGAAGCAAAGGCACGCGAAGAAACCTCTGCCAGTCAAGAAACCGTGGAGAGTTGTTTCATGGAACTTTGAACTTGGTAGCTCGTTGTCTAAGAAGTGTAACGGGAACCATGAACATGGACCCTGTGCTGGTCGGGAAACTAAAGAAACCCAGTTATACACGTCATTGATTGTGAGTGTGATCCTCCGGCGTTTTCGTGCTCGAGCAAAGTGCCTTCAACCGGCACCATTGAAACTCGCTCTTGCTTGCATTGTGCGGGGGAATCCACGTCGGCGACAAACTGCTGCGTGTGAGAGTCACACCACTTCGACTGTGCCAACGAGGTTCCGGGCCAGACCCGAACCTCAGGTTACAGCTGGGTGCAACTTGGATCCATTCTGTGGCTTTATTTATTGCTGCCTACTTTGGGTTTTCCTGGTTCTGGAGAATATCATGAAGATGACTGCCAATGCGAACGTCGTCAATGCAAATGAATTCTTCTGCGTGCCCGTTGGGAAACCCAGACAAGCGGCGATATTCCTGGGAAACCTCGTGAAGAACGCTGTCGAGGAAGGCAAAAGAATTCCCAGGAGAATGGAGACGAGCAGTGACCTGGGTACGTGCATAAAATGGGTCGAGGACATTGGCGTCCCTGTCATCTATGCCTACTCAGCGTATTACTCTGCAAAATGCCGCGGCATGATGAAAGGCGAAGGGCAATCTATGAGGGTTGCGTTGTAGTTCCTCAGCAAGATCTTCGGACTACTTTCTGCCGAAGAATGCATGCTTGGATGGAGAGACTTCTGCAGCAAGGGGAAGAAGATAGTTGCGGCGCTGAACCAGCTCTGTGGTGAGGCATCGCTACTTACGAAGAATCCTGAACTACTGACTGTCACCAAGTATTGCGTCGAGGGAGCCGATATGCTGAGATCCATCACAGATATCTGGGATCTCGCTTCGGGTGTAGCCGAGGACAACGAGGAACGATCCTTCAAGGCTGCATTCCACCAAGACACTCAGGTGGGGGAAGTTTGCAAAGAACTCGTCAGTGATGAACCAACTAGAACGTCATCATCGAGGCGATGGAGGAACTTGGAGGAATTCCTGACAACCGCCGAGCTCGAGAGGCACGATCGAAGAATTGCGAAGTTCAGAGATCGAACTGGGGGAAGGTGTTCACGCTGAGCGTGATCAAAACTCCCAAAGTTGACCCCTACGGGCGGAGCTTAAAGGCCGAAGAACTGGGACCTCGGGTTGGCCTACCAGATCGAGCTGCGCACGTCAATGAAGAACCTGACGTATGCGATGAGGAGAGATGAACGCGCTCACCAACACAATCTGTTGCGCTGGATGATTTGTGGATCCACTCCCAGCCACATCTCAGACGCATGCATCGGGGCGGTAAACTCACTCATGTGTGTATCATTTATCCTGAGGAGGTTGCAGCCATTGGTCGGGGGAGAGGAACGTTTCGGATCAATCGTACACAGTCTGCTTCCGGCCGGACAAGTCCGAGTTGAAGGACCTATATCGGGAGATCGAGGCAGCGAGAGATTTCTTGTGGTGTATCGAGATGATCTACAAGTCCACGTTGCCTGCGATGAACATCAATTCCATCAGCCTAGCGCCACACGCAGCCGACAGGGCTGCTGCGAATCAAGATCGGCGCAAATGGGTAAGTTGGCTGAAGGAGATTGAGAAGGAGGCAGAGAAGGGGCACGTGACCGACTTCGACCGGAACGACTACTGCACCTACAATGAGGAAGAACGGGAACTGGAGAGGTACCCTGAGGACTTCGCAGTTGGCGAAGAACCAACGTGGTGGGTGATGGGCTCATCCCGAGCCACCGCAGAAGACGGAGCGACAGCGGAAATCGACATCCAGCTCTGGGCAAAGAAAGCAAACCTCTGGCGGGCCAAACCCACAGCAGGGAGCTTCAGGTGGATGGTCGTCTGCAAGCGATGCCAACAAGATTGACAACGAGATCATAGACTCCATCTTCCGAATGAACTCCGGCGGTGATGATGACAACGCAACGGCTGGACACGATACATACACCTCATACGAGGGTGGTATCACTCTGGGTGGCGCAACAGTCAACGTGAAGTTCAATATAGACGCCAACACCGGGTACCCGCTCATACAAACAGTGTTTGGGCCATGTCTCGCGGAGGGGAAGAACGCGACATATTGGGAGTGCATGCTGAGGAGTCTGACTTCATCGCTGGTACATTTCGAAGAGAAGACTAGTGCTGAAAAGATCATCCTTTCCTACGTCAACAAGGCGAACACAGCATGGCTTCAGCTATATGCGTTCTTATGTGCTCAGACAGGATGCTTGATTACAGGGCGCCTTCCGGGTGCCAAAGCCATCAACGCGTTGATTCAGGCGGAAAAGAACCCCGACAACGCACCTGGACGGTTGAACCGGATCATCAAAGGCGTCCAGCTCGTGCTGGTTGCGCAGCCTCCAGAAGCAGAGGAATTGCATCTTGACCCGCACGGCTGCGCTGATGAGCCTCAGCTTCTGGGAGCTCACCCAGGTGCTGATCTGCGTGTGCCGGCCTCGGATGAAGAGCGTGTCAAGGGCGCCGTGGGATTTGTAAGAGCAGAGAAGGGGCCCCATTGGCGAGGCGAGGCAACGATCCGTGACATCAATGCGAAGGGGAGCACGAAGACCTTCCAGATGATGGTCAACGAGCAGGGATGGACAAACATCGAGGAGAGATCGTATTACGGGTCGAGCGAGCCAGTCTCATCGACTACGGATACGGTGAACATCATCTCCCGATTGCAACGACTGGAAAAGCTTATCGTCGAACGACGGAGGCGTGACATGGACGATTCGCCTGTGTCGGTGCACATATGGATGTCGCTCTACGACTGGATGTGCGTGAGGGGGTGCGGTTGGCAAGTGACCGCCAGTGCCATCATTGACTCCCTGTCAAAGACGATATCGGACCTCGTCAACACGTGCAAGGGCATGGTTGTGGTGTGCGTGAACCGCGATGTAGCTTTCCATGGTGGAAGAGGGGACTTGGGTACGATCGCCAACAAGGTGAGCGAGATCTGCAAGGCGGCAGGCGCATTGGTGACCGAGAATGACCGCTTGTGGCGCGTTGCTCACGCGCTTGCGGGCAAGAACTACAAGATCCCCGGGAGCTCGAACCTGCAACACTTCCTCTTGAAGCGGCTGTTGGTGGAGAAATCCATTGACGTGCTTGCGCCGAACCTTGCGTTCGTCAATGATCTGGAGGAGATTTGCATCAATGAGCCCGACCTTCACTTCAATATCCCAAAGAACATGGAGGAGTCGAAGGTGAAATTCGAGTACAAGCCGACCTTCACCGCTCAGTCAAGACGGAAGCAGGAGCGACAGAACGAAGGTTGTAGTGGACAAGATGCATTTGGGAACGTTGATGCCAATGATCAGCGTCTTCGATGGTATACGGTCTCCGAGCTCAACGGATTCATCTGCGAACTGTGCAAGAAAGAGACGCAGAGGAACAAGTCGAAGGTGCTCGGATCAAGTTCGACCTTCAACCCATCTTCTTGTGTGAACTGTTGCGCAAACTGGAATGCGGACACGAACGGTGTCACGAGGTCAACAGACGGGAGAAAACTATACACGCGACTTTTCGCGGAGTGCAAGGTCGCGATCCCGGACCTCCAACATCTCATGGTGAACGTCAACAATGTTCAGGCCATGACCACGATTATACGGGAACTTGCATATTCCAAATTGAAGAAGGAGCTGTCCCACGTGGGTTTTGTGAGCATGACGGTGGACCAGGCGGCGCAGTTTTACGGTCACGGACACGGAAAGCAATTGTGCGCAGCCAGAGATGTGGTCATGTGCAGGAATTCCGAAGGGGTTGAGGAGAAGACCTCCGTCTACGTGATAGACAGAGATCTTGGCAACGTGGCCTATTCGTCTTGGATCAAGAGCGTGCTTGACCAGGGGACGATGTACGAACTCCTGGGACAGACTACGAATGAGGAGTCTTTGGGGACGTCGTCGAGATGGTATTGGGATTCTTCGAAGTGATGTCTTACTTCCAACACGAACTTCCATTGTGGAGAGATGTATGGAAGATCAAGAAGGAGTTCGAGCAATCCATCGTGCGGCACCTCGCAGGGAACGTGAGCCACACGACGGGTCAAAACCGGAAGCGGAACAAGCCTTCTGCTCAGCTCGGAGCCCACAAAAGAGGTGTTGGACATCATGAACTCGATCAAGCCCAGGCATCCGTACTCCCTGGTGACCGAGCAGGCCAACCAAGGGTCCAAGAGGAAGGCATCTGAGGGTGGAGACGATGATCGCGGCCCAGAGCCAGATCGGAGTCGAAGCTCTCAGCCCAAAGAAGAGAAGGAGGAGAAGAAGCAGCGCGTGATTGATGGGCGAAAAGCTGCACTCAAGTTCCTGGAATCAATGGAGAAGTGCATGGAAGAAAAGGGGATTTGTGCAAAGTGCGCGAACCTGGCCCACGACGGCGACTGCAAGAAGTATGAGGAGGCTGCTGGAAATTAGAAGGCGATGAGGAAGATCCGCGAACTTCTCAGCAGCGATCATGTGTCCTCGGATGAAGAAATGGGGGATGCTGAAGAGCCGCCGTCATCGACATCCAAGGAACACAAGAAAGGGGGACGAAAGGGGAAAGAAATGATAGAGATGTACAGCTATACCATCAATTTGGTGGAGATGGCTGACACGGCTGAGGGAGGCGAGCTACAATGCGGTGGTGTGGACCTTACCTTCAATCCGTGCGGGGATTACAGGACGTTCAAGACAGCGTTGGAGCGAGGATGTGACACCATTCCATGCTACATCCCGAAGTTTGGCGACGTGAGTAGCGTCTACATGCCATGGGCGTATGCTTCTATGACAGGTCCCAAATTCTTCCCCAAGGGCGCCATCTTAGAGCAGATCGATGTGATACAGCTTGGCAAAAGTATCAATTTCAGCATCGTTCCCTTCGATGACGCTCCGCACTGCAAGATTGGTGACGAACGTTCAGTGTTCGCAACGAGAGATCAGGCAAATCAGCTATCTCACTATCTGTGCAGAGTCCTTCGACACAAGATCGGCAGTTGCCGAGGAAGTGCTTTCAAATGTGATGAAGGTGGATGGGTCGACATTGACGCAGTCACCAGCGACCGGCATAACGACATATTCCCACCGACGACTTCGAAAGCAAGACGCTACATGGGCATCATGGAGGTAATCAAGTGGCAGGAATCTGGGTGCAAGAAATCGAGATTCCAGATCCTAGCAGCAAGGTTTCCGAGCGTCATGAATCCGAATGACACAAGGGCCGCCAGACAGGAGTTGACCTACATGGGCCACGATCGAGGTGAGATCGACATGATATTCGGCAGATGCGATGGATGGTACAGACCTTGGTGCATTCGCACAGTGACTTTGGTTTCATGAGCTCATCCGCACTGGCGAATAGGTATTCTGCAAGGATGGGTGATTCTCTTGGAGGAGCATTCCATGTGACATATGTGGAGAACCTGTTAAGTATCGTTCGTTGCGGGCTCGTCCCCGGCGGAATCGATGGCGGAAACAGGCTGGCGTTGCACTTCGGGGCATGGGGGCAAGATGAACGTAGCGACGAAGACGACGCTACGCAAACTGCGGGTTGGGGATCCGATTGCGATCATCTACATTCCCAGTGCTACTCTTGCACGGTATGGAGCTGGAGTTGCATTCAACGGGACGTTTATGGTCTTCGATGTGGTCCCGTTCTATGAGGTCAAGTCCATTTGGATCGGCAAAAGCAACGGGGGGAAATGCCTGGAGATCGAGGACGTCAAACGGGCGTACTCGAAATGTGTCGAGAATGAGATCTGTCCGCGATGTTCCTTCAGAACGTTGCAAAGGTCATCGAGGGATTGCCGGAGACAGAGGCGGGTGCCGACAATCTACACTACGTTCAAGATATGGTGGATCGTGCCTGCAAACTGTTTCGGGAAAACGAGCTTGAGGAGTTTGATGCTCTGACTAACGAGACCAGGGACGAGATCAGCAAGACCATCATCCTGAATGAAGAGACTTGGGAAGGGCTTAGATGCCGAATTTGTCCGTCATGTGCAACCGCAATTCCTATAATATTCGTGGTATCTGGAATGGCTATTTTTGCATATTGCTCGCCAAATTTTCTTTGCCGATGGTATTCAGATGGCTTATTGCCATGCGCTGCTATGGATTTCTATGGCCAACCCATTTCTGTGGATGACGGCTGCGCGATGCGCAAATGCGGCAGCCGGGATTTCCAATGGTTGCGTGATGGTGCGAGGCAGAATGCCTCTTGCTTCTGTGTAGGAATGTGCTACGATTTGCGGATGCGTGTTTCTGGTTTGATTGAACCCGGCAAGTTTCACAATGAATGAACGGCGTTGCAATAGTGAGTGAAAGAATGTTCGACACAGTTTCGTAGTCGGAGCCGTGGCCATTGGAACGTGTTGTGATGTTTGGACCGCATGATGAACAATGCGACCCAAATGGGGGATGTTAAAACCCTCCTGGCCCCGTGCCTAAATTGGGAAGCTGTTCTGAGGTCCATGTTCTTGTTGGTTATGATGTTCCATTGGACGCCACTTTGGCTCAAGTCACAAGTAGGGCTCAAGGCCTTGCATGAACTACGTTCGTCTGTGATCGATCTAAGAGAGTGAAAACGGCTTCACTCGCGCTGCTGCTGCAGAGAGTGCAACCGTGGTTATTGGTCTTTACCCCCTTACAACAATTTGCACTGGTTTGGCTATAACGGTTTGACCGTATACACCTTTCTACGTGGTTGAGTATACACAGCCGGAGGGTTCGGTGGACAGCGTCCCACGGGACGTCATCTTGCCATCTCTTGACCTCGTCGGCCCCGCCGTCGTCCGGGAAGCGCACGGCTATCTCCAGGGCCGAAGCTGCCTCCGCGACTCCAAGCTTGCCGGTCAGCAAGCCGTCCACCCTGCGCAATGGTGTAGAGCTGAGCAGGGCGGCGGCGATGCTCGAGGCCGTTGCCGTGTCCTGGTCGGCAGCCGAGCGGTACGCCACCAGCGCCGAGGTGATCTGGTTGGTCGTGAAAACGTCCTGGTCCGGGCCCGTCCGGTAGGCCAGCAGCGCGCCCGCGATGGCAGCCTGCATCTGTGTGTCCTGCGCGCTTGCCGTCCGGTAGTCGGCCAACAGTGCGTCCACCTGCGCCGAGGTGTAGTAGGCCAGCAGCGCAGCCGAGATGGCGCTGGTCGTCTCGCCGTCCTGCGCCGTGCCTGTTCCGTAGTCGACCAACAGCGCGTCCACTTGCGCCGAGGTGTAGTAGGCCAGCAGCGCAGCTGCGAGGGCCGCGTCCGCTGCTGCAATGGAGTAGCAGTCGGCCGTGATGCTCAGCGTGTCGTCGCCGTTGGCCAGCGCAGCAGAGAGAGGAGCCTCCAGATGCAGGTTGCGAACGACGTTGCTTCCGCGAACGAGCTCCCAAGTTGTGAACCCCGCCCAGGTCGGCGCGTTAACAACTCCCCCGCTGCCGGGAAGCTGCAGGGCGGCGAGGTCCGCGAGGATTGCGTCGAGGGCGCTCTGGAGCGTGGTCTCGCTGGCGGAGAGCGCGGCGTTCGCGAGGCCAGCAGCGTCGCGTCGGCCTTGGCGCCCTGGAGCGCTGAGATGCTGGCATCCCAGCTAGCAAGCTGCGCTGCGATGAAGGCCTTGGTGGCGAGACCCAGCAGGGCATTTGCTACCTTGGTGTCTACCTCCAGTGGTGTGTCCAACCACCGTGGAAAGCAGGGCGGCCAGCGCGCTTGCGTCCGCCTTGCCGACGAGTCGAGGGCTGCCGTGGTGACTGCGTCCAGGAGGGCGGCTGCAATCTTCGAGTCCACCTCCGAGGAAGTGTCGACGGCCGACTGCAGGGCGTACGCAGTCAGGGCGCTGGCGTCCGCCTTGGAGGCCTGCAGGCCCGATTTGATCGTAAGGCGTTTCGGTCCAAAAGATTCGCAAATTTCTAAAAATTTTTGTAAAATTTGTAAAATTGTAATTTTGGAATGGATTTTTTTTAAATTTTCAAATTCATTTGTAAAATGTAAAATTTGTAATTTTGGCCCAGATTTGTTTGATATTTTTAAAATTTGTTAATTTGTAAAATTTGCAATTTACTCTCTACCAAATTCCACTGGAAGCTACTGTCTCAGAACTTGTAATTTCGGAACTGATTTTTTTTAATATTTACAAAATTGATAAAACATTGTAATTTTGGACAAGGTGTTTTTTGATAGATTTGTAATTTAATTCCTACCAAATTTGTCTGAAAGCCAATGTCTCAGACTAGAATTTGTAAAATTTGTAATTTTGGAGAATATTTCCTTTATCTTACAAATTTTACAAATTAAACTGTCATATTTGCAATTTCATTCCTACCAACTTTTCCCGGAAGCCAATTTCTCAGACTAAGACTTGCAATTTTCTGAGATCAATTTCTACCAGATCTGCTTGAAAGCCAGCCCTCAGTGTGATGTTGATGCCCAGACAGAAGCAAACCCTCTCCCCGGCACATTGCACACACTCTTCCCTCCTACAGGGGGGGAGATCCAGACATCCAGAAAACCAGACATCCAGAGATCCAGACATCCTGAGATCCAGACATCCAGAGATCCAGAGATCAAGAAATCCAGACATCCAGGCATCCAGAGATCCAGAAATCCAGCCGGCGTATTTTCCCGGTGCAAGGGACTTCCCGCCCTAAGAAACATATATACATAAGTCTATTCACATTAAACTTATAGAAAACATATCAACAAAAGCAACACAGAACACACCGCCCCCATGCCAAAAGCATGGTCCATTCTGGACCAGGCATGGGGTCGGCGGATTTGCGAGGGAGGGGCGGCAAGGTTGGGTTTAATTTGGGTTTCGCGCTTAATGGACGCGGGTTTAAGAGGATTGGTTTGGGGTGGATTGGTTTACTGCGGATTTAAAGTTGCTTAGGGATGTTTTGCGACTGGTTTAGAGTGGGTTAGTTTGGTTTAAAGCTTCTTGGGCTTTTCTTCAGGACTGGTTTAAGTTTGGTTTTCAATTTGTTGAATTTTTTGGCGGTGTCTCGGCGGTTTAGCGGAGGGGGTCGGTTTAGGGCCCGAGATGTGGGCTTGGGGTGGGCTTTCACTCTTTAGGGTTTGCGAGGCGCTGGCGAAGCGGCTGTGGGAATTCTGGTTAAAACAACGACAGTTCTGTTCTTCTTTCCTTTTGCCTTCCTTTTTTCTTGTTCTCCTCCTTTGCATCGCGCGCCATTCTTTCCCGTGCTTTTTTCAGTGTATTCTGTTTTAGTTTACTTTTATGCTTTAGTTTCTTCTTCTTCTTTTTCATTGATTTTTGCGGTTTTTCATTGTGTTTTTCCTTTCTTTTTGTCTGTTTCCATTTTTTCCTTCATTTTTCTTCTTCTTGGGTTTATTCTCCTTTCTCTTTCTTCTTGTCAGCTGTGATGTTTTTGTAGTCTTCTTGGTTTCTCGTTCTTTCTTCTCTTCGCTCGCGAAACCAAAAAACCCCTCAGTAAGAAATGATCATAGCTCAATTGGCAGGGACCAACACTCCAAAACTCTAAGCAAACTGTTTCAAGCTCATGCGTGGAAAGCTATGACAGCCTGGTAAAAAACACATCCGTTTTGCCCAAGGCAACTTGCAAATCATGGTATCCTCATCGCAGGCGTGGGGATAGCCCCGAGCGGGCGTTTGTGACTGGGGTGGGTTTGGTGTCATGTAAAAGACAGCGAAAATGTAGGACGCGGATTTGGTTTGCTGTGTCCCTGTGTGGCCCTAAGCCTCTTTTGGGTTGAGCCCGTTTTTGGCCCTTTCAAACGTTTGGAGAGCGTGTTTCAAGCTGAATGATGGAAACAAAATAACCCAAGTCATGGTAGGTTTTGCATCATTTTGTGGTTCGGTTTTATGCAAAATCCACTGGGACGGCTCTTTTGCGGGATTGGAATTGACTTCGGGCTGTTTGCACAGCATGTTCATGGCAACCCGACTCACTATTCACATTTTGTGTACACATCTACCGTATCATTGTATTCGTGGTGCACATTGCTGATTCTGAGGCGCGTTCCCAAATGCGGGAAATCTCCGTCTGGCATTGTGATGCAATAACAAAATGCTTCGTTGGTAGGTCGGCTCAAGATCTTCTGAGTCGCAGGCACAAACCACCGATTGTTGCACTCGAACAAGGGTCCATGATTGCTTGCAGGGTCAAAACCTGAGTACCTCTGCAATGAATGCACCAATAAAAGAAGCATAGTGTCACTGCTATGAAACCATACTTGAGGTAACGTAGTCACAATTGCAACGCACATGACGACGGCCTGTGCATAATGGGCCAAGATGTGCACCCACGACAGGCAAAAGCCTGGTTGCTGGTGCTACTGCTCTTAGGGCAGGAGGCACAAGCAGCTGCCAAAGGCTTTGGCGCCAATGCAAGCGCCGAGGAGCTAAGGCCTGTCTTTGCACAGCCCAATGCGGCCGTGGCGCTGGCTGGGAGGCGCCTACAAGTCGCACTGGGTGCCGACTGGCAATGGCCAGTGACCTCTAGCATGCGCTTCGTGACGGTGACGCAGGGCGGCGAGGATGTGCCGACTGAGGGCACCGACATGGTCCAGGTGAGAGACCAACACTTCTTTCCAAACCGTTCTACAAGCTGGTTTCTTCGGGGTTAGAGTAAGGGCTATGTAAATCTTTGTAGCAATGTTGAAAGAATCTAAGAGGCAGTAGATTTTAGACGTTGCTCAGGTGGTTTCTTCATTGAACTACAACGAGATCATCATTTCCACCAATGATGTAGCCACACCGATTGGCGCGGAGCACACCGCTCCAGCAGTCAAACTGGTGCAGGGTGTGGCAGACCGCACGAGATGTCAAGGCAATACCTTTGACATGCCAGTCGGGGTGGCCATCCCAGATTCTGGTGATCCAATAGCGGGAGAGATGGGCATCACCAACGGCGCCCTGCTGCTCACGAACTCTGGCAACACTCTTTCCAAGAATCAGGTGAACATCATCTTCATGCATGGAGGGCAGTACAAACTGTGCTATACGCCAGATGGCACCTTTGGCGGAAACGACGGATCAGAAGTCAACAACAACATTGTGCTGACCATGATCCAGGTCTTCGGCATCTCCTCAAACTGCAGAGGCTCAGATGGTTGCTTGCGGGACGAGAGGTGGGAGTGCTGGTTCGGGTACAAGGGCGAAAGCGTGCAGAACTGCGAGTTCAACTTCCAGTACGATGGAGGTCGTGTTGGATGGGGCATTGAGGTGGGACAGCGAAGCAGGATCACATGGACTCCGCCGTACGGCGCTGATACCGTGGATCCAGGCGGGGTGAAGCACCTCGTTTGAACCCGGGGAAGTGAACCCTCAACTAACCCCAAACCAACCCTAAACCAACCCTAAACCAACTCGAAACCGTAAATCCCACCCTAAACCAACACGAAACCAGCCTAAGCCAACCCAGAAAAAGTCATTTGAGTCCAGTGCATGTGTTCGAACATGAGCCACGACTGGTGTGCGACCTTCCATCCAGGTGGCGCTGTCCTCTACAATCCACAGGCATGCGCAAGTGCCGCACCAGACCAGACCATGTTCGATGTCCCCACGGGCGTGTCCGTCTACATGGACGTCAGCACGCAGTCGACTGCGACAATGCCAGCTGTGCAGTCGACACATTCCTCAGCTTTTACAACAGCAGCTTGCTATTGCCCAAACTACAACGCAGAACGCGGGGCTCACTGCACGAACGCAGACGCCGCGCAATGCTGTGATAGCTTCGCGGAGTTCATCCAGCAGTTTGGCGTCATCTACTTTTGGACAATCCGAATTTGTGATTATGACCACTACACGACCTGCACGCCAAACCCGCCTACATCATACCGATACATGAGAGTGCTTCCTCAGCAGAAGTTCACCTTGCGCATCGACTGCCCGCCTGGCGGCGGCTGCTTTGCAACGGATGAGAACCGTGTGAAGTTCATTGGGCAGGTCGCATCCAATGATCGGCCTTCTTGGGATGCCAATGCAGGGTGCCGGACGTATCTGCAGGAGAACTTTGCAGCTGTGTGGCCATCCACAACAGATTCCCGCGCTTTGTCTGGTGGCAACAGCAGGGACTACAAGGCGGGGAAGCGCTTCCTTGAACCCAACTCGAACCCACCACAATCCAACCACAATCCAACCCTAAGCCCCCAAGCCCTAAAGCTTAGGGTTGGAGCCCGTCCAGTAATGTGTTGGCAAACTGGTGTAAATTGATTCCCCTTCCCACAAGGCGTGGAGGAGCAAGCAGGTGAAGTTGAATCTTAGCTTGAAGCGGGCCATTGACGTGTGCTACAGCAATGCTGATTCTGGCAACCCCAACAGCTGGTTCAAGGTGGGCAGCATCCAGACGTCTGACGCCTTTGCCTTTGCCAGCCAGAGCATTGCCAGCGGGCAGGTGTCCGCCCCAATCCCGACCATTAAGTATGTTGGGCATCCAGGCTCTGTCACACTCTATGGCGGCATGATGGGGGCTGGCACGCTGCCCAGCCCTTTCGAGAGCAATATGTACTCCGGCAAGGCGCTGCTCAACATTTTGTCCTTTGATCGAGAGCTCCAGTATGGAGTTGGCGCCGCTCAAAAGACCTTGATGGAGCACTACAGTTACGACCAGGCTCGGCCACTGGACTTTCAGACGCAGATGGACCGGGAGTGCCAGAAGGAGAACTACTCTCCTACCTTGGTGACCGGCCCAAGCAGCAAGCAGGCGGCCAAGACCTACATCGCCAACCCAGACATCAACTCAGCCAACACCATCACACAGTACATGTCCTTCAGCGGGCCAGACAGAGATCAAGACATGACTGTCAAATTGGCAGGAGTGGTCGCAGTTTGCTACTGCGGCATGGTTTCCGCGCAGGATGAATGCGAAAGCTCCTCCTTTTGGCTCTACGCCGGCCTCATGACCATCCAGGGTCCAGAAGGTGGCAGGTCCTTCATTTTCCCGACTAACGTGGTGGTGAAATTCGATCTGAAGGGATGGGGCTTCAGCCAAGATGATCGGCTTCGCATCATCCCAGCCACCTCGCAGTGCTCGGCCAACAACAATGACCCAGACAGCGACCTCGGCTTCAAAGTTGGCTGCCCAGCTGTAGACGGCACTGGCTGCAGGCAAGCCACTGCGCAGGAGTCGATTATGACCTCAGTGATGACCTCAACATCAGTGGGCATCTACATCGACAGGGTTGACATCCAGCAATCCTCGAGCGTGCTGAGATTCACTGCGGACATCAGCCAGCACTTGGGCTCCGACCCAGATTTTGGCTATGATATCATTACGCTCAATCTCGACCGCATCATGGTAAACAGCAATGACATCAACACCGTGACGGCGATCGAAAGGTTTGAGGCAAACAAGCTGGCGGGGGTGTACGAATTCCAGGATACCTTCAACCCAGGGCCGATCCAGACGTTCCAAGTCGGCCACAGGGTGGTTCAATTGCCAGACGCCCAACAGATGATGATCCCGCAAGGATGGGTGAGTACCGACGAATTTCCCTTCACAGTGGTGCCTTTCAGCTTTGTCGATCAGCAAGGGCACTGGATCAGGCGAAACAAGCTCGAAACAAATGAGGAGATCAAGGGCACGACAGCAGCATCCAACCTGAAGCTTTGCTGGGGCATAAAGTCCGAAGGTTTGAACAAGTTCTACCATGAGGCCGGAACTGTCAACTTCGAGGATCCTCCGCCCATGGTATCCGCTGTAGTCAGCCTTACGACAAAGATGCAAGAAGCCGTGGCGCCGGTGGTGATCGCCTTCAAGACAACCGCCTCCCGCTCGGAGTATTCCACGCCTACGGGGCAGACGATGCTCATGCTGCGCTTCCTGGATGTGAGCACCAAGTTGGAGCCCTACTACTTCGCCCAGGAGCAGGGCCTGCGTGGCGTGTACCGGGTGCCGCCCTACCAGGAGGTGACCCAGGCGCAGCAGAGGCAGCACGTGTGCGGCAAGATCTTTTTGGAGTTCTGGTCCAACCACCCCGAGGGATTCCCCATGCCGGTGGGCTGCCACTATACGCAGAAGCTGTCGGATGTGCCTGCGCAGGGCAGCTCCAACTTCTTCCGGGAATTCTACATCACCTTTGGCGAGGGGAACGGACTTCGACAGGATGTGGAGTATCACATTGTCCTGAACGCCAAAATCATGTCCTTCACTTCCGGAGAGCCGCTTGTGGACATCTACGCCATGTGCGCTGGGTTTACAGGCTGCGCCAGGCCGTACCAAGTGTTTGAGATTGGCTCGGCGGTGGTCTCTCGGGGCACCATGGTCCCCGCCACCATGGCGGATCCCCAGTTTGCCAGCGACGGCTTTCTCATCCAGCGCAGCAACCCGCTCGACGGCGTCTTGAACCTCTCCAACCTCAACATCCTGCAGATCCGCCTTCGTGGCGAAGCGGCGCTGAGAGGCATCGTGAAGGAGTCTTTGATCCGAATGTACATGTGGCCTCTGACGGCCTGGAATGTGGGCACCGGCTCTTGTTCTGCGGAGTGCATCCCCTTCCACTTCAACACCAAGCGGTGCAGCGGCTTAGTTGGCTGCGGCTCCGAGGAGGTGGTGGCGGGCAGTGGACGCAGGAACATTGTGAAGATCACCCTGCCGACCGAGATGGACACAATCGATCAGACAACCACACACACCATCAAGATCAGTGGCCTCACGCTGCCCGTGCAGGGTTTTTTCCCCACCAACTTTGGTGTGCAGCTCACCAAGCCGGACGACACGGCGCCCTTCTACATCCATGCCACAGGCATGATCATGAAGGTGCCCGATGCTGGCTCCACGACTGGCCGTATCGTCATCAGCGACCGCTCGGGCTACGGACCGATGCCCTTCAGGAGCGACGTCGGCAACGTGCTGTACTTTCGCCTGAAGCTGGGAGCGACACTCTGGAACGTGGGACGTTCCAACGCGGCCTTCCTGACCATCGGCTTGCCCAACGGCTATGGCGCATGCTCGGTGGCCGGTGCCGGCGCACCTGCTCGGGATCTCAAGGTCTTTCTCCAGAAGACAGGTGGCTATGTGGACAACAATCGGGGCGTCCTGGCCGTCTCAACAGACGATGGTGACTGGGCCAACTCCAACATCAAGACGTGCACCTACGAGCTGCATGCCAACAACCAGGCGATTTATGCAGGTATGGTCTTTTACGTTGCAGTTACTGTGGTCAACCCTGTGAATCCGCTTCCAAAGACAGATCCCGAGAACCAGTTGACTATCAAGCTGAGCAGCCTGGGAGCATACGACCCAGAGGGCATTGCGGAGCCGGCGCCCTACGACATGCCGGAGGTTCCCTTTATTTCTCTCGCGGAGGAGAAGTCCTTGGGCCAGGACTACTGGGCAGGCAATCCTGCGATCATCAACACGCTATCCGAGGAGCTGGTGCAGCCCAGCAGCTTCGCCCGCAGCTGCTGCGGCCCCAACTACGACACCCGTCGCAGCGAGGATTTCTTGCGAATCTTCTTCTTCACATCCACCTACATTGGCCAAAACGGGTACGTGGTCTTTGACGCCCCGAGCGGCTTCGACTTCGGGGCCTCCTGCACTTCCCGCGATCTCGCGGAGCGCTACTACGCCTTTGTCGGCCAGTTTGAGTCGCGGCTCTACAGGTTGAAGAACATGGGCTCCTGTGTGGGCAAGAGGTATCCGACCACAGAGACTACCTACAACCGAGCTCGCTTGCAGGTGGGGGGTATCATCGATGCTCCGCTCTATTACGGCTTCGAGTTGCGGGTGCTGTATCCCACGACCTATGACACCACGCAGCACGAGAATTGGTTCTTGTGGCTGCTGGATAGCAATGCTTACGTGCTCGAAGGATCACAGACAACCATGCGCTTCAACAAGTTCAAGGATCCCGCGCAGACGTCGTTTTTCGACAAGTCCTGGGGCATGTACGAAGAGATCGGCCCGACCATTCCGGTTCAAGTGCTCTCTGATGGGGCAGCCGCCCCAAGGCCCACGTCGCTGACCAACGTCAACACAGAGGTGGGTATGGGTCAAAATCACACCACCACGCAGCTTTTCCATGTTTCCGCTTACCGATCGGGTTCCATTTGGGGTACGTATTTTTGACGCCAGGTGGTGTTCTACCCGATCACCTTCGCAGTGGACATTGATACCTCTCTGCGGATCAGCGCACCGGTGGGTTTCAAGTGGGATGTGGATCCCAACAGCTTCTTCCGACGCACCAACGGAGCCTTTGCATTCTGCCAAGGGATGTTGGGACTTTGACTTTTTGCCTACTGGGTTTTCCATTAAACCACTAAAAGTTCTTTTTTGATTTCTTTTTTAAGCAGGGGAGCAGAAAGCAACCGAGGAACCCTCGAGGATTGGCCTCAGCTTCCCAGCGTGCAGAACCAGAACCAGCTTGTTTGGAGCACACTGAGTCTCAAGGGCAGCACCCTGTACGGCTTCCGAGCGACTGTGGAGGTGCCCAACTTCAATCCCGTGAATTCCGCGAATGCCTTCTTCATCGAGTTTGGCTACCGCAACAGCAACATCCAAAAAAGGCTTTTTGCCAACGTGGTGGAGGCCCCATCTATTGCTGCCTTGATCAATGCCGAGGTCTATGCCAGCACAAACCTCGTGAATTACGTGGACAACAGAATCGAGTTCGCGGTGCAGACCGTAACAACTTTGACACCATCAACCGGAATCGTGGTGAAGGGCAGCGATGTGACCACTGGCTTCTCCTTCCAGTGCCCGCAGACGGTGATGGCACTGCCAGAATCTTCACCTTTCCCGACCGACCTGATTTGCGTGTACCAAGTTGCGTCTGACGGTGCACCTCAAATCACGCTCAAGGTGAACAAGATCAGCATGCCGCCAGGATATTACCGGTGGGAGATGACAGCGCAGAATCCTCCTACCCGGAAGCAAGACCCCGGCCTGTGGACCTTTGGCACCTACCTGGCAGCCTCCGACTATCCCACGACAGCCATCTTGGACAAGGAGCTGCAAGCGACTGGATTCAAGATCGACAACATGATGCGCGAGGCGAAGATGACCGCCTTGGACCAGGTGCAGCGAGCGGCCACCATCCGCAACGACCGGCCTGGCAAGCCGAACCAGCTGATCTTCCAATTCAGCCTCAACATCCGGCCCCTAGCCAACCGCATCCTCACACTGCGCGGGCCCCGCGGCTTCGTGTTCGATGACAACTGCCTGCCGGAAGTGATCACGGACAGGAACGACGTCTTCGGACCGAACACGCAGGATGTTTGGCCCCCTGACTACTCGGAATGGCCCCCTGAGTATCGGCCTACGAAGTGCTTGGGAAATGGTCGGGAAGCGCAGATCACAGTCCCCAGTGGCTTGGGAAGATACAGCCTGTACGTCTTCCGGATTGGTGTCCGCAGCAACCCACACTCCACGCCAGACTGGAACAAGTGGAGCATCAACTTCAACGATGAGTCCTCGGATCCCTTCCAGGGCTTCACAGTGTGGACCTTCACCAACCTCAACATTGGCGCCGTGGGTGCCATGAAGTCGCCGACGGGAGCGGGGGTGATGAGGACTGCAACACCGGTGACCATTGTTTTCACACCCTACAACTCAGTGCCGGCGAAGCCTCCCAACGAGGACTTCGGCGGAATGATGCGGCTCACGGTCCCAGTGGGCTACGAGATCCGCCACAACAATCTCGCATGTGAGGTGGAGCTCTTTGTCTCTGATGGCTCAGTCATTTTCGAGAGCGCTGACTACAGCTGCATGGTGGAGAACACGGTGAAGCAGTTGCTGTACATGGCTGGAGAGAAGGATGTCCGAGGTTCATACTCATATACTCTCATTGTGTGGGTCTTTAACCCGCCGACTTCCACTCTGGCTGACACATGGCGCATCGACACCTTCCACAGATTTTCTGCTGAGCCAGACACGGCCCTGGACGAAACGGAGTTCTTGGGATACAACGTGAACAACCAGCTCAACATTTTCCAGGTGGCGAACACCAACCAGGTGCTCAATGGCAACACCAAGGTCAACGACATTGACATCCTCATGCAGTTCCCGGACCCTCTCAAGGATGGAGACGTGGTGATGGTTACAGGCCCTCGTGGCTTCAACCTCATCGGCAATCCGGAGCTTGCAAACTGCAACGAGTTCCGTTGGGTGGGTGACGTCCAGTTGCGAGCCACCGGTGAGCCGGGCTGTACCTGCGACCTGCAGGGCTTTTGCTCCATCATGTGGACGATAGATGAGTCCAAGGATCCGGCCTACCCGCAGAACGAGAACCTGCACTTCAAGGTCGCCACTACGAACCCATCGAAGACACCTTTCCTGACCGATAATTACTGGAAGGCTGCCCACATGAAGGCCGACGTGGTGAAGTCATCCCACATCTTCCAGGGCTGGTCAGTGAACCCGCAGCTGGAGAACGTGGACATCAGCCTCGTGGGCACAAAGTATGCAGCAGGGAAGATCTCCGACATTGAGATTAAGTTCACCCCCATCACGGATGCTGAGACCATCAGAATAGAGGCCATTTTCCCGAGCCAATTCAACTTTGACCAGTCCACAGTGGCATTGCCTTATGACATTGACGGGCAAAGCGAAGGGTCCACCTTGATCATCAATCGAGGAGGATTCAGGGCCGGCGTGATGACCACGATCCGCATCAACACTGTCCGTTTGGGCCGAGCTGGTGGTCAGACTCGCTTCAATCTTGTCACCTTCAAAGACGAGACCCTCATGGACAAGCGTGATGAGAAGTTGGACTTCTCCGGCGGTTTCCGACTTCCTGGGATGATCACTGTCATCAATGCCCCCTTGCTGAAGAGCCAATACCAAGATGCCAAGGCGACGTTCCCTGTGAAGTCCCTGTTTCAGCCACGGATTCTCGAGGACGCCAAGGCGGAGTTCACCCTCTCCTTCTCTCGACCGGTGCAAGCCTCCGAGAGGCTGCTGGTGACCTGCCAGGGCCAAGCGAAGTATCAGCTGAAGCAATCGCCCTTTGTGGTGATCGGAATCGGCCCCATCGAGACATCAGTGGAGATCGACCCAGACGGCATCCTCAGAGCCACTTTGAAGCCGGGTCGGCCAGCCACGGAGGTGGCGCTGCAGGCTGACACGCCCTACACCATCATCATGTGGGTGCTGCCAGTTCAGGGCACCAACACCTGGCGCTTTGATACCAGCGACGGGGGTGCCCTGCCCACCAACACCAACGACGGCGAGCTTGATGGCTTCACGCCAGTGGAGCAATTCGTGCTGGGTGTTGAGGCCGTCAGAAGTCCGCCAAAGGCTGTGGTGGATGTGGTTCTCAACATCAATGCTGGCAACGCCATTGTCAGAGAGCTCATCATCATCGCTCCCCCGAGCTTTGTTTTCGATGAAAGCGCTGGCGGATGCGGCGACATGTGCTTGCCTGGAGAGGCCTTGAGCTCCACTAGCCGCAAGACTGCGACGATTGCTTCGCCCACTGGTAACTTGCTCGCCCAAAGCCGACCTTTTGACCTTTCGCTTCCCTTTTTGCGGTGTACGTTTAGTCATGGCCGCATAAAGTCAACCCTTTCATTTCTGGGTCGTTTGGGTAACTGAGGTGAGCCTCTCACGCAATTGCAGGGCATCAAGGTGCGCGTGCTTACGCCGGAGCAGACGCCCAGCAGTGTCACCTGGTATGTGGAGGGCAGGGGCCAGGGTGCTGGCACTACTGTCGGCTGGGGTGAAGGCGCTGGTTTCTTTGTGACGCAGATGGCTGCCACCAACGTCATGTATCCTGCTGTGGCTGGCGTGCAGCAAGCACAGATTGCCTTCACCTTTGCACTCAATGTGAATGCGGGCAACCAGATCAACATTGTGGCCCCGCCAGGGTTCATCCTTACGTGTTCGACAGAGGGTGCCCTGAAGCAGATCAGCCTGCCTGGGGGAAAGCCTGACTGTCTTGATGATCCTTTGCAAATCCGTGTTGGTACGACGCTCACTGCGGATCAGTACGCCTTCGCTCTGCTGGTGGACTTGCCGCCGGAGACGCCCTCGGCAAACACCTTCAGCGTCATTGTCAGGGATCAGGACAACAACGTGGTGGACGCCGCGTACTCCATACAGGGGAAGCCGATTGTGCAGATCGGCGTCACGGATCCCTACCTGGCCTGGTCTCAGGCCGAACCTGGGCAAAGGACGCAGATCACCATCGGCTTGACATTTACCAGGGACACGCCCAACGTGAAGGCTGTCCTTATCATGCTGCCGGAGAGATTCATTCACGACGTCCAGACACCCACTGACGTGCAGAATATCAACAAGGACTTCCCTTTGGCGGCCGGGTCTGACTGGGCTGACACCCAGTACACCGATCGAATCAAGATCTCTTTGGACGACATGGGTGGCGGCGCCATCATTTGGAAAGGCACTTACAAGTTCAGCTTTCCTGCACTGGTGCCACCCAGCATGTCCAACAACAATTACTGGTCCTTCTCTTTGTGCAATGACCGAGACTGCCAGCAGCCCGATGACAGGTATATCATTGTGAGTTTCCCCATCGCCGGCTTCCAGCTCTATGAGATGGCGCCGGAGGTGCTGCGGGTGGGCACGGGCTCGGGGCGGCGCGAAGCGCACCTTGGGGCTCTGGCACTGGTTCTAGTTCTCTCACTTCTCATGTGGTAAAGGAGGCATCATTGGTGTCGCAGTTTCACAGGCATTTGTGCAGATGCGCGCATGCAGCCGCATAGCCAGCCCGAATTTGCGACATTCAAAGCAAAACAGTTTCGGTTTTGGATGTGCATTGCGCCAATTGGGAACAGTTTGCAACAATTCAGGGCACACATTGTGTTTCTAGCAATGGTTAGATGGAGACGGACAGAAAGAGAGCATCCATAAGACCCAAACACCAACAACTAAGAGGACACGTTTTGGTTCTGCCAAAAGTCTGGTTCTTTTGCTTTTCTTTTTTCAGTGTTACTATCATTTTTCCCCTCTCATTTTGTCTTAAATCTCAGCAACCCCCTTGATGTGTTTGAAAAAAAATAAAAATACAAGCCTTTAGAAGCCACACAAGCACAAAACACAGAGGACAAATTTGGTTTTGCCATACGTGTTTTCTGTCTTTCCGCATTCTTTCCCTTCAGTTTGTTGTTTGGAGTAAAAAAGCAAATCAACTCGGTGCCTTGTATTTTGAGGCAAGCCAACAAGACCTTGAGAAAACCAACAAAAAGCAAAGCTCTGAGGAACAAACCAACAACTTTTTCCTCGCAGATGATTTCGGGTTTATCGATTTTCGTGTGTTCCATGTGACAATTCAAACAGTGGTGAACAACACATAACGACAAATGATATGTTTGACCAAAGATATAGGGCAGAATCACAGTAGATGTAAGATTTGAGCTCGAATTCAATACCTGGCTAAAAAGGTCTTCACTCAAGGTGCTATAAAGCTTTAGGGGCACGTTGTAAAGCTCCGTATACCGCTCCTTATAAGGCTCATTGTAAAGCTCCTTATTAAGAGCAAAGCTCTTCATGAGGCTCCTTGTAAAGCTACTTAGTGCCTTTGAAGCTCCTCGTGCAGATCTTTTTAAGGAAAAGGCTAATTCATTAAAAAGGGCTCCGTGCAAGGCTTTCTGTGGAATTGCTTGTAGAGCTGCTCTTTGTTCAGCTCCCAATCAAGTTCGGCAAGCTCCTTAAACGGCGCCAAGCTCCTCAGAAAGCTCTTTTCAAGGCTCCTAAGGGGCTCCTTGTGCCAAGTTGATGCTTCTTTAGAATTTAAGCAGAATTTAAGCAGAGTTTGATGAGGTTGGACAAATTTATCATAGATATTCTATTTTGAATCAGAATTTAAAGAGAATTCCTTTCCACATATGATGCTAAAATGGCATTTGTAACCACAATACACATGGAGCTATTGAGGACATGGTTCGGCCAGACTTCTATCTTCAATTAAATCTTAAATAACACATCCTTTCCATGAATAGAACTCGCCAAGGGAATAGCTCAAATTTATTTGCTGTGTCAACTAGAACTTAAGAGTTGCTTGCCTTGAATAAGACTTGAACAACAAACTGATCAGGAATGGATAGAATTGAAGAAGGACACAATTTAGTTTGAGTGTCAAAATTGCAATTCAAACGGATTTGGAGTAGTCTCCCCTTGGTTCTTAGCTTGTTGATTACATTTGCTACACATGTAGTTCATGGGGGGGAGAATTCATATGTATGCACATATATATATATATACATACACATACTTGTTCCATTTCAGTTGTATCTGTAAATTGGCTCATGCCCCGCCCGCCTGAGCTTTGATAGCCAGAGAGTTTATTTTGCCGGGGAGCGCTGTGCCATCACCACTGGCGGCCCCCCAACCCTCGCGACCCAATGGCAAGAGCCACGTCGCATCGCAGCGCATCGCAGCGCGTCGCAGCGCATCGCAGCGCAACGCGACGGTCCTCGTGCTGAACAGCAGGCGCGGCCAAGTGTGGAACGTTTCCCAAAATAGATACGACCGTTGTGCGTTCTCGGCACTCAAAACCAAGCGCCAGAAGCCGCGGCGCTGGTTTGGGTTCTTGGCCGCGTTTTGCCTTCAACTTATCTGCTAGTCATGTCTTGGCAGAGCGCATTAAGCAACAACAGCGAAGTTCAACGCCTGTTGCGGTCGTTTGCAACTTGACCCTTCCCTATAGGCCTTTTGAGCAGTCAACCAGCAGACTGTGAGCCCTTGAGCCAAAATGCCGATTATTCCGAACATTGACGTTCAAGTCCGCAACCTGGACGCGTGCAACCGCCCGGGAGAGCCCGAGCACGCAGCGTGCCGGCAGTGGGACCTGCCGCGACATGGAGCCCCGAGGCCGCGCAACTTGTTGGCTTGCTTGCCCAGCGCCAGACGGCGTGCTGCAGCCGGTGGTCGCCTTCTTGCGCGTCCGGCACGACATCCATCTCCAGCTTCTTTGGGTCGCGCCAGTATCTGTGGGATCGTAGCGTCTTCGACCCGGGGTGCAAAACACCATACATTTTTGTGCGCAACTCGTATCCCCCCCCCCGTTCCTACGTGGAACCTTACCGCCGGGCCGCCCCGGACCACCGCGGAGCCTATCTGGGCTAAGACCCCAAAGCTTTCAGCTGTTGGAAAAATTGCCGTGTTCTGGAGGCCGGCTCTCCCGTTGAGGTTGGACTGGCGCGCGCTGGGAGGCGGAAGCAGGAGACGGTCAGGCCGTTAAAAAGGGCCATGTTTGCGCGGGTGGACGTCGCTCAACCCGGAACGATCTGGTCCAGCAATTGCCCGCTCAAGAGGTCGGCGTTCGGTGGCCTCCTCTCGCGTTCATTTTCTTTTCGCCACAGCTGAGATGAATGTCCCAAAGTCGTTCGAGCGACACCAGTAGCTTAAGCCAAGGCTGCGGAGGATGGGCCGGAAAGTGATCGGCCAACCCTGCGGGTCGATGAGGGAGCAACACGGAAGTGTTCGCACACTCACCGCGCTCGCAACCACAAAGGTCGCCCAGCCTCGCATCACGAGGCAGTGCTGGCCTTGCTAATCAGTCTGCTGCGCCCTTGTTGCTTGACATTGCTGCCTGTACTCCCCCCTCCACTATGTCGCCGGCCAGCCTGTTTTCCTAGCTACTGTTGCCATCTTCCCTGCTGAGCTTTTCCGAGCTCAGCCAGTGGGGAGTCCCGCCCTCGGCTCGACCCAGCCTGGCCTGTCGCCCGATGAAGCAACCCACACGTTCCAGGCGCGGGCCACACCTGAGACCCTTCGCTCTTCTATGTCCGAAAGTTGGTGACGAGGAAGTGCTGCTTGCAGACGACGCGCGTGAGCCAGGCTGTCCGTCCCACTTTCGCGTGATCTTGTTGAGACGGCTTCGGCTGCCATTGCCGTTGGCACGTTGCCGGTCTTCCGAGGGGTCCTCGTCAAGGACAGGCTCAGGCGGGCCCTCCCTGGTAATGCTAGTCCACGGCGGCGGGCCGAACCCAAGGTCAAAGAGACGTTGGCGAGCATCGCAGAGAGCGTGCGCTGAAGCGGAGTCGGGCTGAGGGGACTCGAGCTGAGGCAGGAGAGCGGCGAAGACGTCGGGCGCCCGGACGGCGAGGGAAGGCAAACTATCCGCCCAAGATGCCCAACACGCGGCTGTGCTGCACGGCGCTTCGGACCGAGCCCGCCGTGGCGAAAAGCAAGCTGGGCAGTGCTGGCGGCGGTGGAGGTCGGGCCGCTCAAACTGCAGGAGATCCGCCAAGCAGTGGAGGAGGGAACGGTCGTGCTCAGCCGCAAAGGCCCGCGTGTGCTCAGGGGCAGGACGCGCAGGACGTAGCAGAGGCGCAGTAGAGGAGCAACAGCCAAGCTGTTTGGAGATCCGGCAGGCCGGGGAGCTGGTCGAGAAGGGCTGCATGGTCAGCGCTGAGGGCGGCCAGGCTGGCAGCGATGAACTCGCCACTCCCAAGCCGAGTGCCAAGGACACGGATGCCGCGTTGGTCACTATGGAAGGCGTGGCTCCCAACCCAAACCTCCGCAGATGTTGGATTCCGGCAGGGGCAATACCAGCGGGCTGTGAGCATACAGGTGAAGCTCCAAGCGAGGAAGGAGATGGACAACCCGATCCGGCTGCTGCGGGCGGACGTAAAGGTCATCAAGAAAGGCCGACACACGCCCCTTCAGCTTGGTAGATGCGGCGCACCTGGCCACGGGCATAAGCCCAAAGAAAACGGGAGGTCCGACCGGCCGCGAACACCTCCTTCGGGACACGGGGAGCGTCAGCGGGCCTATGAAGGAGCACGCCGTGGCAGGAAAAGCCAAAGCTTCCACGCGCGTTCCGCCTCGGCGCCGCTTGGGGAGGCAGACAGCCGGATGCCATCGAGAGCGACCAAAAGGGCCTGGCGCAAGGGGCCACGCAAAAACTGCGGCGGAGGTGGAGCACGGGCAGGGTGCCGGGCGGCTGTGGGAAGTGGTGCGTCAACGTCGGGGGGATGTGGTGTGGGGAGCTGCCTGCTGGGCAGGGAGGTCGGTAGGGCACCGCTGGGGGCACTTGAAGAGGGGGGATGTAGGGGGCCGGTGGAGCCCGGAAGTGCGCAGCTTCCTCCGCAGCCTCGCTCGTGCGCGAGCTCGTTCCACGCCGGGGGGGCGGACCATGTGGCGTGAAAAGCCGCGAGCCAAAAAACGATGCGTTTTTGTATCAAATTCGCCAACCACATGCCCAGGTCCAATTGCAGTGATCTGGCACCAACAGCTTCAGAAACAAGCCTGTCGGATCATTAGGTTTGCCCTTGGAGAACTTGCGCCCTGCTCCATGCCTCGCCGTGTCACTGCCGGACTTGCACAGAGTCACCAGCATGGAGTGACCAGCGTAGAGTTACTTGCGCAGCCAAGTGCAAAGAGCCAAGCGCATAGAGCCAAGTGCTCGAGCGAAGTGCAAAGAGCGAGACTCAAGGAGCCAAAGTGCACAGAGCCAAGTGCACAGAGCCAAGTGCAAAGAGCGAAGTGCATCGAGCCAGGTGCATAGAGCCAAGCGCATGGAGCTAGGTGCATAGAGCTAGGCTAAGCTAGGTGTAGAGGCTCGGCGTTAGCAGCTGTGTAAACTAGGTTACGTAAGTTAGGTTAAGAACTTAATGCGCGGGAAAAAAGAAAGAGCTCGGTATCAAAAATCTCTTTCTTGGCGGGGGGTGGGGATGTTGCCGGCGATCGGGAATGCGACCCTCTGCAGGGATCGGCGTGGTCGAGGTGGCTGCGAGCAGGGCGACGCGTTGGCTCCCGCCCTGTTTGCCCTTGCGCAGCACGCGGCGCTGGTGGCGGCTTCCCAGCAGCTCCGGCCGGGAGAGTTTCTCGCTGCTTTCTTGGACGCCTTGTGTATCGTCACCGTGCCCAATCGCGCGCGCGCCGGACTCGCAGCGGTTTCTTCTGCCGTTGAGGAACTTGCCGGGGTTGCCGCCAACCTAGGCAAAACGCGCGTCTACAATCGCGCCGGGGGCGCCGCTCCGCCGGGCATTTCGGAGCTCGGCCCTGAGGCGTGGCGTGGCGACAAACCGCCCTCGGCACGCCCATCGGCACGCCGGAGTATGTTGCCGCGTGCGCGAGGGAGCGCCTGGAGCAGGAGCAGTGTGCCTGACTGACTTGCAGTGTGCCTGGCTGCTGCTCTTCTTTTGCGCCGCGCCTCGGGCGCAACACTTGCTCCGCACCGTGCCGCCTTCCCAATCGGCGGCATACGCGGAAGCACATGACCATGCGGTCTGGGGCACACTGCGACCTCGGCGAGCGCGGCGCCCGCCGCCTTGCTTTTCTTCCAGCGCGCAAGGGCGGCCTTGGTCTCTTGTGTGCCACACGCGCTGCGCCTGCCGCCTACTGGGCGGCCCGGAGCGATGTGTGCGCGCGGGGCGGCCGTCGCTGGCGACCTGCTCCGGCGCCACTGGCCGTCCGTCCTGGCAGGACATCCTTGCGCGCGCGGCCCCTCCCGCTGTAGCGGGCGACAGTGAACCAGGCGATTGGCCGCATGGTTGGCAGCTTCTCGCGTCTCGCGCACTCAACTCCCATTTTCGCGAGACCGAGCTTCTGCCACACATGCGGCCGAGCGACCGCGCTTGTCTCCGATCGCAGTCTGGCCCGCATGCGGGGGCTTGGCTTGCGGCTAGACTGACCCGGGCACCACGCTGCCCCCGGCGCAGATGCACGTCGCCTTGCGCAGGCGCCTGCGCCTCGCGCTGCCCCTCACGCACCGGTATTGCGGAGGCGATGGGTTCCCGCGGTGCGGCGCCGCGCTCGATGTTTTGGGCGACCATGCGGCAGCGTGCCCGCGCAGCGGACTGTTGGCCCGCCGCGCCCCCTTGCTTGAACAAGCGCGGGTCCGCGTCGCGCGTGGGGACCCGAGGGCAGGGTTGTCCCTCAGCAGTGGTTGGCCAACACTTCTGCGCCAGGCGTCAGTGCGCAGGACAGGCGCCGCCTGGATCTTGTTCTTTACGGCGCCGCGCGCTTGGGCGAAGCGCTGTGCTGCGACGCCACGCTCGTTGCTCCGCTCCGTCGCGACGGCCGACCGCAGCCACGCGCGGCCGAGGAGGACGGCGCAGCCATTGCGGTAGCGCGGCGCCGCGAGGAGGCGCGGTACCCGGAGCTTTGCCGGCCTGGCCCGCAGCGGCTGGTCGTTCTGGCTTGTGAAGCGGGCGGGCGGTGGGGCCCCGAGGATTGCTTGGTGCGCCTCCGGGCACTCCGCGCGCCTCCAGTTGTCCGCCGCGCGGCCGAGGCGGGTTGGCGCCGCAGGTGGTGGGCGCTGCTCAGTGCCGCCTTGCAGCGTGCCCTCGCTCCCACTCTGCTCGGAGGACGTTGGCTTTCCCCCGCGCGGCCGGCTGCGCCAGGAGAGCCCGACCTCGCCGCTGTCCTTGCTGTGGCTGGCCCGTCCGGGCCCAGCCTTCTGCCTTTGCGCGGCTAGTCGCCACGTGCGCGCGCGCGCTTCGGCGGCCGTTTCGGGTGGGGGGGGTTGAGGGTTCCCTGGGTCTCATTGCCGCTGGACGGAAAAAGGCGCGCGTAACAAACATAAAAACTCGAGGTTTTTTGCGTATGTGACATTCCCGGATGAACCCTCTGCGGAGATCGTGCGTGTCGAAGCGCTCTCGCTGTGGTGCTGTGCGAATTCTTTCTAGTCTCGGCGAACCCTTTGCGGAGATCGTGCGGGGCGCCGTGCGTTTTTGTTGCTTGCGAAATGGCCTTTGGAAATTGTCTCGTGCTTTGCGCGCCTGCTTTCGCAATCCCGCGGTCGCGTGTTTGATTCCCCCCTGGCCCGCGGCAGCTCCGGCTTGACAATCGCAGCTTGTAAGTACAAACGCAGTACGCGGAGCGTGCTCCTGCAGTTCCGGCTGAAAAATATATGCGGAGCGTGCGCCCGCAGCTCCGGCTGGAAAATCGAAACCTTCAAGTGCAAACGTAGTACGCGGAGCACACTCCCGCAGCTCTGGCTGGAAAATCGCAACTTTGAAGTACAAGCAAAGTACGCGAAGTGCATTTCCACAGCTTGCGCAGCGCAACTTGCGCAGAGTCACTTGCGCAGAGCAACTTGCGCGGAGCAACTTGCACAGAGCACTTGCACAAAGCACTTGCGCAGAGCAACTTGCGCAGAGCACTTGCGCGCAGCAGCTTGCAGAAAGCAATTTGCGCGCAGCCGCCTGGAACAATGCAGCTTGCGCAGACCACTTTCGTGAGAAATCGCGCGGCGCAGTTCGTGCAAAGCACATTGCGCCGAGCAGACTCGTGCAAAGCCAACACAGAGCCAGTTGCGCAGAGCCACTCGCGAAAAGTAGCTTGCGTAGAGCCAGCAGAGCCAAGCTGCGCAGAGCCATCTTGCACAGAGCCAAGTTGCGCGAGCGTGCTTTGCAGAAATTGTGGCCGTCGTGTAAGCTTTGCTATTGATTGCTTTTCCTTTTGCCTGTAGTTCGTTTCGAGCTTTACGAGCTTTACTCTTCTTGTTTTAACGGATGTAAATATGTGGGATCGAGCACTGCCATGTTTCCCCTCGTAGGACGATGAGATGGAGCTCTCATGTGAAAAGGTATCTCCGCGGCTGGATGAGCACCTGGGGAAATGCTTTCGGGCCAATCATCCTCTAGTTTTTTTATCTCCCTGCGTGTGCTACGCAAACCTGAGCGGCCGAACCACGTCTCAGCGCGCTGGCAGAGCGAGCAGCTGTCGGCCGCCAGCTCCGCCCTCATTTCGGGGACATTTTTCACGACGCCCCGCCACTCAGTGAGCTCTTTGCGGAGGCCGCCGCCCCCCGCCCCTCGCGAGCCGCTTGAGCAGGTGGTGAGGACCTCTGCCTCCAAAAAAAAAAAAAACTGCGTGAGTGTGCCTGGTGCCTGGTGGACCCCCTTAAGCAGGGTTTCGGGAGGCTCGACTCGTGCTGATGCAAAAAAGGACAGTCAGGCGACGCGACGCCTGGATTCGAAGGCTGCCCTACGCCCGGACGCTCGGGCATGAGCCTCGCCTCCCACCTTGCTCGTGGTGGACGCGCGGCCCTCCTGTGGCTGCGGTTTCCGCCGCAGGTAACTCGTGGCTCTATGTTCCGCTGCGGCATGCGGCGGCGGGGACACTGGAACGATCTGCTTTCGGCTCGCCAGACATGGGACGGGTGGCTGCCCATGGTACAGCTCCTGCAGGAGGCGGCCCCCGCGGATGTTGGCATCATCCGCCTCGTGCTGGAGGGACAGGGGGCGAACCAAGCGGCCGCCCGGCTGCCGGATACGTCCCGCTACGCTGTGTCGCTGCCGCTTCCGGCAGTCGCGGCGTTCCTCGTCGAACCTGACGGGTACTTCATCGCGTCTGTGCAGGAGACGCTGCTGGATATTTTCGCCGGACCAGAGGCCGCGGCGCAGCTGCCAAGCTGCGCGAACACCTTCCGCCTGGCGCCAGTCCTGCAGCTTGAGCCTAGCCCAGACCCGGACACAGCGCCGGAGCGCGAGCGAGGCGATGGCAACTCGCCTGCTAGACGCTCCCCCGCCGGCCGGCGGAGGGGCGCCAGGGGCGGCGCCCGCCATCATGTCGAGTTGGCGGACGCTGCGCTGCAGCGTGGTCTTCGTGCCCTCGATGACGTAGACCTCGCTGCAACCCTCCGCGTCCGCACGCCGACGTTGCAAAGCGTGCCAGGCTGGATGCGCGGCCTGCTTGCTTTTGCGCTCCGAAGCGGCCTCCGGTTGATCCGGGACGCGCCGGGGACCGCGGCAGCGCGAGAAGCTGTGGGATGGAAGCTTTTCCTGCTGGCTGCCAGGATGCTGCTGTCCCGGCTGCATGGCCAAGCGTGGATCCCCCCAGCTGAGCTCGAGCGAAGAGCAGGAATTGTTCAGGGCGGGCGAGTGGGCCCAGCTGCTGCAGCCGGCGCGGGCCCGCCCCCGCCTGACTCGCTTGAGGCGAGGGGCGAGCGGGCCGCGCACTTAGGAGAACTCTCGGCTGCGGCCCGTGCACTGACGGCGGAGCTGCTGGCACCGGGCAACGAGGAGACGTAACGCGAACTCCGGATTCAGAGAAAAACATTCAATTGCTCCACCACGCCGCGCAGAGGCTTGCGCTGGCGGACGTCCCCGACGTCATCGCCGCCGCGCTTCGCTTGGGATGGTGGCGCTGCGCAAGCCGAACGGTCGAGTCCGCGGCTTGGTCATGGGGGACACCTTCCGCCGGCTGGTGGCCCGGACGTTGGCGCAACAGTTTGCAGCCTCCTTTGATGCAGCTTGCCCTTCCAGTTCGCGCTCGGGACTCGGGCCGGAACGGAGGCTGCTCCCCGGCCGTTCGCGCCCTGTGTGAGCGGGACCCGCGTGCGACGGTCGTGAGCATAGATGGCGTCGGGGCCTATGACCATGTCCATCAAGCCAGCATGCTGGGTGACAACGCGCTCGCCCCGTTGCTCCCCTTCGCTCGTTTGTTCTACGCGGAAAGCGGGCACGCCGCACAGAAGGGGGCGAGCAGGGAGACCCGCTCATGCCAGCCCTACACGCGCTGGCCTACCTCGACGAAGTGTACGCCGTGTGCCAACCGGAGCGTGTGCATGCGGTGGCCGGCGTTGCTCGTGTTGTGTTGCAGGAGCATGCGGGCATAGAGGTGCACCTTGGGAAGACGCGGATCTGGAACGCGGCTGGAGAAGAACCGGCCGGCACCAGTGCGCTTCAAGGGCCGGGGGGGGCTGACGTCTGGGTTGGTGCCTGGACGCTCCCGCCCGAGCGGCGCGGCCTGGTTGTTTTGGGCACCCCCGTTGGCCATGCCAACCAGGATTATCTGCAACAGAAGCGCGCCGAGCACCAACGGCTGCTCGACCTTGCGTGCCCGATCTGCAGGCGGCGTGGCTGATGCTCCTCTTCTGCGCGCGACCACGGTGCAACTACTTGCTGAGAGCGTTGCCGCCGGCTGAGACAGCTGCGTATGCGGCTGGCCATGACGATGCGCTGGCAGCCTGCTTGAGCCACTTGCTCGCCGGAGGCGGAGCTGACGGCTTCACGGTGCCGGAGGGCGCTGAGCTGGGTGCGCTGCAGCTGCGGCGAGCGCAGTTGCCCCTGGTGCACGGCGGCCTCGGCTTGCGTGCGGCGCATAGCCAGCGCTTTGCGGCGCATTGGGCGTCCTGGGCCGACAGCCTCCCGGTTCTGCGGGAGCGTCTGCCGGCGCTTGGGGCGGACCTTCTGGCTGCGCTGAGCGCTGGCGGCGGCGGGCTGCCGTGTGCGGCCCAAGCTGTTCGGGCGGCACTGACGCTGCAGCCGGGCCACGTGGCAGGAACTCTGGGACGGGGTTGCGCCGGGCCAAGTGCTTGGCTAGCCCGGGAATTTCCCCCGAGGCAAAGAGAGGCCACTACGCTGACCGACGGGCGGCGACACGCTGTTTTCAGACCTTGACCTTGCGTCGCGCGCGCTGCTGTTGTCGCAGTCGGGGCCTCAGGCGGGGAGAGCCCTGCATGTTTTGCACACGGCCGCAAAGCTCCGGCTGCCTAGCGAGCTGTTCCGCATAGTCCTCCTCCGCCGCTTGCGCATGCCCCAGGAGCAACAACCAAGCTGCCGAGGGCGGCCAGGCTGGCAGCGACGAACTTGCCACTCCCAAGCGGAGTGCCAAGGACACGGATGCCGCGTTGGTTACTAGGGAGGGCGTGGCTCCCAACCCAAACCGCAGAGTGGGGGAGGTGTTGGATTCTGGCAGGGGCGACACCAGCGGCGTTCCAGACACGGGTCTTACCAGCATTGAGCTGGTGCTCCAAGCGAGGAAGGAGATGGACAACCCGATCCGGCTGCTGCGAGCGGACGTAAAGGTCATCAAGGAAGGCCGACACACGTTCGCGATCGACAGGGCGGAGCTCACGGTCGAAGGCACACAGGGCGGGGAAGAGCGCGGGCATCACAAAATCGCCTTGTTCCCCCCCCTTCAGCTTGGTCGACGCAGTGCGCCTGGCCACGGGCATCAACCCAAAGAAAACGGGAGGTCCGACCATAGAACAAGCGGACGAAAGGCAGAAGGGGGTTGGCCGCAGGGGCGCCGCGAAGAGCACTAAGCATGGCGTTGCGGCTGATGGGATCAAACGCCCCGACGCCATCAACAGACAGCACAGTCAGGTTAGGGTCCGAGTCAGTGGATGTGCGAGGGCCTCGCGGTCCCCGCCCGAGTGGACAGAGCAAACTGGTACGGCTGGCAAGCCGCATCAAACGCCGCTCCAAACGCCGCTCCAAACTGCTGCGCAAGCATGCGAGCAACGAGTTTTCCTGCCACGCATGCTCCTTCATAGGCCCGCTGACCGAACAAGGTGTTCGCGGCCCGGTTTTCGGCTTTCTTTCGTGGTGAGTGGGCTTCGGACCCCCGCGTGCCCGCGCCAACGCCCACCAGCGACCCTGCTGGTGAAGCGCTACGCCGAGCGGGAAGGGCCACTCGACTTGTCCACCTTGGTGAGCTGTCCGCCGCCCGGCAGGCCTTGTCGTCCGACCATCGGCCCTGGCACTCCCGGCACTTTGCAGCAGCTCACTGATCCAGCCCGGCGGCCGGCCCAGCCTTATGAGCCCCTCGACCCGGCATTGCTGGCCTAGACCCCGGAGGCCCGGCCTCCAAGGGGAGCCCTTATCACAGAGCTGTTTTTGACCTGGACAGCTTCCAGCAAAAAGGTCACACTGGGCCCGCCTCCCAGCTGTGGCACGGCTTGTTTATACTGGGCCCGATTCCCAGCTGTGCGATCCGTGGCGCCCGCCGCGAAAGCCCAAACACGAAACAGGAAACCAGGGGCAGCCCGAAAAACAAGAGAAACACACAACGGAAAAGAACCCAAACCAGAAAGACAGGCAGGCAGCCAGCAAACTTGAGCCAAAACCGCAACAACAATATTGACGAGGGGCTCAGAAAAGAATTAAATTCAGAGTTAATTCTTTTCCAAGCGTTGTTTGCACAAAGAGTCTGGGGTCCTTTCGTTTTGATCCAGCTTCTGCGCCATGTAGCAATCGCGATGTAAGTTCCAGGGATTCTTGTATCTTATGGATATTGATGCTTGCGGCCACAACAGGTGGCAAGGACGGTGCCGGTTGGCTGGCCGTCCCTCCCGAGTGGGCTGACGCCCGCTCCACCGGCCTGGTTCGTAGCACGCCGGACGTCGGGCAGGCAGCGACATAGTCACCCAAAAGCATCGGCGGGGCGCCCGCGCGGCAGGCGCGCCTCTGCCCACGCCCACTACGTCCTGCGCGTCCTGCCCGCTGAGCAAACGCGGGCCTTTGCGGCTGAGCACGACCGTTCCCTCCTCCACTGCTTGGCGAACCTCCTGCAGTTTGAGCGGCCCGACCTCCTGCCCGACACTGCCGCCAGCATTGCCCAGCTTGCTTTTCGCCACGGCGGGCTCGGTCTCCGAAAGCGCCGTGCAGATAGTTTGCCTTCCCTCGCCGTCCGGGCGCCCGACGTCTTCGCCGCTCTCCTGCCTCAGCTCGAGTCCCCTCAGCCCGACTCCGCTTCAGCGCACGCTCTCTGCGATGCTCGCCAACGGCTCTTTGACCTTGGGTTCGACCCGCCGCCGTGGGCTAGCGTTACCAGGGAGGGCCCGCCTGAGCCTTGACGAGGACCCCTCGGACGACCGGCAACGTGCCGCCTCCCGCGCTGTCGATGACAGCTTCGCCCTTGGCCTTCCTCTCTGGGGGGGCGTGCAGCTTGCGGTTGACACCACCCTGATCTTGGCCCTGGACTCAGCCGGCCACGCGCGGGTTTACCAGCGCCACGCCGAGGGAGCCGCGCTCCATCTTGCTCGGCGAGCCAAGGAGAGGACTTACCGTGAGATCCCTTTGTCTCATCGCTGCCGCCTTGTCGTTGTCGGACTTGAAGTTGGTGGCCGCTGGAGCGCTGAGGCCGCACAGTTTGTCAGCTCGCTTGCCCGGGCCCGCGCCCGCTCTCTGCCAGATGACGTGCAAGCCTCATGTGCCGCAGCATGCCGCGCCCGGTCGTCGGCCTTCATTTCTTTTGCCGCCGCGCGGGCGTATGCCACCAGCCTTCTTGCCCTGCCCGGAGCCGGCGCGCACAATCTTGATGGGCCCGTGCCAGATGTCAGCGACATGCTTGCTGACTTCCGGTACTCCGAAGCGCCCGAGTGCAGTCGGCTGCCTGTGCCCGGACGCTGACCGGGTCAGCAACAGCGCTGCATGTGGGGAGGCTGGCCTCCACAGCAACAGCCTAAGTCCTCCAGTGCCCGGGGGGTTTCGATGATGACGAGGATGATGATGAGGATGATGATGATGAAGATGATGATGATGAGGATGATGATGATGAGGATGATGATGATGATGAGGATGATGATGATGATGATGAGGGTGATGAGGATGATGAGGATGATAACGAGGATTATGATGATGATGATGAGGATGATGATGATGATGAGGATGACGATGATGATGATGATGATGAGGGTGATGAAGATGAGGATGCCGATGATGATGATGATGATGAGGATGATGATGATGATGATGATGAGGATGATGATGATGAGGATGCGGATGATGATGATGAGGATGAGGATGAGGATGAGGATGATGATGAGCATGATGATGATGAGCATGATGATGATGAGGATGATGACGAGGATGATGATGAGGATGAGGAGGATGATGATGATGATGATGAGGATGCGGATGATGATGATGAGGATGAGGATGATGATGATGATGGTGAGGATGATATGAGGATGATGATGATGAGGATGATGATGATGATGAGGAGGATGATGATGATGACGATGATGATGAGCATGATGAGGATGAGGATGATGATGAGGATGCGGATGATGATGATGATGAGGATGAGGATGATGATGAGCATGATGATGATGAGCATGATGATGATGAGGATGATGACGAGGATGATGATGAGGATGAGGAGGATGATGATGATGATGATGATGATGATGAGGATGCGGATGATGATGATGAGGATGAGGATGATGATGATGATGGTGAGGATGATATGAGGATGATGATGATGATGATGATGATGAGGAGGAGGATGATGATGATGACGATGATGATGAGCATGATGAGGATGAGGATGATGATGAGGATGCGGATGATGATGATGAGGATGGTGATGAGGATGATGATGACGATGACGATGATGATGATGGAGCTCACCTCAAGGTCCCCCATGCAATGGAAAAGAACTAAATCAGAAGTTAGTTCCTGGAATATGTGTAAATCAGAGTCCCAAATGCAATAGAAAAGAATTAAATCAGAAGTTAATTCCTGGAATGAGCGTTCCAGACACCAAGGGGATTACCTCCAGAGTTAATCCCAAGGTCCCAAATGCAGGGGCCAAGAATTAAATCCTAAGTTAATTCCTGGAATGGAAGATCCACGAACCTCAAAGTCAAAAGCATTAACTTGGGAGTTAATCTTTTCTAACTTTAGAATTCGCTCTGTTTCAACCACTTCATCAGCGAGTTGGTGCGTGAAGACAGCTGCTCATCGAGCAGGCAAAGGCTTGCCCGCCCTTTATGTGGAGACGCCAAGAGCCTTTTTCGATGCCATCCTGAAGGAGAACCCTTCGTCGAACGACAAGAGGCCAGCGTCAGGGCCATCCAGGAGACGGTTGCCAACAACGAAGTCAGCTGGCTGGGTGCCGACCAGGTACCCGTTCTGTGACGGGCTCACGAAGATGGATGACAATCTTCGAGCTACTTTTGCGGAGTGGCTTTAGGATTGGGTGGCGATCCTCAAACAACACGGAGCCGCGCCCATCAGGGATCTTTTTGCACAGCCTTCTCTCCGGCTGGACAAAGAACGATTCATGGCACCTTTGAGATCGGTCATCCGCAAGACTTAGAAAGGGCAATGGCATTTGGATCGCAAGCCTTGGTTTGCCATCATTTCTGTAAAAGTAAACTTGCAGCGTGTACAGGCTCAGACAAGCATGCTTGGATTGTCATGAAAGAAATCGGGCGAATGGACGTGGCCACAGCAGAATGTCAGTGACTCGCGCAAAGGTTGCTTCAGTTCTTTTAGGATGGATTGTCAAAAATATGAAATTATATGAAAAGAGAGAGCGGGTCACATTCATGCACTTCGCTTTGGCTAGCCATGTGGACATGCCAAAGAGCGGTGATCCCAGTTGAAACTCCGTGCAGGGCGCAGCAATAGCATGTGCGGATGTGCAGAATCAGCTTTCTCGCTGCCTTAGTTTGGGGTGCGTTTGGTCAGATAGTACAATGCCCGCCCATGCGATATTTAAACACGTATTCTTACATACAGCCCCACACGGCATTTCCAGTTGACACGGCGGTGCCGAGCTTGGATTTCAGTGAGATGTCCTTTTCAATGACGGCGGACGTGTACGTTCGGACGGTGCCAGTTTTTTTGCGGACATGTTGGCTAGGAAATCAAGGCTCCGGCGAGGAATCCAGACAGCTGCACTTGTGCCTAAACTCAACATCCTTGATCTTTGGGTTTTGGGATGATGATTTGATTGTCGATTACGCAATTTCTGACTCCACCTGGGTGATGATTACGGCAGTCTACGATGCAACCAACTTGGAGCAACAACTGTATGTTGATGCTGTTCTGGTTGGTACTCGAACTGCAGCTCCGTTCCTTGGTGCGGCAGGTCAGAACTTCGAGATCGCCCCAAACATTGTCGACCCTTTTGGCAATAACGGTGATATTCGCAATGTGATATTCCACTCGGCTGTCCTAACTGACAGTAGCATTAACACCTGCGGAGCGAGCAGCGTTCCCCCTGAGATCATCGCGACAGGTACAATAACATCCACCAACGCAGAGAGCACCACCAGCTTCACAACTGGCACTGCCACCGCCACCATCACCACAACCTCCAGCACCACCACCACCGCCACCACCACCACCACCACCAGCACTGGCTCCCGCACCAGCTTCACCAGCTCCAGCAGCTCCACCAGCTCCAGCAGTGTCAGCAGCAGCACCACCACGACCAGCTCCACCAGCTCGACCAGCTCCACCAGCTCCAGCAGCGTCAGCAGCAGCACCACCACGACCATCAGCACCAGCTCCACCAGCTCGACCAGCTCCACCAGCTCCAGCAGTGCTAGCACCAACACCGCCACAACCACCACAACCACCACCTGCAGCACCAGCTTTAGCAGCTCCAGCAGCTCCAGCAGCTCCAGCAGCTCCAGCAGCTCCAGCAGTGCTAGCACCGCCACCACCACCACCTGCAGCACCAGCTTTAGCAGCTCCAGCAGCTCGCGCAGCTCCAGCAGCTCCAGCAGCTCCAGCAGTGCTAGCACCGCCACCACCACCACCTGCAGCACCAGCTTTAGCAGCTCCAGCAGCTCCAGCAGCTCCAGCAGCTCCACCAGCTCCAGTACCAGCGCCACTACCACCACCAGCACTAGCACCAGCACCAGCTCCAGCAGCTCCAGCAGTTCCAACAACTCCAGCAGCTCCGGCAGCACCAGCACCACCACCGCCGCCCCCGACAGCGCTGGCACCCGCACCAGCTCCAGCAGCTCCAGCACACCAATGTTAGTTCCCCCCACCTTTACAGTGAGTACCACTAGCAGCACAGCGTGGCGGACAATCTCCACTTCTAAAACTGCCACCACCAGTGCCTTGATCATCGTGATGCCGGATGAAGTTAACAATGTGCAGGAGATCGCACAATTTTTGATGAGTGCCAGCCTAGATGCAGAAGGGGCTGTCGTTAAGAGCAGTGCGGGAACAGCCTCGGCAGTTCCTTTCGAGGAGGGAAACTTGCTGCCACGTGTCTCGCCTCATTATGTTGGAACATCTGCAGCCAATGTGTCGGTTGGTATGCCAGTGCAGCTGCTGAACCAATCTGAGGGTGGCAGATTTTTGATTTTCACGATGCTCGATGGGGTCATGCCAGAAGGGCAGGCTGCGAACCTTGAGTCTGGCAAAGATGTCCAGCTGCTAGCTCCTGCCATCGACGTTTCAGTGACAGATTCTCGGGGGGTGCGCGTGCCAATTGGGGGACTAGAGCAGTTGATTTTCATCCGAGTGTCTGCGCCTTTGACGGAGGCTGGCGGCGTTTGCGCTTTTTTGACAGACGAAGGGGTGTGGTCACGTGCGGGTGTGCACCGAGCCACTGAGGACGAGTTGGCCGTTGCGCTGGGTGAGGATTATGCGCCAGGGATTTGGTGTTCGTCGACACATTTGACAATCTTTGCCATCCTCCTGGAGCCAGTTCTAGCATGTACGAACCTGGAGGTGCTGTCACCACAGATGTTGCAGAGGTTGCTGGACAGCAAGTGGTACCGGCGCACACCCGGCATTCTTATCATTCTGACAATGTTGTGCTGCACCGTGCTCGTGCTACTGGCCGCGACAGCGGACCGGAAGGTACAGAGTCAGCACCTGTGGAAGCAACAGTTTCTGTTGACTGCGGTCCCGCTTGTCCGCGCGCCCTGTGCTTGCAGCGGAGCCAAGGGCGCTCTCGTAGAGGTGCAGAGCTCACCGGAGGCTGCAGACGATGCGCAGCATGCGGTGCACTCGGCGCCGACCGACGCCTCGTGGCGGACCCCCGCTACCATGGCCAGCGCCATGTCGGGCGCAAGGGGGCATGCCAGGAGCTGGGCCCGGCGCTTGGGCATCAAGGTGCTGGTGCGGGGCACGCTGCAAGCGCTGGCTGCCAAGCTACGTGTGGAGGAGGGCAGTGAACCAAAGGTCCCATTTTCCAAGCGTAGGGGAAGTTGAAGATGCGTGACGCAAAGTCAAATCAGCAGTCACCAAAGTGTGCACCCTGTAAGCTGTGACTTGCAACAACAATGACCATAGGCTAGAAGTGCTACTTCAAGTGACTTCCTTCTTGTTTTGGACGGAGGTCTCCAGAACAGGCTCCTTGTGTCAAAAGCCCTTGCTTCATGGACGCTGTTTACTCGGCGGCAAATTTTTCGGATGTCGGTCCACCATTTCAATGATGGCCCTTTTCCAGGGGTATTTCCCTTTGACTTTGGAGGTTGCATTTTCTCGGGCGGATTTGCAACTTGCCTCATTTTGTTCATGTGCTTGACAATTGTCTTTCGGATGGAGAGCCCTGAGCCAACCTGAAACCCACGCTAAGAAGCTTTGGACTGCTTCAGGGCCTTATCAAGGCGAGATGTGCCGTCCGACTGGGGCATCGTGTTTTGGCAGCGGTGGCTTCGATTGGTATGTTGGGTTAGGGTTTGGCTTCGAACACTGGGGTGGGCCTTCAGGCGCCTTTAGGAGTAGTTTTTTTTTGGGGCTTCCGCGTGGAGGAGTCTTCCCTTCGGGGCCACGTGTGGAATGGCCAGGGCTGGGTGCAGGGGAGCCTCGCGGTGGCCAAGAGCAAGCGCCTGGCGCAGCTCACCGCGAACCTGGACGAGGAACTGTCTCAGATCTTCACCTCCTTGGGCGCCTGGGACATTTTTTTCATGTGGCCTTTGCTTTTTGGCGAATTGCCTGGGGTCACCGGGTAGCTCGTTGAAGAACAGTGGCGGGGGGCAAATCTGGCTGTCTCAATTTAAAGGGGCTATGATGGACACCAGTTTGGGCTTCCAAGTGGAAGGGGAGAACAAGTTGCTTGGCGCTTGTTTGCAATTTTGCACTCCGTTGCCATTCAAGGCCATCGCCGCTGGCTGCGCGTGTCGGTGTCCCTGTGGGCTTCGCATCCTTTAGTGTCAATCTTCTTCGTCTCCTTCCACATCACCTCGGCCAAGAGGGCCAGCATTTTCGCAGCCTTTCTCTCAGGCTCTTTGGCACTCTCTGCGCTCTTCATGTCAGCTGCAGGCCTGACTTTGGACTCGACCAGTGATTTGGAGTGCCCGGTGGATAATTCGGCTTGGCGCTTCCTAGTCGTTGGCTGCGCCTCCATGTTGCTGAATGCCGGTCCCCGCGTGTGCCTCTACCGCTTGGGCCGGCGATCATTCGCATCTGACGCCAGGGCGAGCAGCCAGCGGAGAGCCTGGCAGCGAGATGATGCCTTGTTCTGGCTGCTTGCAAGTCTGTTCCTGGCTGCGTGCTGGCTGCTCATATGCTCTTTCCTGGCCAATCTAGGGCAGACGGACTATTGGAAGTGCATGCTGTGCTTTGGCACCATCATTCTTGGAAAGCTGTTCTTCCTTCCACTTGGCAGCATGTGCTTTCATCTGGTGCTTGCAGAAGCAACTTTGCTTGCTTTCCCCTCTGTGCTCACCGCACCTCCCCCTGAGCTGGGGCTGCACATTGAGGCCAAGGCAGATACAAAGTCACAGCAGAGTGACGTGGCACGTGGCAAAATTGTTGAGCTTGCCAACCGAGGGATCCGAGTGCGGCACTTGCTGGACTTCTACGAGAAAATATTGGAGCTGGACTTCTTCGACCCGGGCCGGTCAACGACCCACGACGTGGTGCGGCATGCGATCATCCCTTGGTCGCTGAGCAGCACGACGCGCTGCGACGTAGATGTGGTTGAGGTCGATGTGGTTGATGTGGCCGATGTGATCGATGTGGTCGATGAGGTCGAGGAGGTTGATGATGTCTCTGCGATCGATGAGATTGTGCCTGAGCTCACAGAGTTCGGCAGGGGTTTCATGGAGCTGAAGGCGGTCGATGCCATTATCCCCTTGTCGCTGCATGACTTGTCACGGAGTGGTGACAGCTTTGACATCGATGAGATGCTGCGAGCCATAGAGACGAAGAGTCAGGTCAACATAGCTGCTCCTGTGCCGGCCAAGCCTGCAATCACACGTGAGCCACTTCGCGACAAGTTTGAATTTTCTGTCAGATTTGTATTTTGTGATTTTTGTACAAGGCGGTGAGTTATTGCCTGCAACGTCTGCAGGCTTATTTAAGAGTTCAACGCGCAAGTTTTGCACGAGCGCAGCCAACAGCGCCAGCAGCACTCGCATCACCAAACTCACCAAACTCACTACCATCAGCATCATCACCAGCATCAGCACGATCACCAACATGGTTGAACGATTTGTTGTAGAGCTAATATTTCTGAATGTTCAAGCCGCCGTTGCTGTCCTAGGTTCGAAGTTGGGTTGTGTTTAGGATCTTGTGTTGATAGCACATGGCACAGACACTGGCAACATCCAGGTGAAAAGCTCTGAGCGATGTCCGACCCAGTTGTATTTCGATGTTGTTCCCGTGTGAGCCCATGTGGCCGTGCTTGAAGATTGGCTGGCCCTTTTTCAGGCTATTCAAAACCTGCTTTGCAGGTTGCAGATGGGCGTTGCTTATGCCACTGTGGTTAACAGCTCTGAGCCGCTGGCTGCTCTAAGAATGGTGACGCATGGCTGGGGCAACATCTTTCGCAGCTTGGAAGCAGTGGCATATCACTCTTCAGAGCCGACTACTGGCCCAACTTAGGGCGAATCGAGCGTGCGCACAGAGACACACAGAGACACAGAGACACACACACAGAGACACACACAGAGACACACACACACACACAGACACACACACACACAGAGACACACACACACAGACACACACACAGAGACACACACACAGAGACACACACACAGAGACACACAGACACACAGACACACACACACACACACACAGACACACACACACAGACACACACACACAGACACACACTCAGACACACACACACACACACACACACAGACACACACACACACACAGACACACACACACAGACACACACACACACACAGACACACACACACACAGACACACACACTCAGACACACACACACACAGACACACACACACAGACACACACACACAGACACACACACACAGACACACACACAGACACACACACACACAGACACACACACACACAAACAGACACACACACACACAGACACACACAGACACACACACAGACACACACACACAGACACACACAGACACACACAGACACACACACACACAGACACACACA
>CAUJNA010000396.1:206213-243320 GCA_963377175.1 Effrenium voratum | reverse complement strand
AATCGAACCCGCGACCGCGACTACGAGAGCAGCCGCGCAAACCACGCGACAACTTCTTCGCACGTCGCAGAGGGTTCATCGGGAACTTTGCAAAGTCGCACGGCACCGCACCGAGAGCGCAGAAATCGTAAAAAGTCCTCAGTTTTCAACCTCGACCACACGAATCTCCGCAAAAGGCGCGCGCGCGCAGATCAGAAATCGTAAAGATGTCCCCAGTTTTTTGACGTCGACCACGCCGATCTCCGCAGACGGTTGATTTTCGTAGAGTTGCTGTCGGCCCTACCCCGCCGCCCTAAGAAGAGAAGAAAGGAACTTAAAACTCCTCTCATTGAGAGCTCTCATGCGCATTGCTCCTCGCCAGTGAGTCTTAGGAGCGTTGCTCCTCGCAAGTGAGTCTCATGCGTATTGCTCCTCGCCAGTGACTCTCACGAGCATTGCGTGACTCTCACGGGCATTGCTCCTCTGTCGGCCCTACCCCGCCGCCCTAAGAAGAGAAGAAAGGAACTTAAAACTCCTCTCATTGAGAGCTCTCATGCGCATTGCTCCTCGCCAGTGAGTCTTAGGAGCGTTGCTCCTCGCAAGTGAGTCTCATGCGTATTGCTCCTCGCCAGTGACTCTCACGAGCATTGCGTGACTCTCACGGGCATTGCTCCTCGCAAGTGACTCTCACGAGCATTGCGTGACTCTCACGAGCATTGCTCCTCGCAAGTGGCTCTCATGAGCATTGCTCCCAAGTAGTGACTCTCACGAGCATCGCTCCTCGCCAGTGACTCTCATGACAAAACTGTGCAATGACTCTGAGCAATGACTCGGTTGATGATAACTCTTTGCAATGACTCTCAGTATGATAACTCCCATGAATCCAACGGAAGAACGCTTTGCCATGCTTTCGGGAAATCTGAATGTTCCAAAATTCAGAATGTTCCCGAAAACATCAGAACTTACTGAGATGTTCTGAGTCTAGCCTTATGCTTTCAAACAAGTCGCTTGTCAGGGATCGAAAAAGACCCGACCCCAGTCTCAAATGCGAACTTTTGGACGTTGTGTGACTCTGTGCCCTCGCGACTTTATAGACACCACGCAAGACGCCCGAGTCACAAAACATCGGAGCACATGTGATTTTCGGCCCTGCAAGCAGAGACGCCCGTGCAGGCTCCATAGCTTTTACGGGTTTTAAACTGCGCGGGAGCAGTTGTAGTGTTTCCGGTAGCCAAATTTCAGTGCATACACTCTCAAAAAGACAGCTAGAAAACAACCCGCGCGGGAACGTGGTTTGGGGTTGATTTTGGCAAAGCGAAGGGCTGACATCCAGGCTGCTGTTGAGCGGGTTTAGGCTTGACGTTTGGGTTGGCTTAGACCTGATTTGTTTCTGCTGGTTTCGGTTGGGGGCAACGCTCCAAAACCAATCTTAAACGAGACCAAAACTCGTGTAAGCGACCCAAAAAAAGCAAGACATAAATTAAACCATGCCCAAGCAACTCCGAACTGCCACCCCGTCAGAGCCAATAGGCAGCCCGGCCAGACCTGATTAAAAGAACAGACCTAGCAAAACATAACAAAACGCTACCCTCCGGATGGGCAAACCCTCAACCCCCACATGCTAGGCAAGAATTTCAATGAATTTTGCGTGCGGAGGCTCCAAATTTGTCGACTGCGCTCTCTTGTGTGCTGAATTAACTTTGCGCTGGAGGTCGTGTCGCCTTTTAGGTCGGTGCCTTTGCAAGGTCAGCTTGGGCACCGGCAATGAAAGAAGAAGGCTGTGGCCTTCACGTAGCAGCTGTTCTCATTAAGTTCGCCCATCATGAGCTGTTGCGGTTACGAAAGTCAATTTTGCGGGTTGCTCCTGCGCTCCTGCAGCACGATTGTGACCGTTGAGGCAACCGCCCCCTGCGCCGAACGCCCGCCAAGTGTAACTAGACAGTTGCCACTGCCAGCCAAGCCATCAGCACGTCGGTCGCGCTGTGTTGCGGGTGCTGCGCGGAAAGGCAGAAAGCTGCCTCAGACCCTTTTTCAGTGCCATATCCTCTCAAACTCCCGCCCCCCGCTTGCCTTGCTGGAAGAGCTCAACGCGATCATAGCGAGCAGCATCCCCGGCCTTGCCACACACCCAGCACTCTCAAAGCGGTTCCTCTTCCTCGTTCCTCACCAAACGTCAGTGCAGCGTCGGGTCGCCACCGGCGCCGATCACAGGTCTGTAGTGGAAGCCAATCAACAGGATTCCCAAGTCACTTTGTAATAGGGGTTCCCTAGCTATTCGGGCCCACACGCGTGAGCCTCTACACAGGTAACTGTTCACAAAAACCTCTTCTCCCGCCCCACAGCCCAGTGCAGCTGGTCCGGTGGCCAAACAGGGATCCTTACATTATACACCTGAACATTGCCTTGTAAATGGTGGTTTCCCTAATTTGGTGGAAAGCTATGTTGCAAATGGGCACAATGTATCTTTTAAGGAGCCCTGCCAAAGTATCCGCCTTGAAGCACCCAGGCCAAAGGCAGCCCTTCGCACTCAAGGGCTTGGCGCTCTGGTTCCAGAGGCTGGCGGTTGTGTGCCTTCAGTTGCCATATGTCGTGTGCTGCGGACGAAGCTTGTCTGTTCAATCCTGCAGCCCTTTGCAGAGGCATGTTGGGTAGGGATTGTTGAAACTTGCAAGGACCAGCGCAAGTTGGCGGAAGCAATTACTACCACCCATTGGATGTGAACACCTCGCAACCTACAAGTTGCTTTGAGTTGAAAAAGAATTGCAGCCACCCAGTAGTAGCTAGCGATAGCGTAGAAAATGTCTGGGCAGGAAAATTCCGACTTGAATCCTTGCACCACATCGCCGCCCTTGGCCCAAAAGGACCTGAGTGTGAGTGTGCGTGTGTGGGTGTGCGTTTGTGTGTGTGGATGTGTGTGAAGCGCACTTGCAGCATGCCAAACGCGCGCTTTGCGCCAGGATTGTTTGGCTCCATTATGTTTGATTGAGTGCGCAGGTCAGGTTCACCCAGCTTCGCTGCCCTTCTTTTCCAAAATGACCCCCCCCCCACCCTCCAAGCCTTCGGGCATTTAGATGCCAGGCCGCGCAAGGCGGCGCAGTTCATATTTGCAACATCTAGACGGCGTTTCATGCGGGTGTGCGCAGACAATGGTTTTGTCCAATGCCTTTTGATGCTTTCGGCGCACACCGATCCCGTTCGCGTGAGGGAGCCAGAGCAAAAGGCTTCAAAGGGAAGCCCTCGCGAGATGAAACCGACAGCCGCATAGCCAGCTTTTAAGCCCGCGATTGCTGCAACAGGCTATGCGGCGGCTCCTGATCGCAAATCCCGCTCACACACTTTGGAGCATGTGGCTCAGCCTAGTTCTCACTATTTGCAAGATCGAAGCATGAACAATCGGCAATACCGATTTGTTTTGCACACTTTGGCAGCTATATTCCGCTTTCCAACTGGCCTGTCACGACTCCATACTACTTAGCATACATCAACCATTTGGACTCTATTTCTGCGTTCTGTATAATAAAAACATTTTAATAACTCTATTTTTTCTGTTTAGGAAGTACCTAAATCATTTAATAGAAAGAATGAAACAGTAAACACAATTCAACATTATTTTGTAATACTCCTAAAACCTCAATAACAAAAAGAATATGTTACATGAATAACATAACAAAGCTTCTCCAACTAATTCTGCTCAGCAAGATTCAATATCGTTGCATTACTATCGCATTATGCCCCCGCAGAATAAAATCTTAAATTTTACAATGGGTCAAGATTTAATTTGGGATTGTTTGTTCTATTTCAATTTACAGCATTTTCTTGTTTTACGCGAGTCCGTCAACATCATCCGCATCGTTTTCAACGTCCCCCACATGTCCAGCCAACATCCCCAGCATCACCAGGCCTTGGCTTCCTGCATCTTCAGCATCATCAGTTCCTCTGCGGCAAGGTAGGTGCGCATTTATGTATGCATATTAAAAAGAGGGGCGGGTCACCCTCATGGTAAAAGTGAGGATTCAAATACGGGCAAACAAATAACTGTAAAAGACGTAAAAAGTAGCGGAGGGGGGGGGGGGGGGGGGGGCGGCTACGCCCATGATGATCAAAGACGTGATGATTCAATTGGGGGCACAAAAGCTAACAATGAGCGGCGGGGTTGGGGGGGGGGGGGCGGGCAGCCCCGCCCTATGATGATCGAAAAACTGATGATTCAATAGCGGCGGGGTTGGGGGGGGGGGCAGCCCCCCCCATGATGATAAAAAAACTAAAAATGAGCCGGGGGGCCCATGATGATCGAAAAACTGATGGCAAAAAATAGCAAAAAGCAGCGGGGGGGGGGGGGGGGGTATTTGTATAATCCTGTAAGCGGCCTGCAAAGGTTCCTTTGTCACGCAATCATGAGTATTGCTATGGTACAGAAGGGCCTAGAGCCAAATGGTTGCGGGCGATCAACATTGGTCAAAAACAGACATAAAAACAGACACAAATTTCTTTTGATCGCCAGCAGTAGATATGAAATATCTTTGGCTTCTTGGCCTTTGGCCGTAGCCTTGATTTATGCCGTAGCCATGTGTATTGAAGTGCTGGATTCATCCTGTTTTCGAATGTCTTGATTTGCAAAATGGAAAACAGTCTGTACTGATTCTGTGAGATACCTAGATATATCTAAAAGATGATGTACAACGCTATGTGCATGCTATGTACATGCGGGACGGATGTGAAACTATTGATCTCTCACTGAATAGTCTTGTTGGCGGTGAGGATCAATTCGATTGAAATTCGTAGTGCCGATTTCGGGTGTTCTCTCGGTCGAGCTTCAGAAAAACTTCTTTCCTTGGCGGATCACTCTGACCAAAGGAGGTCGAATGGATGCCAGAGGTGGCAGCTTCATCAGATAGCTAACGGTTCCACCGATAGCTGCTGTCGGATTGGCTGCCGTAGTCTCCGTAGTCGTCCCAGGTCGAGTCGCCGTAGTCCTTCCACTGCTTCTGATTGCCCCGCTGCTTCTTGTTGTATTCCTTATACTCTTGCTGAGTCCAGGATTGCTTCTTCTTGAAGTACTCCTTGGATCGCTCAAAGTTTCGCTGCTTGGTGGCAGATCTGCTGCGGATGTAGACCATCAGCGGACTGTGTGAGTCGGAATCTTGTGAGCCATTCATGAACATCTCGTTGTTCACGTGCTTGAAACGTTCCGCGGATGAGACCTGATAGTCGAAAATGGCAGTCGTAGGATCGTTCCGCGTGGTGTCCAGTTGATCATCTTTCATTGCGTCCATCTCTTCCTTCCGGAAATCCTGCTGGATGTGTGTCTTGCCCCATTCAAATACGAAAGTCATCATGACATCTGGGAATGTTCGATCAAACCCGGATCCAGTCTTCATGTAGAGGTGATGACGGACGATGGATTTCAGGGTGCAGGAAGTCTCCATTGCATATTCCATTCTGTCCACGAGTGGCAAGTTCTCCGTTTCATTCCACAATCTCTGGTATGCCTTCATGAGGATATTCATGAGACCGTTGGCCGGATTGTAGACCTGTTGGAGTTTGCTGTAGGTGTTCGCGGACTTGTTGGCGTCTCCGGTGATCGCATCGCATTGATACAATGTCACGAGCGGCATGATTTCGGTTTGAAAATCGTCCCGTGCTGCTCCATGGCGGATTGATGGATGGATGTGAAAAACTCCAATGGTAGCATATGGGAGGTCTGCCCTCGTCACATGGCGGCTGTCGAATTCAAGGAGTGAGTCATTGGATGACTTTGGAAACACGCCACGGAATTCATCACTTTGCTCGATGTGGATGACGACAATTTCCTTGTTGTGCCATGTCCTTGGACAAGTGTGCGTGGCGGCAACCTCGGTCCAATGTATTTCTTGGATTCTCTGAACATGGATGTTCCTGTGGTTGCCAGACAGTCATAGGTCGGGATGTCGTATTCGGCATCAGTGCAATGGTTCTCGGTTCCGAAGAAGAAGCATCTGAACATACCGAATGTAGTTCCCCAGTTTTGACTCCTTGTGGACATGTGTCGTGCCAATAGTTCCACTCTTGCGGAAGGTCCGCCGCGGACAAAGCATGCGATTGGTTTGGATGACCATTGTTTGATAACTATGCCCTTGTATCCAAACCGGATGAACGTCTTGATGAGGTCCTTGGATTTCTCATCTTGAGGACTGAGGAATGCGTCTGCTTCATTTCGGCATATGATGTGCGCGCTGTTCTGCATCATCATCCTCGTGATTGGTCGATCCTTCATCGCCATGTTATTCACCTCCTTGTTGTCCAGCTTTGGATTCCTCGTAAGGTTTCCGTGGTTCATGGTGAGCATGTTGATCGTCATGGATGAGGTGAACTCATGTGCCTTCAGATGGTCCACAGGAGGACGGTCAGTTGGTTGCATCAGCGATCCCAGGATGTCAGCAAATGCCTGGATGACCTCTGGTTTGTCATATGTCCTGAGCTTCTTCAATCCAAGTGGAAGCTTGGTCGGATATCCTGATGCTGGCTGTGCCTTCCTGAACTCTTCCATGGATGGCCATTCTCCTCGGTGGTGGAAATAGAATTCTTCTTCCTCGAGGTTGACATCTGGATCGACATGTGCCAATGAAGCTCGCTCGCATTCTGTCACTTCGGGATGAGCTCTCTTTGGATCCCTGTCGTACTTCTCCATGAAGCGGGTGAAGTTCCTTTTGGTCTCCTTGAGCTCTTCCTCGGCGTCCTTCTTGGTCATGTCCATTTCAAGGTATGTCACCTTGAATTCCTTGATGAACTCTTCTAGGTTCTCGGGATTGTGATACTCCATGGTGACCTTCGGCTTGACGGATCTCTCCCCGGAGGGTTCCATGTTCTCCTCTTCATTTTCGCCCTGATCGGTGGAGTGCCGTCGCTTCTTGGTCTCTGTGGATGTATCTTTTTCGGATTGTTCCTTGCTTTGTTGGTCGGTATTCACATAGTTGAAGAAGGCATCGGCGAATTCATGCATCTTGACGTCGTACATTTCAACGTCTTCACGAGTGAGAGACTTCTTCATGATCCAGTTGTTGCTCATCATGATGTTCCCATCAGGATCAAACGCTGCAACAATATTCTTCGCCTCGATGGTTTGTCCTGTCAACGCTGTTCGCTCTTCGGAGAGTCGGATGCCGTAGTCCTGGTCCTTGAGGAATGCAAGGATCAACAATGCATCTCTTCCTGTTGGCACATGTGTCAATGCTGCTTCTGGCGCGTCGTCGTCGAGGATAACGTCGTCGATGCATGCCATGTGGATGTGCACTCTCCCCGAAGGGTTTGACTGGGATTTCCCAGATTTGAGCCCGTTCTCCATGATGCTGATCAGCTGATCTCCATATGTTGCATGGAACATGAACGTGATGGGCTTCTTCGCGAACGGCTTGATCTTTCTCTCTTCTTCAATGGATGGTGGTGCCGGCCTTCGCATTCTGGATTTTGCCTGGGCTGTGCCTTCATCTTCATGGGGCGCGTCGGATCTTGAAGGAAGCGGACTTGGAGGAATGGATTCTGTTGGAAGATCGTAGTCCGGTTCTTCTTGACGAGGTTCACGCTTCTGTCCAGGCCAAAGGGGGCGTCCAAAGTATTGAAGATCGACTGGTCGAGTATGACCGCTGTTGCATCTCCCGTAGAATTCCATCTCTGGATCATTGAGGAATCCTCTGCCATCAGGCCTGAGTGCATCGTATGCGGATCTGGATGTGAGGTTGTCGATCCATCGATTCCTTGGAACAATGCATCCCTTGTCCTTGCGTTCCTTGTATGACCCGTCCACGGATGGATACACAAAAGCCATCTCGAAACGTGCCTTTCCATAATCCGGGAACATAGTCATCAGGAAAAGTCCTGGCTTATTGCCCATGAAGTTCCTCGCATGTGTAATGCATCCCGATGCATCGCAGAGCTCAACGGATCCGTCAGGATTCATTTCCACTTGTCGTCGGCATTCTCTGTGGGTGCCCTGATTTGGATCATGTCGAAAGCATCCGGAAAACAATCTGCTCAATCGCTCGATTCGCCAGAGGATGAGGTCGGTGATCTGTTTTGCCTTGGATGGATCCATGTGGAAATAGTGCAAACCTGCTCGACGACATTCTGGACGGTCCTGTCAAGATCAATGCGGTTGTGGCATACCATCGGGATGATGTCGGTTCCGAAATCTTCCGGCTGAGCATTGGTATAGCAGCAGATACTATAAACCTTCTTAATAAAGTCCATATATTATCTCTCTGCATGTTGGCCTTCACCTTGGAGTGTTGGCTGCCAGTAATCATTGAATCTGGCTCTCAACCAGAATACCCTGGCTCCAGGTTCTCGTTCATGCTCAGGAATGAAGTGGAAGTCCGGATATGAGTCGAGGATGGTAGAGCACTCCTTGTAGTATTCGGCCACGAAGGTGAGGAATCGAGAATTCCAGAAAGGTCCTGGATGTACGGATATCCTCGGTGGATGCCGGTATCTGATTCTTCGGATGTCTGCCACCGATCGTTGGATGTGAGAGTTGTCAGCATCGCTGGTCGCCTTGGAAGTGCAGGTCGTTCACCAGGATTATTGTCGGATTCTGTCTCCTCATCCAATGCATTCTTTGGGGCTGGCTTAGCCTTTGACACAAGCCTCAATGTCGGTGGTGGTGACTGTGGAACCAGTTTAGGATGTGGCATCGCCTTCGGCTTCGGATTTCCTGCGGGAGGTTGCTCTTCTTCATCCGGATCATCATCGTTGTCGGTATCTCGATCGTAATCTGCCTGCTCCATGTTGACATCGTCTGGTTGTTGAGAGGCGGATGGATTCTCATCGGCGACCTGCTCCATGGGGCAGTCGGATGTCTCATCTTCCTCGTCGCGAGCAGGGGATTCCTTCAAAGGTCTCTTCACTAGCGGCTTCGGCGAAGGAGCCGCAGTGCCGGATCGTCCAAAGATCATATTGAGAATCGGCATGTCTTCGAGGTGATCAAGCATACACGATTGCAAAGGTCGGAATGGTTGTAAACCAAGTGGCTGCGGGTGCAGACACATACTTCTTGAGATTCAAAATGGGTCAAGTGCAACAACACGCATCACGGATTTGAGGAATTGAAAATGTGCAAAATGAAAAACTCATGCATCAGACTTCGTGGACATGCGGATCATGCCCAGGTTCCCCAATAAGCAAACATGGATTCTGCTATACCGACTCCTGCAAAGGCAATGATGTCGGGTCCGTGCTTCGTATTGTGTGCTAGCCACTCAACCAAAAATGCCTTGTTTTGCAACATAGTACGGAAAGGTGGATGTGCATCAACATTCAAGAGATTGCCGGTGAGGACGGCCTTGATGAGCTCGTCCGCTTTAGCTGAATGCTTGGTCAGCGCATCTGCCAGGCAATCTTTACTTCGTACATGTGCAAGGTCATGCATCTGTTCGCTGTTGCTTTCTTTTCTCAACATCTGGATCACATGCATTGTTTCTTTCTGTTCTGGTTGATGTGTTGTGGATGCTGTTGTGACAAGATTATTCGAATCAGTGCGGATGTGTACATCTGCGATTCCACCTGTTATGTCTGACCAGAGACCGCGAAGAAATAATGCTGAACCGTAACAACGCATCAGTCCGTGCAATTCTGCAACAGTAGTGGACATTGTTGTGGCGGTGATCTTATGCGTCTCATAGTCGACCAATGAGCCTCTCGAGTTCGACGAGCCCTGGCGAAGATCTCTTTGTTCTGCAAGAAATTTAACATGCGCACGTTGGGATGACTTATCTTCATTGTTGCGATAGGATGCATCTGGATAACCAACTATGCGTGTCTTGCCACGAAGGGGCCAGAATCTCATACTAAGCGGAATGCTTTTGTGATGGTTCTGACTGTCTTATTGATGGCGCGAACGTCCTCAATGGTCGGAGATGATGCCTTGGATGCGCACCTGGAGAATTGATAGCCAATGTGGAATTGCGTTCGCGATTGTAACCAATTGATCTGACCTAAGACACTTCTGTATGCAGTATGCATTTGTGGAGTGAGAGGAGTGTCGTCCTTCAGGTATTTATCAAAGGTGATCTCCTGAAGTTCGTCAATGGCAACGTTCTGATGGACATTGATGTGCCAGCCATGCTTGCCGTCTTGCTTCCATTCAATGCGTTGTCCTACGAAGAGGCAATCGTTTTTGTCTTCGGAACCAACTTGGAAATCTTTACGAAGTCGTCCCACGATTTCCTTCTCGAACACATCGTCACCCGTCATAAGAAGATCATCAACATGAAGAGAAAGTGCTCCATGAACTTGTCGATTCTTGGCATTGTTACCGGAAACGGGATCCATGAGGTAATCAACTGCTCCTTCTAGATCGAAAGTGTTGGATGATTTCTTTTCACTCATCAATGCGGGTTTCGGAAGCTGCTTGCCGTAGTAGACATATGTACAACGTTCTGCCCTGGTTGGCACCAATCCGTAAGAACGGAGTGCTGAATCAAGGATGTTCCACCATCTGCGGGGTGCGTCATTTAGCCCGTTGGCAGGCTTCTTCATGCGCGCTCCGATGTGTGGTGGATATCCCATTTCAGGAGGGATCTGACAAATGATGTCACGAGTCTGATCGTATGCTTCGCCTTGGAGGAATGCTGTCTTCAAGTCCATGTGGAATACATTCCAGCCTTTATTTGCGGCTGCTTGGATTGCAAGGCGGAAGCCACTCCTGGGTGCAGCAGGACTGTCTGTCTGCTGATCGTTCTTCTGCTTGTCTTGGAAGCCCCGGAGGACCCAGCGAGCCTTGGTCTTTAGGAAGTTACCATCCTTGTCTCGCTTTAAGGCAAGGACCCAGCGACCGGTAACCCAGTTCCTGACATGAATCTTGCGTGTGTCGACCAAGTCGAACACTTCGTTATCAAGCCAAGATTTGCACTCAAGAAGCTTAGCTTCAAGGAATTGCTTCTGATAAGCTCTTGTCTCAGTGGCTGTCGCTTCCTTCCGCTTCTTGCCAATGAGTACGGATGTGGATGAAGCCTTCAAGGATTCTTGCTTGGATGCGTAGAAGACTAAGAGTGCACGGTCATCGTCGGTCATGTTCTTGCATAACCGGTCAACATGATTCTTATCTGTGTATTTCTGATGAGAGAATCCGCATCGGGGCGATGGTTTGAAGGTCCCTTTCACACGTCCAAGGAGGACAGGGTTGCCTTCAATATCTCTCGGAACCGTAAAGGATCCGGTATTCGCACAGATCTTCGGCTCGGCTGTCATGAATGACCAGTGTGCCTCATCAAGAACGAGATCAGCTTCGTGATCATCGTAAGCTCTGGTCCTCTGAGAGTCTTCTGATTGTCCATCTTCTTGGTCCGTATATCTCATGGTTCTCTCTGAACTTCCAGTGCCGGATGAGGTTGGAACATGAGGGATCAGTTCTTCCTCACTATCGGATTGTACCGGCAAGTTTACTGGATTGTTCGGATTGAAACTGGATGAAGATGCAGGTTCATTTCTGGGAGAATGCTCAGGTGACTCATCACTGGCTTCTTCTTCTTCTTCTTCCCAGTTTTCTTTCTTCTTGCTCAAGTGTTGGCAGTTCAAGATCTTCATCATGGTCTTCTGCTTCGGCATTCGTTAGAATTGCAGGTGGCGAAGGTACCACGACAGTCGGAAGAATTGGTTGAGATGATTGCGACTGTGACGGCAAAGAGACATCACCCCCCAGTCGATTGAGCCCGCTTGAGGATGAAATGGATTGTTTTTGCCGTTCAAGCGCTGAATCTCCTCCGCCAGGTTTGTCGTGTGGCGGCAGCGGTGGTTCTACTGGACTGTCTGGCGATACACCTCGTGGTGCTGGCGGCATGGGATGATCTGGTCGATCATTTTGATCAGGCTGATGTGGAGGATCCGGAGGAGGATCTGACATGTGCTCGTCCGGTGGAGTTGGAGGTCTTGGATCAGGCATGGGATGGTCCGGTTGATCAGGTGGCTGCTGTGTGTCAGGTTGTTGAGGTTCATCCGTTGGAGCTGTTGGATCCGTCTCGATGGGCATCGGCTTGATAGCCGGCGCATCTGAGAATGACTGATGAACGGATGAAAACATCACTGCGTGCCAAGTCTTCGGATCATAATTCTCCCAATTGCATTTGGATGCAGGCAAGACCCAAATTCGATTCAGCTGATCAGGTTGCCAGAAGGATATGATCGCATCGTCCGGAGGTGACGTGATTGGCATGATAATGCCGATGGTGTGGACGTGTGCTGTGCATGCATCATACTGAGTGGATGAGATGCACAATTGTCTCAACTTCTTGCAACCATTCCACATGTTCTGACATCGCCAGTCATTAGGATTTTGTTTGAAGATATCAATTTCAGTCCCCGGAGGGTACTGCTTCATTGTCTTCTGAAACTTTTGGACTAGCAAATCTTGGATGACCAACGGTTGAACGTCCTGGTTGAACGGGAGGTCCTGAATTCTGACCGCAAGACTACTGCTGGTCATGTTGAACTCCTTGTCAATGGCTTCCATCTCCTTTCTGAGGATGTCAACTTGCTTGATGGTGAATGGTTCGAAAAGGTCTTCCAAGAGGTACACCTCGTTGTCAAGTGGCTTCACCTTCAAGTGTCGCAGGAGGATGTGCGCGAGATCCTGACAGAACTGGTAAGGATACACCTGTGCCAGTTTGGTTCTGCTTCCGAAAGTACCAGCATTTCCCTCGAGGGGTTGATGTTCATGTTTGACTGAGCTGGTAAAATTCTTACACTTTCTGAAGATTGGTCTCATTACCTCCGGAGGTAAACAGTGCATCAAGCTCGTGGGCTTGAGACTTCTGAGTCCGGATTCAGGACCTTTCAGTCCGTATGCACAGAAATGGAAATCTCCCCAGGTTACGGATGGATCTGAAAATAGTTGCTGCATACATTTCAGATTCCATATCCTGGATGTCTGAGGATTTTCAATGATGAAGTATCTTCCGTGCTTCAACTGATATCGCGCAATGGATGCCACAAACTCAACCATGGGAAGATAGCGTTTCCGCTTCTCCCAGACTCTTTGTTGGTCTTGTTGGATGTTCTGCATATTTGACCACGGTCCACAGACCGGTCCCATGAGGATTACATCAGGTGCTTGCTCCTTGATGATCTCCATGACCATGTGTCGTCCCTTGGATGTCATTACGTCGAATCCGACGCGGATGTCTACGGGAGTCCCAACCTTAAGACCTGTGAGTGCGCAGCATTGACTGAATCTGGCACTTCCTGCAAAGATCTCAAGAACGTGGATCTTTCCCTTACGTACACAATTCCAATGTGCTTGTTCAGGAACGGATGTGAGGTCCTCGACGAGCATGTTCTCTGCCGGATGAGGTGCTGCAGGCTTGGGAGTTGTCTCACCCGCGATACGTATGGCACTGAGGATTTTGGCTTAGGAGCTGGTGCGGATGACTCTTTCTTCTTGGAATCGGCTGAGGAGCCGTCTTGCTCTTTCTGCAAGGATTCTCGCTCTTCTGGTAAGAGAAGATCAATTCCAGGTTTTCTCGGAGGGATGGTTTCATCCTTTCTGACTTTCGTCATGTTGACCTTGATGAGTCGAGTCCCAAGATCAAGACCTACCATTGCTCCTTCAATGGAAATGACTTTTCCTTTTAGCCATATTCCTCCCTTGCTTCCATCGGAACGGATCTTGGATTTGTCTTCCTGCTAGTAAAATACCTTGTCCTTCACCTGAAGAGGCTTAGAACTCATTCGGAGATTTTGAGCAAGGTCTCGTCGGATGTCTTCGGATTGACGTGCTTCTTGGAATGCTTGCTTAGACAGCTGCTTGATCTGGATGGCTGTCAGCTCTTCCTCATTCCTGTCAATCGTCAACTGAGTTGGTGTTGCGACATCGAGTTGGATGAGATCTGCTGGTCGTATTCCGAATGCGAGTTCCAATGGTGTTACACCGCCGTAGGTGACAGTCTGATTCCTGACAGTTGCAGCTGCCTTCACCAGCTGTCTATATGTCACTTTCTTCAGTGTTGCAGGTGCTGTGCCTGCCTTGATGGAACTTAGCATGATCTTGAGTTGTGCCTTCAGGAGTCGAACCGCAGCTTCAGCTCGGTTAGGCCATGGTGTGTTCGGTCCCAAGGATATCGGTGTGATGTCAAGGGATTGATAGAAATGTTCCCATGCCGGAGACATGAAGGCTTGATCTGCGACAACTGATTTGGGCTGCAAGTGGTACTGGTCAAAATAGTTCGTGAGGACAATGATGTTCTCGACTTCTTGCGTAGTTGTCACTGCCTCTGCAGTGAGCAATGTTGTTGCTCCATCCAGGATGACAAAAACAATGATGTGTTCTCCTGTTCCAAGAGGAACTTGACAGTGATCAATGAATGTCATGTCACCGAAGGTGTCCGCTCTAAGTCCACTCGTTTTGCTTCGTGATGGTGCTTGTTTTGCCGCTTGGCAAACTTCACATTCACTTCGGATTTTGTCAAATAGATCGATTGTTGATTTTGGCAAGTGAAGCGAACGAGTTCTGAATCGAAATTGATCTGTTGTCATGTGATGATGCTGGAGGTGGAGCTTCTTCAACTCTTCGGGATTTGACAATCGCTTGTGGATTCTGCCTAGGGCAATCGGAAGCGATGTTGGTTCATCTGTGGATGGTGCGAAAGGATCTGGCTCAATGGTCGACCGGCCCTTCTTGTCGATGATCCTGTCTGCTGCCGATCCGGAACCTGCTTCTTCGTCCTTAAGCGAATTGTCCGCGGAGGTGAAAATGGTCTTACCTTTCCACAGGTTAATCATTGGTTTGTTTGCCTGGGATGTAAGTCTCCAATTGTCTTCTAGGATTTCTGGATCTCCACCTTTGGATGCATCTATGATTTCCGTGGTACGCTCTCGGCTGATGTTATCAGGATTGATTGGACATTCCTTGGCGCCATTTGGTGTGAACAGCGCCTTGCGAGGCGTGATGTGCACACGGATGAGCTGCTTGTTCTTCTTGTCAAGGATCCAATGGTCCTGCTTTTGAGGCCCAATGATTTTAGGAGTTGCTAAACAGTTTCACTCTTGGAGATATCCCAGGAGGGAAACTTGATGCTGTTGTCATCATCGTAGACGTAGTTGGTGAGGCCCTTGATGGCAATTTCTCCATGTGCTTTCACTCTTGCAACTCCAGCGAGGTCGACGAGTGCATGTCCTGTACCGGATACTGGAACTGCTTGACGGTCCATGCCAAAGGCCTTGCATGTGATCTTGTCACATTGAGGTGTGTGCTCGATGGTCATGTAGAGGTTTCGCATCTGACGGATGCTGAGGAGGATCGGTACAGTTCCTTGTTCAAGGACGTCGATGTTGGTACTGCATGGAGGAGTTGTGTGATATCGGAGATGCAAGGTCCAATTTACCTTGGCTGTTTCTCCGTTTGCAAAAGTGAACTTGGTCTCGGCCGGGATGTAATGATAGGAGATGAGGTCCTTCATGGGTTCGATGGCCTGAGTAAAATAAAACGCTGGATTGCATGCCAGCTGCCCATGGATCTGGTACATCCGTTGTCCAGGATCGCATAGGTCGGATTGTGCTGAGGGTTGATGACAGGCGCCATCAGCTTTGTTGCCAAAAGGCTGTGATTTGTTGTTACGGACAAATTGTGTTCTGAAACTGTATGTGATTGGATCAGCTTCCCGTGGATGGCTTCTTTCTCATGCTGCTGATATGCGTCATGGAATGCCATTAGTGCTTGTCCTGTGCTGGATGTCTCATGGAATCAGTACCAGCCTTGTTCGTTCCATGTCCATGATTGATCCCAATCTTGGTCTGTCCAACCGGCATAGGCAGGCTCTTGGAGTTCAGCAACTTGCTGCGTGGCAGGATGCTCCTTCGGCGTCTCTGCGATGGCTGCGAACGTTTTGGATTTTCCTTTGTCATGTCCGCCTTTTCCTTTGCCATTCTCATAGGATGGATAACCTTTGTTTCCATCATATGGATATTGGAATTTGGATTTTCCTTTCTTTCCCTTCTTTCCGTTGCCTTTTCCCTAATATGCCTGGTCGTAGGGATCATAGTTTTCATTGGCCATATTGGCCTTCCCGCCAGAACCGTTTTTTCGAAAGGGTTTAAAGCCACCTCGTTGGTGACTGCCCTTTTTGTTCCTGATTTTCCTTTTCCTTTTCTCTTTTTGAATCTGAAATTCCGCCCTGACACTTTTCTTGCTATGAACGCATCGTTCTCTTCGAGGACCCAGAATGTCTCTTCATCGTTGTTTGACATGAATCCTTCAAGTCCATCTTCATCTTCAACCCAAAAGCCTTCTTCTCCTTCGTATTCACCTTGTTCGAGGATGAAGAATGTGTTGCTTCGGTTGTCCTTGAGGTCGGATGGATGGATCTTGGATGGATGTCCTGGTCGTGATGAAGAGTTCATGGTAATGCGTCTTCAGCGTCTCCTAGGAGTAGTTCTCGAGTGAAATGTTTCTCAGTGACATGGCGCTGGTCAGTCTTTCTCTCTGCTGATCTGACAATTCACTCTGAATGATGAAAAACTGCGCAATGAGATTATCCCCGAAGGGAAATGCGTCCCGCTGTCTGTCCTGCATTCCCGTGATATACTGTCTGAGGACTGTCCGATCATCCTCATTTAGCAGGACTGGAGGCGGTGCTTGAGCACCGGCTGTTTGCTGATGTCGAGCAATTGTTCGGACTGTCGAAATGATGGGGACTGTGCCGTGAAGACGGGCATCAAGTCCATCCATGCTGCCTTCAATCTCATGAGAAGGATTTCGAATTTGGATGTGAAAATGAGGAACTCTTGGTTCTGCCTTCTGTGATTGAAGAAACTGAGGAGCCTGTACAGATACACGTTGGTCGCACGTTTCAGGAAGTACTTCTTCAGCGTGTTCTTGAAATAGTTGACTCCTTCATCAGGATCTTGCAAAAGGTCATTTTGGAGAACTGCCTTGTGCATTGTGAGTCTGCTTTTGAGGAGTGGTCCTCTCTTGGCTGCAACCACCGTGGTGATTGTCACCCAGTCGTCCACGAGTTCTTCATACCTGAACCAACTGACTTTTCCGTCGTACGATGGCGGCTGCTTGGCGGTCATCGATAAGTTGAGTGTTTCCTCCGTATAGCCGGATGATTTGGCCATACTTGAATAGGCCTTCTCCATCGGATGACATTTTTCTTTGGATCTCTGCGGAAAACCTGCTCCGTTACCACAATTTGAGGCCCACTGCCGGGGGTAGCTATCCCAGAAGGGAACTGGTACCTTGTGGTAGTAGAGGTCGTTTATGTGGTCCCTGGATCTATTTATTCCGGAGAGAGTCCAGTATGCCAATATGGATGATCGGAGGATGGATTGTCCCTGGTGGATTGTATTGTTGTATAATCCTGTAAGCGGCCTGCAAAGGTTCCTTTGTCACGCAATCATGAGTATTGCTATGGTACAGAAGGGCCTAGAGCCAAATGGTTGCGGGCAATCAACATTGGTCAAAAACAGACACAGGGGGTGGGGGGGGGGGCGGCAGCCCCCCCCCCATGATGAGCGAAAAATTAGGGGCAAAGAATCTAAAAAGTAGCTGTCGCATGATGATTGAAAAAGTGATGATTCAATTAAGCGTGCATTTTAATCGAAAGGGGAACTTGCGATGCTGAGGATGCAGGAAGCCAAGGCCAAAAACCAACTGGGAAAGCAGAGGATGCGAAAAGCCAAAGCCAGAAAGCCGCCAAAAGCCACAAAGCAAAACAGCCAGCTGCCGAAAAGCCACCCACCCTGAAAACAAAAAAATCATTTTAAAAAACAAAAAATCCTTAAACAAATGGCCTTCTTCTTGCAATTATTGTTCATGATGTTAGGAAAAAGAGCGTTCTCTGCCACAACGCGCTACCATTGCTTTCGGGTCACCCGTCTCTTAATTAAAATTTCCGCCCTTCACCGACCAACAAGTACATTTTTATCTATAACTATGTATTTGAATAATACTCCTTGCTTTGCCAGCTATACTGGTTGAAATAGGATATATGCGAAGGACCCCCCAATTGGAACAAATATACTCAAACGTTAGTATGAACCAATGCACATAAGACAAATGCATGCTCAATTTCAGATCGTGACTAGTACGCACATACGTCCTGTCAGACTTGGCTTTTGCCACATGGTGAAACGCATAGTCGGCATTTGCTGCGCTGGAAGGGCCTGAGGCTCGCTCGCCACGGTTGTTTCTGTAAGACTCGCACCTGCGACCTACGAAAATATCAATGCGTAGGGTCTTCTCATTTGCCTTTGTGGCTTCCATTTCTTAGAGCAGCAAACGTTTCTGAAACGAGCTCCTTCTCAAAGCCCAACATGTTCAAGCCAACACAAGCACCTGTATTTATGGAGGCGCTGCCACATTGCAAAGCGAACACACATGAAACGTGCCCTAGCCAAAGGAATGGTTCCAAGCCAGCATGAAACCGTGGCTGTGGCCAGAACCTCGAACACAACGGAACCTGAAAAATCAAGCGCCGGGCTATCTTTTGAGGGACGCTTGTTGGTGCGTGTGTTCGGAGGAAATCAAAAGAAGAAAAGTCATGGTGGCTTCCCCCTCAAATGGTAAGAAGCATGTCACTCGAACTGAATGCTTGAAATAGGCAGCAGCAGCGTCCTTCACATGTGCCACCTAGCGAAGCAATGCTCTCCGGCGGCAAAAGAAGAACCCTAAGAAACGCGCTCTATCCCGTCAATTTTGCCGGTCATGTTCGCCAAGGCTGCCACGGCGAGACGGCGTGGTTGATCTGGGTGCCTCAACAGGGCTTGGTCAACGTTCCACAAGAAACGTGGAAGGAATAGTGAGACATGGTGTTTGTCGACGCGCAAGCCTGTCTTGAAACTCCATAACAACTTTGGATCACTTTGATGAAGGGAAAAAAGGGGTGCGGATTTGTTTTTCTGCCTTGGCCTGTGAAATGTTGCTTGAAAAGCATTCAAGAAATGAACGTATTTTACACTAGCCCGTCAGCAGCATCACCAGCAGATCGTGGGTAGCACTGTCCGGCAAGGTGGGTACGTATGTATGTATGTATGTATGTATGTATGTAGGTATGTAGGTATGTATGTATGTATGTATGCTGAAAATGAGTGGGGGGCGGCAACAGCCCCTCCCCCCATCATGGTTCAACAAGTGATGATTCAAACCGGGGTGCAATCAACCTGTAAAAGAATCCAAAAAGTAGTGGGGGGTTGGGGTGTTCGAAAAAAGTGCTGATTCAAACAGGGGTGCACTTCAGCAGCCCCATGATGTTCGAATAAACGATGCTGGAGGAAAGGGTGCGCTAATTTCTGCAAAGCTCAAAAAAGGCAGCGGCGGGGTTCGAGAGGTGCGAACCCCCTTATGATGTTCGAAGAAGTGAATAGAAGCAGACATGCCTGCATACATGTAAAACATGAGTATAAAGAACGCTTGTCGGAGAGGAACTGGTGATGCTGAGGATGCAGGAAAACCAAAAAGAACAACGAAAGGGTGCAAAAGCAAAAAAGCAACCAAAAGCCGCAGAAACCAACAAGAAGCCGAGGAGCCAATAAGCCAAAAGCCAAGAAGCAAAAAGCGAAAACAAATACGAAAACAACGAAAACAAGCCCTAACACAAATGAATGCCTGTCTGGGGAGTATACATGGTGTTACCGCATCTTGGCTTGGAAAATGCTAAACTTTGCCAGCGAAGCAATCAATGGATGTTCTTGCCTTGTTCAGCCGCAGGCAAGATGAACCCCATTCTTGGGCGAAAACAAGGCACCACGGAGCAACCAAAACTCACAATTGGAGAAATGATGTGTTTTAGGGAGCGTTCACAAAAAATGCATCAGCACACAATCCCGACTCCAGCCTGAATGGCGGGCGAGGATCCTGGCGGCCGAGCAACCACAACAGTGCGTGACGAACATGCAGCAAGCCCTTGCCCATTTGTTCAGGCATATCTCCCTTCCTAAATGGATTGGCCCAAGAAACTCCCAATCCATCCATCCAACTATCTCTATTTATCCACATGAGGCCGCGGCAAAACCTCAATTGAAATGGGCTGCACATGTGTTTTCTTATCGGTTTTGCGTCAAAGTTTATCGTTTTACGCATTAGATGTATGTTCAACCTTATCGTTTTTTACACCTCATCGTTTTACCGGGGTTCGCGCATTTTTGGACAACTGCGCGCATCAGCTCTCATGGTGGCTTCAAGGGCTTTCTTCGTCGGACTCACGAGCAGCAAGCTCCTTCCATGCTTTTCGTTTGCGTTTGCTTGCTTCAATTTGTTTGGCTAGCCTGCGCTCATCAACTGCAATAATGTGTTCCAACGTAGAGTCCAAGACATGTTCCAACGTAAAAGACAAGTATGCTGTCCCTGGCCGGGAGACATCAAAGGGAAAGCTAGGGTAGAGTGGCTAAGTTCTTCTCAATGACCAACTCCTCACGGGCATGGGTTCTGTCAAAAAACGTTATCGTTTTTGTTATCGTTTTGTTATCGTTTTCAGCGTCGTGACTCGGAAGCCTCTCCCCGGTCTCAATGCTCCAAGCCATGGTTGTGAACAGGAAGGACGGAAAGGGAGCAAACAAGATTGAGCAAAATGCTAGCAATACGTGCATTCCATGCTCCAAACCTTATCGTTTTCCAGCACAAACAACACGGAAACACCCAAAAACCTTATCGTCTTTTTTTGCACCTTATCGTTTTACCGGGCTTCGTGATTGTCCAACACAATGTGCGCGACTCTTACATCCCGCAAGCACGAGAGTATTGCCAGTACCTCACATCCAACCATCCAACCCATTAGACTTCATCCAACCGTGGATCATTTCTGGCCCCAATTGAACACAGTTGAAGACAGTTGAACACGTAGACGCAAGCGCGAGAACGCAATTAAACGCCTACTTGATCCAAACTGTTGGATCAATTCTGGGTGCAACTAAAGACACAAATCCAAGTATGCAATTAAACTCGTACTTGATTCTAAGGATGTCGTGCACAGCAAAGGGCCCACCCTCAGCAAAGGGCAGCTTTCTTTGAATGAGTTGATGCAAATGGGCTCCGAAAACCGGAGCAGAGGGCCCTACTCCTCGCTGTTTTCAAACATGAGCAAGCACGAAGCCCCCGTCAGCCCAAGTCCTTTCTCCGCAGCCCGTTTTGGGCGTGAGGCGTGCGAGGCGTGCGAGGAGTGGGAGACGTGGGATGTCGGGCCTAGGCAACCGAGGCTGTTGATGTGCTGAGTCGTGGACTTGGGGGCTGAAGTTGGCAAGTCACGGAGCATTCGTCGTAGTCAACATTTGGCCGTGAAGAAGGCTGGGGCTGTTCCCGATTTGTCCCAGACTGGGCTAGTGGCTCTGATGAGCCAAGCCAACCTATGCTTCCGCGTTTTGGCATCCGAATCGCAGGTCCGAGGCTTCAGCTCGTTGGCCGCAGGATGCACTGCGCTTTTCCTCCCCGAGCAAAGGCCAAAATTTTGGGTTAAAGTAGATTGGCAAGCCCCTTTCGAACGTCTGGGCCCTGAAATGCTGCCGTGTGTGACGTCTGGCTGCAGGAATTTCCACAGGAAGTGAACCCACCCCTGTTGTTCACGGGTATTTGGACAGCTTCCTGCTTGTTGCTGCTCTTGCCGAAACTTGAAGCGCGTTGTGCACAGGAACATTCGCACACCTGAAGCAAGAAGATGTCCATTCCCTAAACCCTAAGATGAAACTTCACTATGCAGGTCGCAAACCAAAACATTTGTGAGGTTGATTCCTTGACGCCGGCCAGAATTCTGGGTTCTTTCCCCCAGGCACCATTGTTGCCCTCCTCAGGTCCCACGACAACTGAGGATATTTGCCCCAAAGGGGTTCCTTTTTGTGGGAACAATCATGCGACACCCAGCCAGTTTGGGGGGTTTCGATTCCTAAAGAAGACACCACCAATGGGGTTGACAATGTCTCCCATGCCGGTGCCTGACGACGAGCCCCGCCTCGGTGCGGCTTTGCAGGATGAGAATGGGTGATAAGCGTTTGGTTTCCCCATGTTGAAGTATTCCGAAGCCCTACATGGGGGCTTGTCAACCAAAGGTTGGGTGGGCATCTAAGCAGGCAAACCACAAGAGGTGGTTCATAAAGCTGAGCTCAAACCAGACCACTCTAGGGGAAAAACTGAAGATTTTACATCACTCGCACGGTGAGAACACACAAGACCACGGTGCAAGGCGCCGACTTTTTGCCGTGTCGTGCCCCCAGCGGAAGCCCCAGTTTGACCTTTCCCGTGGTAAGTGGGTTATAACAAGGCTTACTAAGCACGTGCTAAGCGTTTTTTTTAAAGCAGCCTTCCCCGTCAAAGTGACGTACAACTAGCGATGTTTTTCGGGAGTCGCTTCTTGCCAGACTCAAAAGAACCAATATGGCATGTGCAATGCTTTTTCGCCCCTGCAACCGTAATCCCCATGCGGGCTGAGAAGCGCGCATGGTGTCATCAGCTTTGGATGGCATGTCCACCTTGCTCCTCACAGGGCGGCCACGCTAGCCACAGCCCACAGCCACGGCTGTGCATCCGGCAGCGACCGGATGAAGGATATGGTCGTTGGGGGTTGGAGAGGCAAGGGGGTGACCAAATCTCAGTGCGGTGAGACACACATGCAGCAAAGGTGCGCGCAGAACTGCACTAAAAACGCCCCAAGTACAGTCATCTTTGACACCTGCGGCTCTGGTGTGATTCGTCTCTTGTGGCCTGGAAAGTGGGCTCTCGCTCACTTTGGGAAGTGGCTCCCTTTCCGGCTTCTGTTCTGCCTCCACTTCACCTTTGCCACCTTGGCAATCTTGGACTCCGCGGTGCAGTTTCCCTTCCGCAAGCCAGATGTGTTCATATCCTTGGTCAGGCCGTGCGCAAAAATGATGAATGTATGGTTTGCAGGAGAGGCATCTATCAGTAGAGCTGCCGAAGCTGGTGGGTGGAAGTTTAAGATAGAAGAACAGTCGTTCTCTTTCTCTTTGCTTCTGTATTTTCTCTTCTTGCTGTTTGGCATCGTTCCTGTTGCCTTGCTTCATTTCATCCTTGCTTTCTTTCTTTCTTTCTTTCTTTCTTTTCTGTCATTTCATTTCTTCATTTCTTTAAGACCTGGAGCTTCCCCTCGTCCACGTTGGGCAGTAGGCGGTGGTGAGAAAGAACAGTTTGCGTCCTCCCCGCAAGATTCTGCTTTTTGCGCTCGCTGGCGGATCGTCTTGTTGACGATGGAAACTCCGCCCGGAAATGGAGCACGAGGTCTTGAACCAGGTCCAACTCTTCCACAAGCTTGGCTCTGCTAAGTTCTTTCTCCTGTCAGCTTGCCTTTTCCGGACCAGGGCCTTTTGCCAATTCCTTTTTCTTCGGAAATATATTTTTTTGGGTGTGACCCTGGACTTGCCTTTGCCTTTCTGAGGTGCATTAGCCTGCCGGGCCAGCATCACACACAGCCTGCGTGGCAGCGGCAACGGCAACCAGAAAAACTTCTTATGTCACCCTCCGTTACGCAGCCAGCACTGCCACGTGTGGGCAGGACAGCTCCAGGCCTTTGACCCCCACAATTCTTGAGGGGCAATCACCTTGCCGAAGTTTGTAGAAACAGTCGCTGGATTGGCCGTAGTATTTCCGAGGGTATCATGGAGGCTTCGGCGTATAGTGTTGGTGATGACCAATCAAATTCCTTCTCCTTCATGAAGGCTGCTGGATCAAGGCTGCGGCCACCAGCTCGGTCAACCTGCATTTTGGGACCCGTTCTCGTTCCTGTCATCGCCTCCGTCTCGCTACGTTGGATCTCCAGCTTGTCGGGATAGAACTCCTGGTTGTTGAAGAGCCCTTGAGCCTCTGAAGATTGAACTCGCAATAGAAACTTCTTCATGGCGTCTATGGGTTGTCGGGTTCGTGTGGCTTCAGTGCCTACTCCCAGTCAAAGTGCCCAGTGGCAGTGCTGTTGTAACCCGCTCATGGTTTCGCGGATTCCTATTATTTTTTAGCACGTGACGCCAGAGGTTGAGGGACATGTCGGTGCACAGTGAGAAGCTACAGTAGAGCTTTAGTCAGCTCTTCTACCGATGCGAATACATTTAGCCTTCGGCTCAAGCGTGGTGAAACACGCGTCTCTGCAAAGACGTACATACACAGCTCCTTCAAATGCTCTCCTAACAGGCAGCTTTCACCCACAATGAAGCACATCGAGCCACCCCTTTCGGCCTCCAAGAGAGCGACCGCTGCACCGTCCTGGGCCTGAACAGGGGCTGTGCTCACCGCCAATAAGATGGTCTCCCGCAACAAACATAACGCCCAAAATCAACTGGAGTGAACCGCAGGTTTAAGGTTGCTTTCTGCGGCTATCCGCCATGCTGGAGGGCGTTCTCTGTTGAAACTCCGTGTCTTCACCCTCATAGTCAGACACGAAGTTATGGATGCACACCTCCCCAATTCTGGGTCTTAGCTGCAGCCCGGAAGGCGACATGGAACCTAAGACACGGCCATTCACAAAGCTGTTGAGGGAAGCCTTGGGGCTTCCATGCTGGTCTCCAACAGATCTACGTCAACCAGAAATATGTTGGACTTCCAAGCGGCAGTGTTGCGAATATGTGCCGTTTAGGCAACCTGCAAGAAAAAAAGGCTTAAAATGGGCAATGCAAAACGGGGACGGACAAAATGGCTTTGCGGATCTTGAACTGCCCTTTTCCGGGCAGTCCCCTTGCAATTTGCTTTGATGATCCCAAAGTAAGTACAGTTTCATCTTTGCTGACCATCTCCGAATCTTCTTTTGGGGGGATGCCGAAAACCTGAAATTAAATGGGGCAGGGTAGGGGCTGGGGCTGCCCCACATGAGCAGCAGCTCGACGCCCCCAGGGCCCACACGCCAAGAAACGCTCCTGCCAGGCCGAGGTCCAAATGAGACTTATGATTGCCGACGGACGGGATTGCAAGGTTTACCCGCTGGAGCCGAAGGGACACAAAGCAAACTAAACTCCAAGAACCGCTTCTCTGGAAGCCTTTTCTGTTGGTCCCGCTGGTTCGCTCAGGAGCCTGGGGGCGAACCGGGCGAACCCATCCAGAGGGAACAAAATTAGCAATTGACGGAGCAACAGCGGCTGGCATTCTGAGCATTGGCGGATATCCTAGCTGCCCTTTACCAACAATCATCAACATGCCATGATGAATTGTGGAAACACATGATTCCAGGTGTTAAGCTGCAGTTTTCCCTATCTGCAACAGAAGGTTTTCCGTTGTCTCGTGAAATGCATTGGTCGGATTATGGTAAGTCCTACAAGTCTTGCATCTGTCAAAGCGCCGTGACATTTCTCTGAAATGTAAATGTTTCACGTGCACCCCAATGTTTGCACCCCCCGCCCCCCATGTGTCCTACAAGGGCTACATGCCACATGGCCCCCAACTAAACTTTTGGAAGAAGGGCAGATATCAACCTTTGGTTCATGGTCGAACTTAGCGCGCACATTGTGATTGTCAGGCTGGCCGTCAACATGCCACGATGCCCAGCGATTACGTGAGATATGCTTTCGCAGCGGAACGAGCCCTCAGGCGCTTGCAACTCCGCGCCCACGCGAGCGCGCAACTCCCGGCACCTCCTCGAGCGTGGGCATAGGACCTGGGCATGGTACAGGTCCGGCTGGAGAGCTCCGCGCAGGAAACACTTAGCAATTTAGAAAAGCTCAGTGCCAAGTTGGGGATGCCCAAAGCCTCTTTTGTTCCACAAAGCTGCAATTTTGTGAGTTCTCAGTAGGGGCTGAGGGATACTTGCCGATTTGGAAGCGGCATCGCCTCGAACAATCACTAGGGCACTTAAACGCTGCTGGGCTGCCCTGAGATCCCCTGCTAAAAGTTTAACCTTTAGTGGGTTCCATGGAAACCCCACTAAACAATAAAAAGCCAAAAGGATTGCTGGGCTGGAGCCACCAAGGCTGGATTGCTGGGCTCATCCTCCATAGCAACGTAAGATTTGGCAACACATCCCATCTTTCCCTTCCAATACCATGTGATGCAGACCCAGAGAGGTCCATAGCCCAAAGGGATTGACAGTTGCACCACTTGGCAAGCCACATCAATGCCAGTTTGTCAAAGCATTCCGAGCTCCCTCCCCTGCTCGCTTCCCATTCACCGCTTGATGAGCTTCGGGCGATTTAGTCAACAACAAAACTAAACGGCCCAGCCCGTACGTTCGCCTACAAAGCGGTAGACAATTGTCAACGGGGTGGGGACCAGTTTCCACCGCAAAGCTGCCAACGCAGCTGCAAGCTGAGCAAAACAACGGAAGCCAATGCCCAAACAAACCGAGCGCCATACAAAGAAGCCAGCCGACAGCTGAGAGCTGCAACAAGGGACGCAGCCAACATCCGGCGTGAGGATTAAGGATTCATTTTGAACAGCGTCTCTTGGATGCATGGCTTTCTCGCAAGGCCTGCCCCACTTCCGGATACAGGGCGATGGCAAACGCTTTAAAGCTTTCTGTCGTGGAACCTACCTAGCGCCATACAGCACCCCATGCTTCTTGCGACCTGCAGCAAGCATGTTGCTATAGCCATAAAGTTCTGTGCGCACAATGGCGCCAAGACAAGACAGAGGTCGAACACTCGTGTCCGTGTGAACCAACCTGAGGAGAGGAGTGGGAAAGCCAGCTGTGATGAGCTCCTGAAAGAAGCTCTGGGGGGGCAAGCACATCGCCACAGACCAAGCGGGACTCGAGCCCTTCACTATGCCCCTGCCAAAAGCGCAATCGTACCAGGGAATGCCCTTTTGCGGCGTCTGCCCGAAGGGACCCATGGGGATGCAACATTTATCAGCACGACCAGCCAGATCGAAAGAACGGCTGTACACCTTCAGCCAACCCCAGGGTACGCCACAAAGAATATTTCAGATTCTGTTTCGTCCGTCTATCGTCCCTAAAATATTCTCTGAGGGCAACCGGGAAACAATGACAACCTGCGCGTACGAAATCTGCCTTGGCCCCCCACGGGTTCGGTCTGTTGCCGGGAGCCGTTGAGAAAGGCGGGCGTTTGCCGCTTGCTCCTTCGCTTCGTGGACGCGGGGCATGGGGGGGATGCGGGCAAAGGCATAACGGATGCCAGCGAAATATTGCAAACAGCCAGAAACCCTTCGTTCATGGCAATTCTGGCAATGAGGTCTTACTGCAAATCATGCTGCCAAATTTAATAGCACACCACCACTGCAATGTACAGGATGCTCTAGGCGTGCTACTTGCAACATCTGTGGGGCCTTAAAGTGGGGTCCTTCACAAGCGGAAGAAGAACTTCTTGTGAGCTTGTCGGACCTGTCTTGTACTTGCCCTGTGTATTTGGGAATTCACCGTAGGGCCCTGCATTGTACCATCGGACTCCAAAAGAGGCTCCTGAAAAGGAGACTTTCTAAACATATCGGAATATTACACCTTCTCTTGGCTCCACAATAAACCTGTGAGAGCTGCTTGCTTTGAGCGGGGGGCAGAGAGAAAAAAAAACAAAAAAAAAAACGGCCTTGGCAATGAAGTACGTTTCCGACCGATGGCTTGGTTCTAGGAAATGTGTAGCCACATCTACATACATGGCCTTTTTGCTGCTTGACGTTTGCGCGAGGTTGCAGCCTTGGACGAACTACACGATTACTCCTCCCCTTTTGGTTTCAGTTGCGGAGAATTACGGATTGCGGACTCTCACCTCCCAACTAGAAGACCATGTTTGTCTGGCAGAGTGGCAGGTGGATCGACGCTTCTCTAAACACTTGCCGGTCAAACATCAATCTATCCTGAGTCTCCCAGACTCTCCCTGGTAGAACAGTCATCTACAGTAGTTGGCATATCCTAGTCGGCCAAACATCGAAGTACCTAATCCCCTCTGCACATTAGTTAACAGGGGTTTCCAGTAGTTTGTAGAACCGCTCAAACTGTAACCACAAGGGACCCAGTCACCCCCTAACCCCATACCTTCCCAAAGGGTTCGTAGCGCACCATTGTCCTCAAGAGGCCCCACGTGCCAAAGTCGCAATCAACCCTCACCCCTCCTGATCGATGAAATGCATTGAGGCCAAGGACTCTGTGCCGCGGAAGCTGGCGAGCCGCATGCGACCGCGGGGATTGCTTTCGCAAGACCTCCTCCAGGGGTGGGGGGGATCTCAAACGCAAAAAATAACAGACCTTCTCTAGACTTCAAGAGGTCAAAAGGGCTTAAAACGAACATACCTTCTGCCATGTCCTTGAGGGACGACGGTGAGGCCTCTATGGTCTTTGACTTGGGGAAACAAAGTGGCCCTTGGATCCGAAAGATTGGTTGCGAGGCAGCAGCAATCAGAGCCAGCCATGTGTGTGTGTGAAGCAGTGTGAGGCCTTAAATTGCGTCTTTAGACAAGGTCAACTGGCTCATGAACCGACCCTCTACATTCCCAAGCGTTGGCTTCAGTGGTTGAACACGAGGCCGGTCGCTGCCTTAAGGGCATGTATGCCAAACTGCGCAAATTCAGTGCGTATTGGCAACAAAAACGTTGTTTTGAACATGTAGTTGCAGCGTATGAGCTTTCGAGATATGGAGGCCTCCATTCTGCATCCACGTTCAGATTGCCATGCAGCATGCCCCGTTGCATAAGAAACCGTACCTTCAACATGTGGATGGAGATTGACTCCAATGTGCTCCCCTGCCACTGGACCAACTCCGAGCAATGGCGAGTCTACCAAAACTTGCTCACATCCCTCCTGAATAGAACCAGCTGAGCTTGCTTGTAGTGCCTAGCCACACCGAGCCAGAACCAAACCTTGTAACGGCGCATGGAAGCAAGGAATGCGCGAGCAACAGGGTCCGTGCCAACCAGCAAGGCTCTCAACCGCATGAGGGGATAAATCATTAGAAACAGTGCCCCCTTGTGAAAATGACTCAATTTGGGTGTATCCCGACATCCCGATTGACTCTTATATCTACATATTTGGTGCCCAAATCTCCACAAGCAAATGCATGAATGCCATTGCCGCCAGGAAGTACAAGCTTGATAAGCTTACTTTGAACATTCGTTTGGAGTTTGCAACCCCATCATTCTCTACAAAGCGATCTGGTGCTCAGTCTTGCCAAGCACGGGCAACCGTGAGGTGCTTGCAAGGCTCACGAATCAACTGAGCTGATCCCCAAAGCCCCCCGCACGAGCCGGGCTTTCTGGGGCTTTGGGAGTGCGCTGGCCGCGGCCGTGCTTTTGAAAGGGAAGACGATGCACTCACTTTGAACAGAGCCGGCCAGACTGAACGCAGTGCCTCGGGCAGCGCAGGCTCGAGAGATGGGTGCTGAATAGGGGTTCCGAGACAAAAACAATCATTTCCTTTTCGCGGACATGGCCAATCATCGGCCATTGAGCACCCAGAAAAGCTGAATCCCAAATGTGCACGTGCATTAGCCCCAAATCCCGGGGTGTGCTGAACGACTCAGCATCTAAATGAAGCCCGTTCTCGCGCTGTACATCTCTCGCGATCGTTTGCGATATTTCACGGCGCTTCTTCTTGCCCCCATCGGGGCTTCCCGTGAGCGTGCCAAGCACGTACCGAGAAGCATCCGGCGGCCTTTCATCCGGCTAAAAAGGTTTGAGACATCTGCGTGCAGTGGAGCCAAAAGAAGAACCTTCGTCATGAGGCTGCAAGCTTCTTTTGGCTTATCAGTAGTCTTTCCGGCTGATAGGCATGTTTATGGGGGAATTCAAACTCTAGAACAAACCTATTGGGGATGCTCTTCAATCTTCTGCGAGGGGAATGCACATTTATGGGTTGCCTGGTTGGGGGACCAGTTGGTCCTCCAAAATCCCTTGATTTATTTTGAAGGGGATCTACGGTGAGTTGTTGGCCACCGCACTGGCAAGACCGACCTAAGAGGAGGACGCCTATACTTTTTACACGGAACGTTTCTCCGATGATCTCGGCCAGCCCCTGATCCAGAAAGGGGGGAGTTTGAAAAAGTCTCCCATTTGTTTGTCTTTCTTGGCAAATAGGAAGGTTGCCCTCCATGGCCTGATTGCTTGCCCCGCAAACCCAGCCAGGCTTGGTCTTCCCGCCGAAGGGTTTACAGTTAAACTTTGCAACACGATGCCGGAGTAAGAGAAGCTGCATTTGAGACTTCGGAGAAAGCACTGAAGCATCGCACCCATGCTTCAAAGGAACATGCAAGCCAAGACGCAGGGAGTTCGTATGAGGTTGAATCAGGAAGGTGAACAACGCTCACACAAGAGTAGCCACGTGAAAATGATTGACATAGCGTGCAAAGACCCTTCCCTCACGCACAGTGTCTCAGAAAAGAATCCCAACAAATGTTCTCATAGGATTGGCTAAGACCCCATCGCCGTCACTGGGACGAACACGCCGAATTACCACCGATCAAGAGGCAAAGCCCTGCAACAAGTTCGGCATTTGAGAAGATCCTCCGAGCCCGGGTTTTCTTCCATTTGCTTTTCACCCCCCTAGAAAAACACGAGCCAATACCCAACGGAACATAACAAACACATTCATTTCAGCCAATGGAAGTCTTGTCCGCGCCAGGTTGCTGCAGGTTGACAGGCTTTCGCCGGCAGTCCACCTGCCCAAGCGCTTCCGGAGAACGGTTGCTGAACGATTCCTCTGAAGAACGAACTGGCACCTACCGTCATGCCACCTGGCAATACACAGCGCATGAAAGTAGGAGGGCAACAAGCACCTGTTGGATGATTGGGGGCCCAAGACAGCAAAGCTGACAGCCGCAGTGATTTCTGGGACGGCAAGGATCACATGAACCTGACTGCCAAACCTCCAGTAGAAAGCTAAATGGCTGGTGGTTGGTACGGGATTGTAAAGGGAGACTCCATCCAAAAAAGTTGAACAAAGGAAATGCATCACTGGAGGTCTGGCGCGAACGACTTGGGTGCCTGTTCATTCTCCACGTTAGGCTGAACGCAATTATTGACAAATTGGCCGCGTGGACTCCTTAATTGGCTAAAGGAGCCCCACGTGGTCATGCGTTCATGCAAACAAAAAGTTTGCACCATGCAAGCAATCCGGACTCACACTTCTCTAATGGCTGCTGTTTCGAGCTGCTCACGTGAAGCCCGGGATCCCCAGATTGAACCCATCTGAAGCTTGCACTTGCTCGAGATCAGGCATTTGACCTTCAATGAGGGCTTTGTTCCAAGTTTGTTCGGTGCGCGACTTTCTGACTAAACCGTGATGTTGACTCTGATCAATGGATCGACCAGTTGGGAACCAAAGCTCCCTTAGAAGAACCAGAGCCCTAAACACCGACCGTGGTTCATGGCGGGTTTGCCTTTCGACTCCTACCTTGAGACGCAAGGGTCCCTGATGGCCAGCATGAAATCCCTCTTAAAAAACAGGCGTGACTTGCCAAACGCATCTCGCTTCCTTGGAGGCATCTTTCTTGAGCCTGTCATGGAAAGCATTTCTTGGTGGAACTCATTTACACAAGGATTCTTGGGCCCACCAACCATTCGATTGCGTTCCCTGTTTAAGTTCACAGTCATTTGGGTGTGGTGTATCCATTTTTGCACCTGTTCTCGGTGTGCTTTTTGGGAGGGAGCACAAGGGGAAATCCACCCTTTTGGAATTCCGCAGCTTCTTTTGGCGCAGCGCCGAGAGATCGTATAGCTTCTTGCCTTCAAAGTCAGCGCCTGGTCTCAGAAGGCAAAGTCCCTGGTTTTTCGTGGTTGACTTTTTCGAGTTACCTAAACTTCAGACCGGATGTCTATAAACGAACTGCACCCTTTGGGCTGATTTCAACAACACAATTGTCACACTTTCTCCGATCGCTTCAGAGGAACACTATATCCCCTTTAAAACCAACAGGGAGAAACAGATATGAAGCATGGCTTCCCGCTCCTCCCCATGGGTAGCCCATGGAGGTGCCGGCCGCGGTGCAATCACCTCATGCGGATGTCCCAAGATCCGCTTCTTTTCTTCAGCTTTTCTTGGAGGGTGCCTTTCGTCTTTGAGTGAATCCTTTGCGGGCGGGCCTTTTTCGGGGCTTATTCTCTCCCTTTGAAAGAGCAGAGTTTCCAAGCAAGGGCCAGCCTCGATATAAGTTGTGATCCCAGGGACCTGCACCAGCCCACTGTCTTGCGCATGGCCCGTGTGGTTTGACTCATTTCGGTGCTGGACATATTTGTTTTGCCAGGGGCTTCAGCAGATGGAAGGAGATTCCCTGGCACTTGCTCGGCATGCGCCCCCGGTCCGCGTGGGGATCGCCATTCGGCTGCGGTACGTGTCCGTCGGCTGATGGGCGTTGCATGCCCGAAAGGGATCACGGGAAATCATTACATGCCAGCAAGGGATGAATTTGGAGCACATCCCCAGCGCTTGGAATAAAGCCGGCTGACTCCCTGCTGTGCTCTAAATGATGGAGCACGCAGCCGGAGCTACATACAGTACCTTGCAGTGTGTTCAAGGCTGCGCTGGCGCAATTCCCTCAACTATAGGTTGCTGACACCACAAGGTTCAAGCAAAGGCCGCATGTGTCATACAGTGAGGCAGCCTTTTCAACGAGCAAGGATCACAGGCTGTTTGCGCCTGCGTGATGCACATGATGTATTCAGTTTCGTAGAAATGCTTGTCCATTGTGTTGCATTTCAGTAAATGGATGAAATTGATAGGCCATGGACTGGCCTCGTGCCTTCCTTGGCTCCCCGCATTTCGGCTAGCGCCTTGGAGGGCGAGTGGCAAACGACCCATGTGCCAACAAACGCACACCCCCCCCCCAAACACACCTCCAGTTTTGGTCTATTTCAGTCTTCCCCGAAAGGTTCACTAAAGGAGCAGGTGTGACATAGGCAGAGCAACGAAAGGACCAAGAAAATCACCTGCTGCGAGGAAATAGACATAGACATGCCAAAAAGGGCCCGGCCGGACACCTCAGGCTGACCACAGGCTAAAGTCAACAGTCCAAGAGAACTCCAGAAAGAACCCAAACAACAAAACACCGAAATGAACGCCCAAAGGAAATCGAAAGGAGTTCAAAGAAATCAAACATGAAGCCTACACAAATCAAGAAAGACGCCAATACACAGGCCGAAGGACATTCGGGAAAAGCCGAGAAGTAGAGCAAAGCAAAAGAACATCAATCCACAATCAACATGAAGCCAGAAGGACATCAACAAGTCAAACAGTACGTCAAACAGAGAAAGACAAGCTTGCAAAAACGAAACCAGATGGACACTGCGCAGTGTATGCTCCTCCCACGCAGAGACGAATCCATGTCGAACCCTTCTGGGTGGTTTGCAAGTCACCTTGACACGGTCCAACTACAGAGGAGATTCCGTCCAGGTTAACTTGCAGGGGCGTCTGATATGTCTTTGTTTGCGTTTCTTTCCCTTAAGAACCCGCCCAAACGCTGCTGTTTTAACCATCCAGAAAACCCGCGATTTGATTGTCTAAAGCAATCCAAAAGGGATAACCCGCAAGTGCGGTCCACCCCCCCTCTTCAACTGGCTTAGGGACCTTCAAGCGTTGCAAACCTTCGTCCTAGGGCTTACAAACCTCCAGCAGTTGTACGAAGCTTCACCAACGGGTAACTCTTGACCATCGAAAAAGGGCGAGTTCTGCTGTGCCTTACGTAAACATATCCAAATCCACCTGGTGCTCGTCAAATGCACCGGGTGGGCTCGATGCGATTTGCGGAGGCTGAGCCGAAGGCCTTGCCCTGTGCTGGGCCTGCGGTTGGGACTCGGGAGTGCAGTGTGACGTTGGCGGTCCAAGAATTGCAACCCTTGAGATCCACTCGCAAGCCGAAACATGTGCAAACCAAGTGGTGTTGCTGAACTGGGCTCTTCCCCATTCAGAGATTCTCAGGAAATGAGCACGGGGAAAATGGCTGGGTAAAGGCAATGATGGGTGAAGATCATGGGGAACTTTCATAACATGATTCTTGTGCAAGACAAGTCCATGCAAAGCTGTGCCTTCAATAGATTACTCGCTTGTAGGGCACCATCAACGTCTTGCGAAAGCGTGGGCATCCAACATCTTCTGATCTGCCACTTGACGTGACCTGTAAAGAAACATGACTGCGGGACGAATGTCAAAAGGGGAGCTTGGCAAACGAAACGGGCAGGTCGACCTGCCCCAACCCACCAACAGCAAACACAATGGACACAGAATGAGCTTCCATCTAGTTGATGGGTTTGGATTGGTGGTTTGGCGGTTAGGGGGTGACTCCCCATTTGCCCTTCACAAGGACCAGGGGTTCAAATCCAAATCCAAGCCACCAATTGGGGGTTGCCTGACGGAAGGCAATCTTTTAGATCAAGGACAATTTGCGGTGCCTCAAGGCTGAGGGTCCTTTGGCGCTGAAAGGTAGCCAAGAGGACACTTGCCCAAAAGTCTGGACAATACATACATACACACACACACACATTTTTGTCCATCCAACGGTTCGCTTGAGAGGACATACACCAAGACTTGGAGGTTTTTGCATCCCGAGGGAGGCAAAGTGAAGCTTGCATGCCGATAGGACCACCACTTGAAGTCTGGGTTGTCAAACACTTCCAACCCCCCACCCCTCCTTGCGACTGCGCCACCTCGCACCTGGAGCTGCAAGGTTGATTGACATGAGACTCATCTGCTCTACTACTTCAACTTGAAGTAAGGGGTTCACAGGTGTGGACATCAGCTTTTTTAGCATCTTCCCCTGAAATGCAAACTTGCCTTGGTCTGACTTGGGGCCGGTGTGTGGCAGCATAGCTCAAGGATGAGCTCAGAATTTGTTCAGAAACTGGACAGGACTGAAGGGAAAGCGGAAAGCCTTAAGGGAAACTTGACCAGGACTGAAGAGAAGTTATTAAAACCCAAAAGAGAATCAAGACCACCTCTATGCACGAACTACCCAGCTACGCCATGTTGAGGGTTTTGTCAAGCTCTTTGCGCCCCATAAGAAACAGCAAGCCTTAGTCCACTAACAACTAGATGGGCCCCAGGGCCACATGTTACACGATCGCTCAAAAGCACACAAATGCCCTGCTGGAAGTGAGGTCGGTTTCTTGGTTGACGTTGGAAGGGGAGCAACAATTGAACTTTTAGCAATTAAGTGGGGATTTCCCACTCAACCACAATAAGCAAACATGTAAAATGTTTCCCAACAACAACCATGGTTTGTGCAGGCCAACAGTATCAGCATGGCAAGTGATGTGCCGCTTGGGCTTGTCAAGAAACCTCTGGCATCCTTCCCGGAGCCTGCCACCTTCCCAGCTCACATGAGCCTTGATCCACTACCCCTTCAGCACAGTCCGGGAAGCCTCACCAAGTCAGAAAAGAGTGCCGTAAAACTTACCAGCCTGATCTGGCTGATAAGCTGGCCAAAAGCAGTTGAAACCCTTAGGCCTTTGCAGTGAAGGCAACGGATTTAGGGTGTTTGGGCTTTGCCGCGAACCTCCAAGCCCAACCCTTAAGGTACGAACGCACACACACACACACAAATACGCAAAAAATACAGTTCCAACCAAACAAGTCGGGCATACCACCGAAGAGTTTTCCATGCTACTTGTCCATATATTTTGGGTTCGTTTGCGCAAGAAGTGAGGACACACTGAGCACGCACACACGCACACAAAGACACACGAACACACGAACACACAAACAAAGAAACAAGGAAACAAAGAAACAAGCAAACAAACAAACCAAACCAACCCACCAACCAACCAACCAAACAAACGAACAACCAAACACCCACGCAACCACACAACCACGCAACCAGACAGCCAGACAACCAGACAACCAGACAACCAGACAACCAAGCAACACACACATACAACCACACAACCGCACAACACAAGCAAACAAACACACAAAAACACACAACCACACAACCGCACAACCACACAAAGACACGACCACACAACCACACAACCACACAAACACAAACACAAACAAACACACAACCACACAACCGCACGACCACACAACCGCACAACCACACAAAGACACGACCACACAACCACACAACCACACAACCACACAACCACACAACCACACAACCACACAACCACACAACCACACAACCACACAACCACAACCACACAATCACACAACCACACAACCACACAATCACACAACTATACAATCACACCAACAAACAAACAAACAAACAAACAAACAAACAAACAAACAAACAAACAAACAAACAAACAAACAAACAAACAAACAAACAAACAAACAAACACACACACACACAAACAGCAAACAAACAAACACACAAACAAACAAATAAACAAACAAACAAACAAGCGAGCAAGCGAGCAAGCAAGCAAGCAAGCAAGTAAACAAACACAGAAACCCGCACCCGCACCCGCACCCGCACACGCGCACGCCCGCCTGTCCGCCTGCACCGGCACACACACACACACCCACACCCACAGGCATACAAACAAAGAACCACACGCACAAACACACATACACACACACAAATGCTTATGACAAGTCCTCGTAGATTTCTCTGGAGTTGCAAGCACATCGCATCTTACCTGGAAGCCACAGCAGGTTTCGCTGGATTTCTTGCGCGTTGCCAACTTTGACCTGGCTACGTTGGCCAAAACAGAGGAACCAACAGGAATTGGTCCGTGGCCTTCAGTTGTGAGCCCTTGCCCACGAAATTCACTGCACCAGCCCATGTCCAGTGCATCCAAGCTGCTGTCGGCATGCGCCGTTACCCTAAGTGACCATCCGGCCGCATGATCGAGGCAACCAGCGCAGGGTGGTGGGAATGAGGGAATTCTGCCCAGGAAGCCAGGGGACCCCACCGAGAATGAGGCTCTGGGGAGGCTTTCTAGCACAGAAGTAGGAAACTCCCCACGCAAGCGCCGATTAAAGCAGCTAAGAAACCAGAGACAGGAACAAAGACATCAGGCCCACGGCTTTTCTTGTGGGTGTTGTGTCAATCCTCAGTAGGACTCAAGAACTGTTGCAACCATTGAGGGGGAAGCTCCTTGCATAAGATCATGAAACTCCAATGTTTGGTACTTCCAAAAAGGAACATGGTCCCCTTTTGGACACTAACCCCCCTTTCCAAAACGACTACCCTTTATTGGATTCAAAGGGGCTCCCTCTCCCAAACATTGGCGCATTGGGTCTCGCACGGCTCATCGAATGGCATCCTCGGTGCGAATAGAATGGGAGGCCTCCCCCACTTTCCCAACAGCCACCTGATTTTGAGGGGGGTTTGGGGAGGATGGACAAACCTGCCAACTTTTGGGGG
>CAUJNA010000396.1:153713-201213 GCA_963377175.1 Effrenium voratum | reverse complement strand
CTGACCGACTCACTCACTCACTCAATCAAATCAAATCAAACCAAACCAAATCAAGCAACCAATCAACCCATCACTCAATAAAACCATTCATTCAATCAATCAAATCAAACCAAACCAAATGAAACCAACCAAATCACTCACTCACTCACTCACTCACTCACTCACTCGCTCGCTCGCTCGCTCACTCACTCACTCACTCACTCACTCACTCACTCACTCACGCACATACCCACTCAATGAAACAGCAATAACAGCAATAACAGAAACAACGGCAACAGCAACAACGGCAAAAGTACTAGGCTTGTACTTGTCTTACCCGATAGGTGTTTTCCTGTATCAAAATGAAGTTCCGTCAAGCACCAACGCCCCATACGCTTGATTCTAGTGTTCTTTCAGCACAACCTCTCTGAGGGATTGCACAGCTCCTTATTTCCACTACCGACCATACATAAACCCTCGAAGACAAGGCACGCAAACAAAACCTCCAGCGGCGATAGAGGAAAGGGCATCTTCTTCACTTTGGCACTTGAATGTTGACTTTAAAGTGAAGTCGCTCCTGAATAAGTTGAACAAGGACATGCCCCGCTGGAGGTCTGGGCCCCACCGAAATCAGTGAATCATTCGACCAACCCGACAGCCCTGGCTTCCTCCTGACAGGGGCCCAACAAGTTCCTTTCCGGAACGGGCGCGAAACATGGTTGTGCCATCCTCATGGCCATCCAAACTAACGCAGTGGACCCAGTTACCCTTATCGCAGGCCACCAACTATTTTCGATTTCATGTTTCAATGGTGGCTGCCGTGCTTATCTACTCGACGGTCCACAGACTCAGTTTTCCACGCCCGACATGCGATGCACACCTCGACTGCTTCGGGGCGCAGTTGCGGCCAGGAGGACCTCTCAGGCGCAGAGTCCCAGGTGTCGTACTCGTGGATGGCCTCCGCCCCGAGAAACCTGACGCAGACTGGACGGTGGGCTGCTGGACAGTCGCGTGGACGCCAAATGGCCTTGAATTGACATGAAAGAACAAAAACGATTCAGGTTAATCGGCAGGAATCCGAACTGGTACGAAAAAGGCAGGGTTCACAAAAAGAGATTCAGGTGCATCGGCAGGGATGCCTTTCGTAACCATGCGCATGATGCAGCTGAATACGAGAATGTGCACCCATATGAGACTTTTAGGTACATGAAAAAGTTGCGCGCACCCTGCCCAGAAGCCTTTCCAAATGCTACATCCCGGCAAGGATGATTTGATGTCTTCAAACATTTCCCTAAACAGAACTGAAAATTGACAGTACCAAAATATTATGTCTAACACAACTAGCTCCCAGCAAAGGGACCGGCGGAACCATGTGTAGATTTAGATGTTGGTGCATATCTTTTCGACCTTAAAATTGCAATGTCAAAAGAGGACCAGCATGCAAACATGTCATTAGGAGGCCCATAAGGAAGCACAAAGCAAAGCCCTGCAGATTTCGCCAAGGAAACCTGCGTGGCCAAACATAACCTTTGAGTCTTTGCCCTGAGAATGGACATCTGGAGAGGCTCGCAACATGATGATCAGTACTTTCAGCCAACTGCACGGCCTTGCTCACAGGGTGCCATCCCTTTGTTCAAGATTTGTATTGAGCCCGTGTCTTTCTTGCCTTTCCCCAGATAGCTGAAAGCTATAGGGGTTCTAGCTTGCAATCAAGAGGGGAAGGAGACTTGCGAGATTGACTGCTGGGTGCTGGGGGGCGTGCAGTTTGGCGTGCTGGCGCAGGTGCTGTTTGGGGGTGCTGTTTGGGGGTGCTGTGTGACGGCACGGACGCGTTTTTGCAAGATTGACTGCAGGGTGCTATGGGGCATGCAGTTTGGGCTGCTGTTTGAGGTACTGGCGGCAGTGCGGGCGCATTTGGGGAAATTGATGGCCAGGCACTGTTGGGCTGCCGTTTGGGGCGTCCTGGTGGTGGTGCTGCTAGAGGTGCTGGTGTGCAATCATCGGCCCGTTCTTCGCTATCTGTCTATGCTGGAGTAATCTGGATTTCCTCCCAAGTGCATGCAGTCTCAGCTGGACCACCCGAGTGCCGAGGATGCCTGGAGCGATTGAAGAATTTCCGAGAAAGGTGCGCCTTATGGAGTCATGAGCGCTGAGTATGGTATGGAAAACGCAAGGTTAGAGCAATCCGGGCACAGCATTGATACGACTCGTTCCTGGAACCTTGCAAGAACTGTGAAAAGACACCCATGCGAACTCCCGAACCAAAGAAAACCAACGAGCTTTCGCGCAATGCAAGCAGAAAGCGCCCCGTTTTTCTTTTTTTTGCCAGCGCAGTCCATGGAACCTACACTTCACCTAGCCCGCCGCCTTCCCAAAGGCTTCCTTTAAGGATTTCCCTCTTGCTGGCAGGTGGGTGCGGCGGGTCACTGGCGACTGGAAAAAATATGACCACGGAACAACCGGTCCTCGCGTATTACCAACATGCAGTCTGTTCTTGACACGCCAGAAGGCACAGCCTGGGATTCTGAGGACCTGGACAGGCACCCAATGGAAAAAGCAGGACACCGTGTCGTCCTAATGGCAAAGCCCTTCTACAGACACCTTTTTGTGAGCTTTTCCATAGTGCCAAATTCAGTTGGGTGTTTCTCGCAATAGGGATCCCTTAAAATGGGTGGTTTCCTTGGGTTTTCCTTTTAAAACAACCCTTAAAAGAGCACCATAAAAGACAAAAAAGAAAAAAAACACAACGACAAACCCGAAAACAACACCCCCAAACCAAAAAAACAGGAAGAACCCCAAAAAACACAACACCACATCTGGACCCCTGACCTGCGTTCCTTGCCTCGGCATCCACGGCGACGCCTGCGTCTGTGAGCACGCCGCGCTGCCCGCGCTGGCGGCCGGCGCGCTGGCGCCGGTCAGCAGTGCGGCCGCACCGTGCCTGATGCGACGTGCCTCATGAGCATGAGGTTTGGGGGGCTGGTTTTGTAATGGTTTGGCAAGTGCTGTTGAGGGCATCCCGCCAACGGCAAGTACATTTTTTCTCCCTTGAATGGGTAAATGGGTGCGGAAAGATTAAATCGCATAACCAGCTCCTTTCAGCTTCCGTTTCGGCAAAAACAAACAAAACATTCATGGGCTTCTCGGCATTCACACATCAGCAAGGAATCCTCCTGGTGTTTTTGATGGGGATGTTGAAACCATTGCTTCACCAACCTCTTTTTGGCGAAATCCTGAGGACTTGGACCAGGGCGGCTGTTTAAACCCGACTCTTCGCTCAGTCAGCTCGTTCACGGCAAAGTTGCCATGGGGACTGCGGCCGAGAGCTGCCAGTGGAGAAGTTAGCGCTGCCCGTGGGGGTCTGCAGGCGCTGCACTTGCGGCCATCCGTTGGTTCCGGTCCCGTAGGCGTACCCGGTCCCTTGCCTGAGAAACCGAAAGGATCACCCCCAAAACCGACCAGTCACCAGGTTCATGAAAGAACCTAAGGGTGGATATTTCCAAGGCATTCGAGACCATTTGAGGGGGACCCACTGCATTTGGGTGTGCATTGGTGTGAGCGAGCGAGCGTGTGCGCGAGCGCGTGCGCGAGTGCGTGCGCGAGTGCGCGCGCAAGTGCGCGCGCGAGTGCGCGCGCGTGGCGGGCGGGCGTGCGCGCGTGCAGGTGTGCGTGCGCGGTGCGCGCGCGGGTACGCGTGTGTGCGTGCGTGTGCGTGCGTGCGTGCGTGCGTGCGTGCGTGCGTGCGTGCGCGTGCGTGCGTGCGTGCGCGCGTGCGTGCGCGTGCGTGCGTGCGTGCGTGCGTGCGTGCGTGCGTGCGTGTGCGTGTGCGTGTGCGTGTGCGTGTGCGTGTGCGTGTGCGTGTGCGTGTGCGTGCGTGCGTGCGTGCGTGCGTGCGTGCGTGCGTGCGTGCGTGCGTGCGTGCGTGCGTGCGAGGGTGTGTGTGTGTGTGTGTGTGTGTGTGTGTGTGTGTGTGCGTGTGTGGTTGTGTGGTTGTGTGTTTGTGTGTGTGTGTGTGTGTGTGTGTGTGCGTGTGTGTGTGTGTGTGTCACGACTAGGACGCTCCTCTAGGACGGTCTTGAAAAGGAAGGTAATCATTCAATTCAAAAGGGTCCCTCATTACACAAACGGCTTGTGATGCTTCGGCAGGGCCAAGGTGGTTGGACAAAGTCGACAAAAGGCACTTGTTGGAAGTCGACAAGCCTAGGGGCCCACCCAAAATCCAAGAATTACCACAACCTGCAAGACCGATAGGAGCCCAACGCCGATACCCTGGTAATAAAACGCATGGCTCACATGTGCCAAGTGCATGCTGAGAGGCCAAGCGCCATGGGGGCTGGGGTCGGACGGAGCCTGCGACGCGGCTTGTTGCCACACAGCATCAGAGGCTGCCTGGGACATCATGTCCTGCTCGAACTGTTGGTCCGCGGGAAGCGGCATGTACCTCACCAGTTTTTTTAGTGACATCCTCAAACCGACCCATTTTGTGGTTTCATGGGCGGCAACGCCCAAAAGCCATTTGTTGAGGCCGCTGCAGTGCTCACTTTGATGGCCCTAAAAGGAGCTTTTTCAGGGTGGGTTGAAAGGGAAACACGGAGAGATTTGCCATCTGTGGCCCGCGCCGGTGGTTCAGCTTGGCGTCGCCCTTGCCCTCGTTCTTTCGCGACAGCTGACGGCCCTTCAGCTTCTTCAAGCACCAGCGGCCTGGGCTTGGGCTGCAGGAATGACCGGGCGCATTTGCGGAACCGACCTGCAAGGGGAAGCGCCTTTTGATCATTTGAGTTAAACCCCTGCTCTTGGAAGAACATGCTCTCGTCGGATTAAACCAGTGCTGAAACAACCTCCTTCTGGTGCCACGTTTTGAGACAACCATGCTTTAAATTACTGCTCAAACGACCTCCTGCCTTCACTGCCCAAACATGTTAACCTTGAGAAAACCTTCGCCAACAATCACCCAAAAAGAGGAATCCCCTCCAAATAAGGTGGGCTTTGAAGTGAGCTTCCTGCTCAAATGAAACCCAGTTGCTTGGTGAGACTGGGAGAAGGGAACCTGAAAAGGGGGGCGCCATTTCTAAGGAACGCCCCAAACAACAAGATAATGACAATTGCCACTAAACTGGGCACTACACAGGGGGTCCGGAAAAATAACAGAGCGTGGCACAAACTGGGAACAAATGCCCAGCCCGGCCTTTGCGCCAGACGCAAAAGGCGATCAGCAGCAGTGAAAGCAGCGCCAGAATTGTCCAGAACCACCAGCTGCTAAAGATGCTGCCTGCGTCCGAACCGGGAGGGCCGTCGGATACGTGATTTCTGCCGTAACGAGGTGACGTCACGAGGTGAAGCAATGTCATCCAAGGTGACTGAGGTGGACGGTAGATGCTGGAATGCATGCCCCAGCGAATGCGCGCGCGTTCCACAATAACAAGGTGAAGTACTCCAGGGAAGTTGTGTGGATCCCAACGGCTCAGACATCGGGTTCTCAAGACACCGGGTGTTCGGGATTCTCCCCCAGACCATTTTCGTGATCCTTTAAACATCAGGTGGGCTTTATGCATGTGTTGCTCAAATCCTTGCCAATCCCCTGGCAGCTTCCTTTTGGTTTCCTTTCTCTGAGTGCAATCCCCTGACAATAAGAGCTCGACTTCTTCTTCCTTGCTTCAAGTTTCGTATTCCCAAAACGTGCTTTGGCTTAGACAGTTTAAGGGGTTTGTAGCCATAAAGTGCTTTCGTCGCCAATGAACAATCTCTCACTTCCTGAGTGGATTGGCCAAAACAAGTCCAAACTTTTTGTTTACCCAACGGTCTGCTCAAAAAGTGACTAAAGTCACTGAAATCAAGAAGTGAGTGCTTTGGGCGTGTCTATTTTTGGTGAACTCCCCAAATGGGCGGGTTTCCTTGTGTTCCCTTCAAGAACCTAGCCAAAACGGGAACGAACTCCAAAAAACGGGCCATGACCTTCTCGAATTCGCAAGGCCCAAACCGTTCAGGCCTCCAGCTGCCTCCATCTCATCGGCCAAGGGCTCGTAGACTGAAGGCAAGTCCTATGGCCACCCGACCGCAACTTGTTCCATCCAAAAAATCGGTGAGCCCAATTCGACCTTAACTTTCACTGTGGTCTCCGTTGTTCACTTCGGATCCCCTTTCTTGCCTTTGCTTTAGCCAAAAAAAACAGGCAAGCCGGGTCGAATCAGAACACCACATTCCCCAAGAGCACTACGAGTCCACGGGCCTCTTCAACCCGTCTAGCCTTCGCCTTTGGTTCCCCGAGCTGATTGGGTCCAACCCCTGAGATCATTTTAGCTCGGAGAGGGGTACCCCTCCGACTGCAATGTGAGTATTGCCCCCCAAAAAGGGCGGGCAATCTTTGCAGCTTCCAAATTCTACAGTCCATGTACGAGCTTTTGAACATGGGGGTCAAACCAGCACACAAGATTGAAGGCATATGACACGATTCCTTTTATGTGGGTTAGTAAAGGTGATGACCAAAACAGCATGGGGAATTCTGCCATCTACTTTCACCAAACTGCACTGTTTGAACAGCAGCCTGCTGGTTCCACCTGTATCTATAGGGTCGTGGTTGTGGAAAACACACAGTTGCTGGCCCTATCAGAGAAAGTGCCAACCTAAAACCAACTTGGTTTTCCAGCATCATGACTTGGGTGTTCCATGGGCGTGTCCAAAATAGAGGATCCCTGAAATGAGTGTTCCTTGTGGTTCCCCGTTCAAGGGACCCGGAACGGGCACCCTTCGCCTCGAACCGCCCGCGAGGGTCCTGGCAAACCTTTGGCCCAGACAAGGCCCCGGTGAAGAAGATCGGCTTGGCGCTGGCCGGGTGAAGGCTGCAAATCTGGGCGTCCTTCATGTAGCTGAAGTAGGAACCTCCGAATCAACGAGTTGGGCGACTTTTTCCGATGCTGGAAAAAGAAGGGATCCGGGCCAACATGAGCCAGCTGCGACACTCCATGCTTGGTCTCCTTTTACGATTGCAAAGGGTGCCCTTCGCCTCAGAAAAGCGCAAAAACCGGAGAACCCGCCAGCAAAATCCGGGCAGCACTGGAGGTTCTTCTCGCACAAGTTCTGGCAGGCGCTCGGCGTCAAAGCGGAGCTTTCCTGGCACAGATCTGGAATGACCAAGGCCCGGGTCATGGCACGCTCTTTACAAGGAAATCCTAAATCAGCTGATCCTGATTTTGGAACTGGCCCAAATGTTTCCTATAGACCCGAAGGTGAGGCTTTAGCACCCGGTAACATTTAAGGACTCATGGCGCCCGCCCCATGAAATTTAAGATGCTTGGGAGTCGAACCTGCCATTCGTTGGTAACCCGGGTGGCAATCCGTTTGGCATGCTTTCGAGAGCAACCAACGACCAGTTCTACAAAACTGAGCGGGCCTGCCCTGGCAAAACATATGCCTTCTTCTTGTTCACTTCCATGCTGTTGAAAACAGGATGTGTACACAGAAATGAGCCGTAGAGAAGGCAATCTTAGTACAACCGGGAACCCGCTCATGTGCTTTTGCGCGAGGCTCGAAGTATGTCTGACATCCGTCCTTACAAAGACAAAGGCAAACAAAGGGACAAACAAGCAAGCAAACATGCAAACCAACAAAGCGAACAAGCAAACAGACAAACAAGCAAGCAAACCAACCAGCCAACCAAGCAAACAAACAAATAGACAAACAAGCAAACCAACCAATCAACCAACCAAACAAACAAACAAACAAACAGCTTAACAAGTAAACAAGCAAACCAACCAATCAACCAAACAAAAAAGCAAACACACACACAAACAAATGAAACAAGCAACAAAGTGAACCAAAGAAACAAACAAACAACCGACAAACAAGCAAACCAACCAACCAACCAACCAAGCAGACAAACAAGCAAACAAGCAAACAAGCAAACCAACCAACAAAACAAACAGACAAACAAGCAAGAAAACAAGCAAGCAACCAAGCAAACCAAACAAACAAACAAACAACCACACAAACAGACAACCAAACAAACAAGCAAGCAAACAAGCAAGCCAAGCAACCACGCGATTGCAGGATGCCCCTTGAAATATGTGTGCCTGCCACACGTTCCACTCAGGCAAGCCGTGACGAGAATCGCGGGTCGGTGCAAAGAGGAAAATAACCAGAAAGTGCCTTTTCAAGACCAAGTCCAAACCTGCATCAACATGACAAGACAACCTGCCTCAGGGCTCACTTTTGAGTTGATGGCGCCAGAATCCGCGTTCAATTGAAACCATGCCTGCCGCTGTTCAAAAGAGACCGCCAGCACAATCCAAGTCAAAAACACGCTCTGGTTCAAAACCACAGTGACACCTGGCAACATGACCCAAGTGAAAGCTAACTCTGAGGGTGGCATGTAGGGTGGCATGTGCAAACATAAGAGCCGCTTTTGCACGCACGTCATTTTCAGTGTCAACACCGGTGGTCGGAATCCACACCGCAACCTTGCTAAAACTCACCGCTGGGTCTGACATAGAGGGACTGGACAAAGCGCTCGAACGCCGAGTCCCTTTTGTTCCTTGTTCAAAACAACAGCACGGTATTCAGCACGCAGCAAGCCTTGAACTGAGAAGCCCTTATACCAAGCTCACAGTTGCCTAGCCCTAAAAGAACAATCCTTTTCGGTTGGTTGAGCAGTAGGCTCACCAAATGCGCCAAGCCATAGGCCCTTGACGCCTGAATGGATTTGGCCGATTTGCGGTGCTTCGTGCCCACTTCGCAGCCTCCAGCTGGGCGGTGAACTTGGTGCCAAGAACGAAGCACTGGGTCAGCGGCACCGCCGCCACTAAGACCTGCCTCGGTGAGAAAACGCGAGCGGGTGGATTTGGGCACCCCGTCCGGTGGCTCCGATTGTGCTGTCCTTTCACAGGTGCAACGGGTAGCCTGGGTACCCTAAGAAAGAACAAAAACTGTAGGGCTATCCAACCAAAGCGCCCTTTATGTCTGTTGAACTGAAAGGACTCCAACCTGGTGCCACCCAAATGGGGAGCTCACAAGGAGGGAAACGACCTCACTTTGATGTAGATCCCTGGGCCTAAGGTTTCTCAAAAGCCCCAGGCGAATGGGACAAATAGAGCCCGCTATCTAGCCACTATTTGCACCATGCCCTGGCTTGGGAGTTAAAAGCTCAAAGTGACACCCTCAAACTTGCCCTCTAACGAGTGCTGGTTTCCACCCCCAAGCAAAGGTTTGGGAAGCCCACTTTGGACAATCGAAACTTGGCAACGCTTCGCTAAGAGAAGACACCTCGGTGCGCTGGCTTCAGCATGGGAGCATTGGAATTGGGGATTGGCCAAGTGGGAATTTGGTTCATTTTCTAGAGCCAAGGAAGCGCACACATCCAACACACGTACGGGGCTGAGGAGGACATAGGAGAGAAAGGCAGCCACATTAGCCTGAAAAAGAGGTGTTCCACTTCACCTTTCGGTAAGGCCGAGTCGAAGCGGGCTTCCTTCAACCAAAGGGAACATGTGGGGAAACCTGACAAGCCCAGGCAAGCCCACCAACTGTTGGAAGTAAGTTGGATGAAAAGGGAACGACAGTGTCAAGTTGAGAGGGGAACCGGATCACTTGCTGCATCATCCGGGGGAAACTTTCTTGGCAAAGGACACCCTCTTTGAAACGAGCCTTCTACTCCCTGAACGGGCATTTACGGCTGGAATGGGAGAAGAACCGGCCGGAGGTTCCTCGATCCAAATGAACCCCCATTTGTGCAGCTGGCTTCGAGCTGGTTTCGAGGCGCATGGTCGCGTCGGGCGCGGTGGCATCGTCACGCAGCGCCTGAAGGCGATCTAAGGCTGCCAGCTTCGATGGCAGAATTCCTTGTTGGTGGATGAGTTTAGCGTACCACGGGAGAATTGTGCCACTGTCCGACCGCAGATGGTCAGACCCACTCAGGGAGCAAGTTGATTTGGCCTTCCCAAGCAGATAGAAGTCAATGAACTCAGGGAGTGAGACAAGTAGACTGGTTCAAGGGGCACCGCTGCAAGCTGTTGAAAGGCAAATGATGGTTTTCCTTTACAACCCCGAGAAAGCAGTACTCTCAAAAACAGGCACGCCCATTTCAGTGGGGTTCATCCATCCGGGGTCCGCCTGCAGCAGCTGGCGCTGGGCACCGCTCTCTGCGGCCAGCTTCTCCATGTCCTTCAGCTCCATACCCGCGGGCCTCGGGTGGGCTGGTTTTCGTCTGGGAAGTCCGGCCTTTGTCAGACGAGTTTTTGGCCTCAGGCAGGGTTTGTTATGATCTTCGGGGTGTTTTGGCTCTGGGTAGGGTTTGTTATGATTTTCGGGGTTCCCCTACAGTTTGAGCGGCACTCAGCGATGAGACCCTTGCTCTAGCATCGCCATTGAGACTGCCAGACATTGGCATCAACCGTTCCCACTAGCTGGACCAGGACACGCGCACATCTCCCAAAAGGGGATGGTAGGCCTTGGGTGGCCCTTTGCTCAAATGGCCGGACCTCTGGGCCGGGCTCAAGTCTGCCTGAAGGCAATGCCAATGCAGCCGCGCGCATGGCTACGTGCACGCCATGCCTGCTGTTACAGTATGTGTTGAGGCAGCAAAACACAGGTACATACATGTCCAATGTGTACAATTACCTATGAACCTATAGACATATACATACTACACGTTATATTCTGTACATGTGCACACTCTCATTTGCCTTGATTTCTCGTCATCCCGTTTTCTTTCTCTTTTTTTGGCAATCCGCCGCCCGTCACAGGAAAGGTAAATGCCTGCCTTGCTGGAAACAGAAACGAAGGGCTCGCGTTGTGCAACTTTCTTAGTGGGCGATTTATCATAGCCCTCAGTTCCCTGTGGCAGCAACAAGCTTAGAATTGGTTTGGATTGTAGGCATGAAGGGTGGAAAATGACAAAAATATGGGAATCCCCCCCCCTAAAATTTCATTTATAAAAGGGTGGTGATGCTTTATCCCATAGACGGCCCAAGACCTCGGGATGTTAAGAGAATATTCCTTTCCTCAGGGGCTCTACTTTTGGTCATGCTTTTGTTCAGTTCGGGCGCAGGATGTCCGTCAAATGTCGGGAGTTCATGCAGAAAGAAACACATCCGGCGGCGAGTTGCCCCAGCAGGATGCAACCAAACCTTTTGTGGAAGGAAGGCGAGCAAAGGGTGCTGAAATAATTACGGCTGAGGGCAGTTGACATTCACAGAAGAACCTTCGATGGCAGTGGCAGGTCATTGAAATTCCTGCATGGCTGGCTTTCCACTAGCCAGAAACAACAACAGAAAACAAGGCATTGCCAAACACATGGCTGAGTTAAATAGTTCAGTTTGCAGATTTTCCAATATCGTCCGCCATCAACTCGGCCCTCACCCCGATAAAAAGAACACACGTGACACAGAATCACCCCGCCAAACTTTCTTTCTGGGCCCAAGCCGCATATCCACGAATGAATCCATCACCACTTCGCCCCCGTTGTCCGCCTTCATGGACAGAGTGACTTGCCCCTCCGCGCCCATCATGTCACGGACATCCTCGCGTCTCGAAAGCCGCGGAGGCCTTCCCATTTGCCGGGGCATATTCTGGAGACGTGGCTGGCTGCTCATGATGAACAAAGAGCGCCTCGAACGGACATCAGCGCACCTGTTCACCCACAAAGGAAGCACGAGCCTATCTTTTTGCCCTTTTCAGCTTGCTTTGCAAGCTCATGCTGGGCTCTAGCCAAAAGAACTTGCAACTCAGCCTAGCTGCCAATCCGGACGCTGATTCCTGGTTCGGAAGGGCTAGCGCAGCCACTGACGAATATGGGCTGGGTCCATTTCATATCCTGAATACTGCCCTTGTGCCCAAGGACTCCTTTCAGCCCTCGGCCTCGCATGCCTTCGGTTAAATCATCACCCGGGCTTCAGCCTACCTTCTGAAACCTGGGAAGTGAGTATGACGTTTCGACTCTGGTCCAGAATGAACATTGCCCTCGTTCCAACAATGGAAGCTGACAGGAGGATTTTGGAAGACTGCACCCTTCTTGAAAAGCCCCGCTGAAACATGACTACGTTGGCATTTGAAATCCACTTGCCCAGTGATCCTGGAGTGGACGAAACAAACTTGGCATCCTTTTCTAACCCAAGCCTAGCTGGGATCAGGTCGATCCGCACGGAATCTGATTTCCTACCCAGTTTGTTCAATCCCTACTCCCGATCCGTGACTTGTGGGGCAAGACTCCTTGCTGAGAACGGCATCCATTTGGGATCTGCATGTGGAACAGTTGACCGCAAAGTGGCATCCATATTTAGTTGGGGTCTCTCACTGGGTCCCAAACAGCAATTTTGGGAACTCCACAACGCACAGCGTTCTTCGGCACCTGATCTTGAGCCGACTCGACTGCAAAACCCGGGGGTCATGCGCCGGGACGTGTGCAGCTTTTGCGAGCTCTATGGCCATTTCCACCTGGAGCACGTCCTTCTCCTGTGCCAACTTCGCCTCAGATCGGAACGGAAGCGGCCTGAAGCGGCCTCCTCGGACCCTGAGCGCAGCCCAGAAAGTCCCAAAGCAATGATGCTACTGCCATGGCCCCGAAAGGTGAAATGGGAGTTAGGGCTTTCACCCCTGGGCGCAAGCTCTTAAGCTGATCGGATGCACTCGCGGCCTATAAAAGCGCTTGTGGTTCACGACTTGGATCACCGAAAAGGAACAAACCTGACTTGTTGACAGAATTCCCTATGTTTCCCCTTTAAACATCACCACTAATACGACCCCCCCCCCCCAATGAATTGGCCAAACAGGTGATCCTTGAAACAAAGTACGAGCAACATATAAGGAAGCCTTGTTGATCAAGCGGCGAATAATGGAAACCAAAAGGCCAAATGAGGAAGACTGAATTGGGACCCAATGACTGGTGGGGTTGGACTTGCACAACTTGTGGCAGGCCATGCTCATCCTATTGGAAAATGCACGTGGCATTCTCCAGGCTCGGATCAAAGACATGCAGCCAAAAGCCACAGGAAAAACATCGGTGCCGCAGAAAACCACCTAGCCCAATCAAGGCCAGAAAAAGGGGATCTGCAAGAACTGGCGCTGACTTGCTCGGGTTGGTCCCCTGTGATCCCCTGTGGCACACCACGCGGGTCAAATAGAAGCATGGCCCCCCAAGGATTCAAAACGCCTCAAACACACTGCCCTCTACAAAAGGTCATGAAACGGCAGCTTCCATGCTTCTTCTGACTTCATTTGCCCTTACTGGAAATTACAAGCACTCAGTCAAACAGAGCTTCTAACTTAGGCTCCAGTTCCCATGCGTCCTGACGCGGACACTTGGAGTCCATCAGGTGAAACCGTAGTCCCTCCCCAGGCGCCTCTTGGCCGTTGACTTAATTGGGAAGCCCACAGACGGCTCGGGATGATTGGCCCAAATGAGATACGGAACTGCGCCAAATTGGCCTGTGTCCTTTCGGATTCCCCGGACTCACCAAATCGGGGGCTCACCTTTTGCTGGCGACCACGGTCTGACGGTCTGGGCCAGTGACAGCGCTCAGCTGCTGCAGGGTCAGCCGCACCTGCGCTACACACCGCACGGGGCCACTGATGGCCCCCTCGCTTGGGTGCCACAGCGCGTCGATCGCATAGAGCTTGCAGTTCCCGTCCTCACCAAAAAAATCTCCCCCTGCAAGTCGATGAAACTCAACGAAGTCCCCCATTTGTTTTGGGGTTCCTTGTCAATCTGAAGCGGGAGGTCCTTTGCAAGGATGCGGCTGATTCCCTTCAATATTGCTCAAGGGGAATGAGGGAAACAGGCCTTGACCCGGAGCTTGGCCAGTCCCGTTGGCTGTGAGTCGAAATGCGAGATGGCGCGTGACGCGAGGGACTCAGGAGTCCGAGCCGTGGATTTGCAAAATGCAAGCTCTGCGCTGCGGCCCAAGCGAAAATGAACAGAACTGAGCAAGAACCTATCACGAGCTGAGCTTTGCGATCCATCGTGCGAAGCCTTCAATGGATATCATCTGGAATATCCCGGGGTTGACGCGGAAAGCCTTCAGTTCTGAGCGAGAGGCCCTTCCTGGAACAACCGCAACAGTCACACGAGGAGGTGCTGTTGAAAATCGCATGCTCGATTCGCTGCGGTGCAATGCTAGCAAAGCATCTAAACGCAGGTTGCCTTTGAGCTGCGGGCCGCAGTGCGACAAAAACACGCTGTACATTCGAGAAACAAAAACACTAGATGGAGCCTCATCCTTTCGGTGGCTGCTATGACAGCAACAAGCAAGTCAGTAAAGTAGCATTCACGCACCGTGAGGAACCCCAAGTGAGCTTGGTTCAGCGAGCTGAAGTGGATCGCAACAAGCGTGGAGGCTTCGCAGTCAGCAAATGACTTGGCTACTGCCTCATGAACACCTGGGAAGGGCAAGTTGGCAAGCTTCCATGAAATACAAGCCTGAACAAACATGTGCGTCTGCACCTGCATGTGTGTGTGTGTGTCTGCATGTCTGCATGCTCGTACGCATGTATGCACGCTGGTACGGTGCGTACATGTGTGTGTGTAGGTATGAGGCATGTATGAGTGTGTGTATGTATGAGGCATGTATGCAGGCATGCAGGCATGCATGCATGCATGCACGCATGTAGGTAGGTAGGTATGTAGGCTAGGCAGGTATTGATGTGTCTATGTATCTATGTATGGTTGTACGGTTGACTGATCGGTTGATTGAGTGATTGATGGATGGATGAATGAATGAAAGCGTGGATGGGTTGATTGCATGCACATGTCCATGTTTCTTATGTATGGTTGTATGATTGTATGTTTGGTTGACTGATTGAGTGACTGACTGACTTATTGATGGATTGATGGATTGATGGAGTGATTGATGGATGGATTGCTGACTCACTGACTAACTGACTGACTGATCGATTGAATGCGGCGTGTGCACTCCGTGTGTGACCAGGCTTCTGGCGCCTTGTCCCATGGCAAAAACAACTTGACGGAACCAACCGTGCAAGGCCCGGGTGGGCATGTCGGTGGAGCACTTTTGGAAACCTGCCAGGTGTTGATTCCACCACGACCAAGCAAGTACTTTTTTGGGTGCTAGAGAACCCATCGTGCGCTGATTCCACCTCAACCAAAACCTTAGCGTTTACATACTGAACAGTTTTGCCTTTACATAGCTACTTGTACTTGCCGCGCACGCTTAGCTGATCCGTGGCCAACGCCAGAGCCCGCAAAGGATCAACCGTAGCCTTCAGTTTCGAACTCCGTCATGGCTCAGTTGAAGAGTCCTGGTGCCAGAAGGTGAAGTGAGCGCAGCCCGGCGTAGTTCGGCAACTCACCTGGAGATTGCCATGGGCTTGCCACAGCCAGACGGTGACTTTAGAACAGGCAAGTGAAACGGAAGCAAGGAACGTGTGAAAGCCCTTCTATTTTGCGTCTCGCTTACCCAAAGAGACTAGAACATTCATTTCAGCCTTGACTAAACATGGAAAAAGCGGAAACCAACGAAAAGGCTTTGGGCAATCGCGCCATGGTTTTGGCTACCGCAGGACATGGGGGCACCAGTTCAACATCCTCAATGGAGTTGGCACACGCCAATTACCCTTTGTGTCCTTGCAATGCTGCACCGTCCAACTTGGCGGCGTTCAGAAAACAGCAAGTGAGTGCCTCTGCGTGTCATCATGTGCGGCTATATCTGACGCTTGCTTTTTGTGACAGAGGGAGGGGGGCCAGAACTGGAAGTGCAGGGCACCAATTCCAATTTGGTGGCCTCCAGTTAGTCCCGGCTGAAACATGCCCTTCCCCAAGCTTCGCTGAAGCTGGTCGTGCATTTTTCGGCAGACATGGCCAAAAGCAAAGAAGCTCTCGCGCTTGAGGCCCGCAACATGTCCCAAGTTGCTTGTCACGGTCGAACCCCCAACTTGCTGGTACTCAGCGAAGACATGGAATGCCCTCCATAAACCATCCAACTGGTGGCTTCCTTTAAGGGGACCGTTGGGTTTGATTTGGTCATTCTTCTTTGCCCCAAAGGCAAAGACATAAGATGGTCCCACACGTTGCTCCAGTCGGACCAAAGGAATTCAAGGAGCCACGTGTGCATCAGGGATGCTTTGGGAGCGATGGATCCCAAACGATTTATCCCCAAGACGCGAATGAACTTGCCTGAGGTTTGGGGAACCTAGCCAAAACGCCGGCGAAATGCGGCTGTCCTTCAGAAATCTTGCCATACCTATTGATGGCTGCGCACATGCCCTACTTCTCGCAGGCAGCACGTAGTTCAGTGGATGGATTTCCGCCACTAAACCACAATAAGCAAGAAGGTAAAATGTTTCCCAACAACAACCATGACATGGCCTACTTCTCGCAGCAAAGGACAAGGCCCAAGCTTCCCGCGCCTGGCAAACCGTGAGGTTGGGCTGCGCCTGCGCGAGCCCGGTCTCCTCCCCACGGTAGCCGATGCCCTCGTAGAGGCACCGCGCCACGGGGCCTGGGGTGGGGTGGCGGGGGAGCGGTTCCCTTTCTTGGGACTGTACTTTGCTTTCAAAAGCGGGGAAGGAATCAGTTTAGAGATGGTCTGCATGGGCCATTCCCTCACCTGAGCGGAGGAAGACATGGCCGGGGGGCTTTGTGGGTGCCCAGTGGCCAGCCCCCGCTCAAAGCAATTCCATGTTCATTTGTAGGGGGAATACAAGTAATTTTCAAAATTGGTAACCCACAAAGCCGGGCCCCCCACGAAAAACCAGCGGTTTTGGCAAGTTGGATGCTTCACTTCAGGGTCTCCTTCCCTGCCTAGGGGTGTGAAAAAATAATTAGGGGACCAACATGCTAGTTCTCCTTTTTCGTTTCCCTTTCAGCCAGCCCCAAAAAGCGTGCCAACTGAAAACCACCCAAACGCCAACCGGTTGATGCCCGAGCCTTCAGGCATTGACACCTGCGCGCTGGGCTTGGTCATCGCCTCTCGCGAACCCGTGGGACGCCGAGGCGACAACGGGGCCTGAACCTTGGAGAGTTGAAACCAAGTGGCTTCAAGATGTGCGAACTTGACTTGGGGGACACACAATGCCGGAAATCGAATTTACAATCTTGAAAAAATCGGGGGATTAATATCATGCCGGACATTGAATTTACAATCTCGCAAAAAAAACATTTGCCAATGAACAATCATAGCCTGGTGGTTTGGGCGTCAGGAAACCATCTTCCTGCTTGGGTACATGCAACATGGCCTGTTTAGCCTCTCAAAACCAAACAAATACCCAATGGCTTCGGTTGCCCCTCACAAGTTAAGTTGTTTGCTGGCCGAGGAGGACACACCCAAGATTTACAAACTTTCATCCGTCCCAAGTGGCGCGAAGTGGATGTGCTCCATCCACAGTAGGGAAAGCCCCTCCCAGCGGTTTTGAACCAAACACTCGCAGCCCACCGGGTGTTTGGGTTCCAACAACCGCAGGCCCAACGTCCGGCCTCCTCCGCTCTCTGCGCCTCTGCTGCTTGCCCGCCCGGGGGCTTGTTCGCGTTTTCCGGGGCGCAGCTGAAGTAGATGCTCGCAAACCTCGGCTTGAAGGGTCAGAGGCTCAATCTTGGGAGAGGCCGCAGGGGCTTTGGGGTTTTGGCCCCAAAACCTCAAAACCCAACATATGTTAAGGAGGTAAGGAGAAGATCCCTTCCGCTTCGTGGAAAACCGACGGATGTGTTTGGTAGATTGTGACAACCAGGTCAACCAGGGCCATCTATTCTTTACCAAGACAGCCAAGAAGGACACCACTGGCCTAAACGGAGCTTGTCTCCATGGAAAACATCAACATTGGACCACTTCTGCCTCAACAAACTCAAGAAGGGAAGGCCTTTGAACATTCGGCGCAGAACCACCTAAAAAACACCCAGTGGATGGTTAATAGTATATATCTTGCAAACTGGTGACAAGGAAGACTCCAAGGACCCTCATCATGGCTGTGCGTGATTCCGCCGGGTGCCACTTGCCCATTCGAGCCATACTCCTATCAACAAGCATGGGCATGGGCATGTTTTTGGGCGCAAATGGGAAAGGAAGTGCGAAGTCCAACACCACGTATTGTGACCAAGCAAATGTTGTGCTACCCTGTCAATTAAAAGTCTAATGCTCAGGGTCTATCAATACCCCTTCCCAAAAGCTGCATTTTGATCACAGGCGCAAGAAAGGTTCCAAAAACCGACCTTGGCATCCTGTTTGGTGTCACCACGCAACATGATGCGGATTTACCATGGAGTTAACACTGTCATTCGTGGGTAATCCAGGTGGTTCGCCATTTGTCAACTTGGCCGAACATCCAAAGAGTGGCAGGGAAACAGCTCTTTGCTTTTGCCCAGCGGCTCTTTTTCCGACACCTCCCCGTCCCCGTCGGCATCCGCATACACGAAGGCTTCGTCTGCGGAAGCCTTGCCCATGCCCTCCTCGAGAAATCACCAAGTTTGAAACATCGAAACTTTAAAACCGTGTAACCAGCCAGTGTTTCACCACCTTCCAGCTTCCCTGGCCATTTTCTTCACCCAACCTTCAAACCATTTCTCCTTTCGCCTTCTCCTTTGGGCCCCAAGGGGCCGCCAAAAAACGACGAGTGGGTCGTGTTTTTTGGATGCGCTGGTCCCTCCTCGGGCTGGTAGTCGTTCCAAAAGCTGGCCTTCCACTTGGTGAAGTCCACCGGGGTGTTGAAGCCGAACTTCTCCCCGCTCAACCTGGGCGCAGCTTCTGGCGATTCCAGCCACTTTTGTCGGGCGATTTTTTGAATGTTGCAAGGCGAGACCTGTACCCGCCCAACAGAAACATGGCAGGTAGTGCAAGGACACCCCGGTTTGGAAGCCGTTCCTTTCTGAGACAAGTTCTGTGTGCCAAGCCATTGTGGGGATCAAAAACCACTCACCACCCACACGTCCCCTCGTTTTTCGTCCAGCCGCATCCCCCGTTTCGCCTCCCGTTTCGCCCCCGACTTTTTCTTGGGCGAAAGACGATTGGTAGGCCTCCTCGGAGGTGGGGTATTGCTTCCGGAGCGTCTCGCACCACCCGAACATGGAGAGGTAGGTGCTGGCCAGCCCGTAGGCCGTCCGAAACCTCAGGAAACAGACAACTGCAAAGGCGTCGCAAATCAGAGGTAGTCCTCTCCGCATTGATTTTCGCTGCGGAGCTTCTCCGAAACATCCGGAAGAAGGTTTCTTGCTTTGTGTACTACCTTTGTGCTCAGCACAGTTCCATATGTTGCTTCTGTGCATCTGCTTCTGTTAGGACTATGGTTGCGACGATTTACAGGAGGCTCGTATCCCGAAACACCCCCCCCCCCCCCCCGCCCAAGGTTTCGGTTCGGAAGAACGTGTTTTGCCAGCTTCGAATTGACCTTCTCTGCGGCGTCAGATTTTTGGGAAACTTTGAGGCTCAAGAGCGACTGCATGTCAACAGATCGACAGTCCGTGGTTTTCCAACGTGGAAGGTTCTTCCAACACGGAAAGGGCTCAACCACCCACAAAGTCCCAAGGAATCGCCTGGAGCCCTCCAGAACCCTCGTGAAATGCTGCAAATCAAGGGGCAGCGAAGTCCCCCTAAGTGGGACTTCCCGGTTCTAAACAAATGACCACGGCTTTTGGGCCTTGGGGAAAGCGTTGGCTCCGAAACAGGACGCCAGCAGTCGGATGGTTTCCCCGCGGTTCCAAGAAAATCACTGCCTCGCACGACCCGCTGCGAGGTTTTCCGGTCGAACTCCGAGACGCTCGAGCTTCTCCACGTAGCCGTTGGGGTCCGTCCCGCCTCCGGAGGGGTCTGCTCGGCAGGGGGGTGGGAGAAAGGGGGTGGGAGAAAGGGGGGCAAAGATGGTTTGGGTTTTGGCGGTTTAACAATTTTTGGTGGTTTGAGCTTGGAGATATGCCAAGTTTGAACAACTGCTCGCTCGTGAGCCTCTCTCCACCTTACCTGTGACATGGAGCACTTCCTCCCAAAACATATTTGCCATTGCCAGGTAGATAACACATCATGAAGCAGAATCAGAATACCTAGACAGCGGGTGGCAACCAAGTTGCAGTTTTGCCTGGGCCCCTGTACTCTTCCTCGCTTGCCTAGCAAGCGCAAATTAACGCGGAACCCCCCGAAAACATGTTTGTACAGAGACCCCTAGAAGAGGGGCCCCTTTTTGGGGTTGCGAAAGGGAATGACGCTTTCAGCATGGTGCCAACGATCATTCGCCACCCTGTCAAACCCTCGTGCAATCCTACAAAGCAGACGTGCGACTTTCAGAAAGCCGCCCAGAGCGCTATGCCCGCGTTGTTCACTTGACGGCTGTCGAAATGACTGGCCGAGTGAGGTCTGAGATGTCATCTTCTCGCCTGTTCTCGGCCCTAAGTCCCCGAACCAGGAACCTAGATGATGTGTTGATCCAGGGCCAAAGGGAGCGAGCGAACAGTGGCTACCAGTGACTCATAGTACGAGCATGGCGGTTTTAATTTACACATTGCTAGGGTCACAATCTTGTCACGGCTCTGACTCGATGAACGTTGGACATACTTCCCACAACCGCGGTTTGTTCCCCTTTTTGGGTTCTCCTTTCAAATCAGCCAGCCGGTGTTGCAACAAACATTGGACGTCATATGCTTGCATCTGTCTAAGCCACACCCTTCGCGTTGGCTGAACCTCTTGACTGAACCGATTGTAACAACGTGTTTTTGTTGTGGTTTCCTGTCTGACCAAACCGGCTGCTCAAGCATAGCGTGGCCGGGCGAAGGGCGCGCAGCAGAGCCAGCGAAAAACGGCACACAAGCTGCCAAACCCAGAAGCCAGCCATCCGGCTTAGATGTCGCAAGGAACGTAAGTGGATTGCTTGCGCGGCCAACAACACGGAGAAGGCAGCGGCGCTGCAACGGCCGCGCCGCCGGCCACCGCGCCGAGCAACTCGGAGCTCTGCTGCTGGGCCCTTCTCCGCCGAGCTCTTGACTTCGCCATGTTGTTTGTTGGCCATGCCCGTGATGCGCCGGTTGCTATGCTTTGCCCTGCTCTTGATCGCCCAGCGCCGGCGACGGAGAGCCACGCCATGCTGGCACGCCGGTGTATTTAAACCCACAGGGAAAGCCAACATGTCTGGACCCCTTTTCGAGCAGTGCCCAAAAACGCACTGGCTGGTTCTGGCTGGTTGGCTCCATGGTTACAAAGGTTGACCTTGGCCTGTCCTTTTTCCCCATAAAGCCAAAAACCACGCCTAGGGAGTCGATGAAGCGGAAGGCTTCGCGCCAGCCAGGGTGCACCAAAGAGGCCAAGGGCCAGTGGGCCCAGACCTCCCCGAACATGTAGAAGGGCACCTGACTTCCCGTTGCAGAAGATGAATCCGCCCCCCAAACCCCAACCCAGCGAATTACCATCGGAAAAAGGGCACCCCTTTTACATTGTTTCATTTTACAGGGGGAACCTCCCCGAAAATACAAAACAAAGCTGCCTCTGGCACTTTGCTTGAAAGACTGGGTGGATTATTCTGCTTATTGTTGTGGAAAAGGTTCACTGCGGGTTATGGTTTGTTGCTTGGACGAACGCATCGACCCGCCAGTAGGGGAAGTCGAGAACATGGTCACACCCAGCTCCTATTAGGAACCCAGCATTGTGAAAACGCAGATTAATAAGCGCGTGCCATTTAAGAGAGGATGGATCACTGTTGGGGAAGCGCCCCTCTATGAATCCACCAGGTTGATTATCCACACACCCCCTGCCCGGCGAACAGCACGGGTTCAAATAGGTAGCTTCAATGGGAATGCTGTCGTTCAAACTACTGTAAAATCGGGATAATATTTGACGAGCAAAGCACTGAGTCTGGAACAAACAGAACCAACCTAGCAGCTGATCCTGAGAACCTAGTTGTTCCATTGAATCACAAACACCAGCTCACATACCAAATCTTGATAACCGAGCTGCTTTCCAAATGGCTCAGATGAGCGATGTGGATTCAATGGCTTGAGTTTTGGCCTCGCTGAGATCAAAGCCGATCGGACACGGGGGCGCCTTTCCAGCTGGTATCTGGGACCACTTGGCACTCGGAAAAACAGCCCTGCAGCATGCACCACCTACGCACGCCAGCCCCCGGGAAAAAAAGGCAAATGCAGGCCCAATGCAAAGGCTGAATGCGTGAACCCAAGACCCATGTGAGCCAACCCGTGCCCGGGAAACCGGCCAAACGGCCAAACGGCCTGGTTTCAGTACAGAATTGGGCTCTCGGTTTCAGATCTGCTAAAAGTGACGAACTTTTCGTGGGCTAAATGGAAACCGCCACTACATCCAAAAGAAACCTAAGGAACTGCTTTCGAACTCGAAATCCAAGGTCGAAGTTGATCCTATCGTTTCTCCAAGTGCCTTCCTGACTCTTTACTGGGTTCTTCAAATGAGGGGGAGGCCGCTGATTGACTTAGGACCACGGTGGCTCGCGCCGGTGCGAGCGACACAAGCATTGCGAAAATAAGTTGCTTTCCCTTGGGCAAGCAGCGCACATGGCTCGAATCCAAGCCCATGGACCAACCGCTCAAAATGGGCACCTTCGAAATGGAGCTTGATCTCAGGGCTCTGTTTTTCAAAAAACCCCACTTAACTTCGACGGATCAATTGAATCCAGCGAGCATGTAGGGCCGTTGAAGGGATTATTTTCTACCAGCGGACCCTTCTTGCCACAAAGGGGAGCTCCTTCATTCTGGGTCCAAGCGGTTGGGCGACATATTTTTCCTCAGTTGTAGGGCCGGCTTTGCCATCTGTGAACAGCCCAGGCCTTCATTCAACATCGCTTGGCCACATTGCGGCTCATTGCTTTACCGGATGCACCCGCTCGCCCCTCGCTCGGGATCCTTCCCGAACCTTGCAAACCAAGAATAAACCCTAACGAACCATGCCTTTTCTGCTTTTGGGGGTGCCTTGTCGGATTCCATCTGCAACTGTTATGTGTAGAATACTTGCAAATATGGGGAATCCCATGGAAAGGACCTACATGGTAAGCTCGTTTGCTTTCATGGGAATCGGTATGCCGGGCTTCTGGCTGGCCCAGGAGTCAGGGGGATGACCCCTGACATGGTCTCGTCGCATAGCTTTTCCCAGGCCTAGAAGCACGCGCTCAAGAGCGGGAGGACGCGTGGCTCAGAAAAGGGTTGCGCCTGGGTTTCATGACAGTCCTGTTCTGCGATCAACGTGCGTGAAACCCCATGAAAAAAACCCATCATTCTAGAGGAATGCTGGGCTCCGCTGTAGCCCAGAGATTTCACCAGCAAGGTGGCAACCAAGAGATCCTTGAAAAACGAAAGGAACATGGGGTTGCCTACCTGATTCGCTCGAACCGAACAGTTGAAGCTCTTATTTGGGTTCCAGGAAGGCAACCAGTTCCCCAGTTCAAACGTTTTCACAAGATCGTCAAGGCTGGGCCGTTGGCCATCAGTTGGCATCTCGATGGACGGCCCGCAGAACATTCGGAGCACGGTCCAATTCCGAGAGTTGGATGAAGCCAAGTGGCATCTGGGTCCGTTTGCGGACCCGCAAAAAGAGACGAGCTTTCTGTGAAATGGGCACCCAACCGCTAAACCAACTCATAAGTTCACCTAAGGAGACCGGGACCGCAAAGGCATCTGAAAACTGCGTTGAAGATTCTCCTTTGCCGATGCCAGGAAGTTCTTTGGAGTCGACTTGCGAAGGATATCCCGGATCCAACGGTCCTCCCCCCGAATAAAAAACACCTGCTTCTTGGGAGCAGATCCTGCTAGTCACTTCTCATCAGTACATGCATCCTATCAATAGCATGTTTCCAACCCCAAATCTCCCAATACTAAATTAGAACCTTGCAATACTTAACCGGTTCGAAAGCAACAAAATCTCTGCCAACAGCAGGCACTTGTATTTCGCGGCAACTCACCACAAACCAACACAACAACCGCAGAACGAACTTACTCAAATGCCTTCCAAAAAGCATTCACATTTTGTTGGCTTCTGTACTTGGGTTGGAGGCATTGGGACAAGGATGGCACTTGGACAAGGCCCCGGTGTATCCATTGTTCGGGGAGCACAAATCATCTGAGTGGACCGAAATGGCAAAATGGACACCATGGGTCACCTTTTTGCAGTGGGTTTCGGCAAGGCACGTCATCTGCCGTTCGGTACGTGGACTGTACCCAAGAGCTCCTCGCACGCAGCGAGCTGCTAACGGGGGAAGGGGGGGGAACGCCCAGAACACCTCATGCTTTTCTAAAGAGCATTGAAAGTATGGGAGGGTCAGAGACCATAACAGGGGCAAACACCTCTGACTGGAGGCGGTGGAAGGGGATTGTGCACAAGTGCCTTGTTGGTCGTATCAAGGCAACAGGATGATAATTCAACCGGCCAACTGCCTAATGTCACAGACTGGATTTGCGTGCGGGATTCTGTGAGGAAAAAAGGCCTCCTGAAGTAAACTGGCAAACCGGTTTTGCTTAATCATCAGCTACCCCAGCTTCCAGGGACTTTCTGACACGCACAACGTTGCCTGACTCCTAATGTTCAATGCGATAGAAATTGTGTTCTTTAGTCTCTTTGTGCTTGTAGGCTTTAGGAACCGGAGTTTGAAGGCTCAATGATTTGGAGCCATCTGCCTGGAAAAAAGGGAGCGGGGTGGGGTGTCCGCACTTTTCGGTCGCTTATTAGAGGAAGGCGCAAAAGCATTGTCGGCAACATTTGATCAAGGGAGCTGTTCACACCTTTTGATGTTCGTTCCCTCTTTTGTGGTCGTGAAACGGTTTGCCTTGAATTGAAAGCAAACCAAGTTTTCATCACAATGCTTGCCCCAATTGCATATAGCTCGCGACTTGCTGAGTGAAGGCAAAGAAACACACAAAGGCCGCAACAAAATGACAACTACCACGCACTATCCAGCCGGCACCAATAGTCTAATGGATCTACATTGAGTGGCTGGGGCCCTGTATATTGTGTTCAAAACATTCTCGTTGTCCCCGCTTGAAACTACTGCAACTGCTTTGCCCTATCCACAGTGGATGCTTCACATACGGCTCTACAAGGCTCAAACTTCAAATCCCAGTGCAATTAGACATGTTCAACCAAACGGCCGGATCAACTGAGCTACAATGCATTGAGCCTTGCAATTCCGCCAGGCGGTGCAGCCAAATACAGAAACAATTCAGGTCCTGGCCAGTCAAATGCCTTCGACCCCTCTTTCCTGGTCGAAGGACACAAGCAGCAGGTACTCAAGTCTTGAGTGGGTTGGCCACTAAAGTCAGAACTTTTGTTTACCACTGCAATGGTCTTCCCAAAACGGATGAACTCACGGAGTGAGGGCTTGCGCAATGGCCCCCTGAAAGTATGGTTCCTCGACGTCCCAAGAGAATGAAGGGATCCATAGCTGGAGGCGAATCAAAGCAGCTGAAAAGGCTGAAACGAATAGACCCAATGATGTGCTCCTGGTTGGTAGATGTGCTGCCCCGAACTTGTGAGCCTTACTTATCCCACAGGCAGGAACTAGCAGGATCTTAGTGAATCATCAGAATGGGGCTGTGACGTAGTACAATCATGGGAGAAGACTGCCTACAAGTAGGGCTGGCGAAGCCGGTGGGCGGAAGAACCAAAATATATAAACTATAGATAATTTTTCTCTATCTTGTCTTGAACCTTGTTCTCTTGTTCTTCCTTTTCACTGTTTCTTTGTTTCTTCGTCATTCTTTCTTTTTTTTTCCTTCCTTCCGCCCGTCTTTCTTTCTTTCATTCTTTGTTTTCGCTCTTTCTTTTCTTTTTGTTGTTTCTTTCTATTGCTTCTCTCTCTTTGTCTATCTATCTATTTGTTTATCTATCTGTCTGTCTTTCTATCTATCTCTTTATCTAGCAGTTGTCTCTCTATCTCTCTTTTCATCTATCTATCTATCTATCTATCTATCTATCTATCTATCTATCTATCTTCTATCTCTCTGTCTCTCTCTTTTTATCTATCTATCTATCTATCTATCTATGTTTCTCCATCTATCTCTCGTTTCATCTATCTATCTATCTGTCTATCCATCTATCTTGCTCTCCCTCTCTCTCTCTCTCTCTCTCTCTCTCTCTCTCTCTCTCTCTCTCTCTCTCTCTTTCCTCTATCTATCTGTGTATCTATCTATCTATCTATCTATCTCGCTTGTTATCTACCTACCTATCTATCTGTCTATCCATCTATCTATCTCTCTCTCTATCTCTCTCGTTCTCTCTTTTCCTCTATCTATCTGTCTGTCTGTCCATCTATCTATTTATCTATCTCTCTATCTATCTACCTATTTATTTATGTATCTACCTATCTCTTTATCTAACACTTTCTCTATCTATCAATCTATTTATCTATCTCTGTATCTATCTATCTGTCTGTCTGTCTGCCTGCCTCTCTGTCTATCTCTCTCTCTCTCTCTCTCTTTCTTTCTCTCTCTCTCTCTCTATCTATCTATCTATCTATCTATCTATCTATCTATCTATCTATGTGTTTATCTATCTGTCTATCTATCTGTCTGTCTGCCTACCCATCTATCTATCTCTCTCTCTCTCTCTTTCTCTCTTTTCTTCTATCTATGTGTCTGTCTGTCTATCTATCTCTTTATCTATCTATCTATCCATCTATTTGTACCTAAACTTGCGAAAGTGCTGCGCCTGCCGCGAATTGTGTACTTGACCTTGTGAAAGTGCTGCGCCTGCCACGAAATCTGCGCCCGACCTTGCCAAAATGCTGCGCCTGCCACGCAACTCAAACCTTGCGAAACCTCTGCGTTGCTGCGCCAATTGGCCCGGCGCCGTTTGTGATCCGAGCCCGCTCCGAGACCGCTCCGACCAGACGCCGCGGACAGGCTAGCTTTCACATCTCCGGAGACGCCAATTCACGCACAGGGCCACGCTTTTTGCGACTTTCTCATCTCCGGAGATGCCAATTCACGCACAGGGCCACGCTTTTTGCGACTTTCTCATCTCCGGAGATGCCAATTCACGCACAGGGCCACGCTTTTTGCGACTTTCTCTTCCCCTGCCAAACGCGCGCACATTTTTCGCGCGCATTGTTTCTCGCGGGCGTATTCCTTCTCTTGTCATTTGTCTCAGAGAGCTAGATTTCAATTAGTTGCCGTAACGCGGAAATTCCTGCTAAACTTCCTTTAATTACTATATTGCATTACCACAGCTAGGGAAATCATGACATTGCTCTGAAGTCCCTGGTAGAATTTTGGCTGCCCTGCATACCAAAGGAAGCCTGCGAATCTTCTTATCCGTTTCAAGGCTACCTTTGTTCCCGGTCCAAAATGGGTATGCCGTCTCTTCAGGGTACCCATTTTGAGGTGAGTTTAGAGGGCAACGACCAGGGAACCGCCCATTTGGTGGGCCCACCATGAGACAGACCCACATCCCTGGAAGGGGAGCCCAAAAGCACACCGCTCCAGTTGAAGACCAGCTGTCGGGCAGCGAAGCGCGCAAAGTCGGCACATCCCTGGCAGACGCACGGTTGTCTACTAGGGCCTCTGCAACAAGGGGATTACCTGTCGTCGTGGTTTCTGCCCGGACACATATTGACAAGTGAAAGATAGATGAAAGGCGACTGGACATGCCTGGGCCAAACTAAAGCCATTGTCCGTCCGTCCTCTGGCGGCTTTCAAGCGCAAATGACAGTGACAAAAGGCCAGCCTTGGGGACGTCTGGCCTGGTGCAGCCATTGTAAGCTCCATAGGTGTAGCCTCGGATGCGTTGCAAGCCGTCACCCAAACCAACGGAGTCCACTCAAACAAAGCTCGCTCGCACGCACGCGCGCTTGATGGTACAAAGCAGCCGGATCAGTGGCCCGAGGAGAGCCATGGAAAACATGGCCTCTAGCAAGTCACTTGCTCAGACTGAAGCAAGGTTTAACAAACCAGTAGGCAGCAAACAAACATGGCAATGAGGCACTACCCTTTTGAGCCAGTTATTTTTCCCCCTAAGAAGATGTGGGAGATTTGGTGAATGTCCCTGTTAGCCATGGTCAAAATTGCTTGCTTCCCCTTAAGAGGCTGGGAAACATAGCGAGTCCAGGAGTTTTGCCGGGAAATGCAGTTGAGCCTCCCCATAGATCAGTAACTTTGACGTACCTCATATGGGGCAACCAGCCATTGACAGATGGTTCCACCAACATCGCTACAAACCGCCACAAGGCCAGGTAGGAACCGGACGACCTACTAAATTGCTGTGGCTCAAAATGCAGCTTGGGCTCACGCTTGTTTTAGCCTTTGTTCCCACATACCCAGGTGCCATTTTGGGTACGATTTTCTGAGCCAGAGCCAAATTGCCTCTTCCATTTGGCTAAGACCCCTGGGAAAAGAAAAGCCAGTAGTGATAAATGTGTTTAAACCCCAACAAGGGGTTTTTTGGTTGAAAAGAAACAAAAAACACAAAAACAATACTGAAGCACACGGAAGGCCTTCCTGGGACTCGGTGAAAAAGCTGGCGGGAAAGAGGGGGCGGCGGCCACGGGGCTGATGTTCACGAGCTGCCGCTTCTCAGCGCTGGTTGCGCCCTTGAAGAGCACGTCCAGCTCCTCGCTTTGGCTCAGAGGTGCTTCCTTTTGGTTGCTGTAACGGTTTCCCCTGCAAGTGAACCACTCTTTTGGGGGGTTTAGTTCGGAAAACCCGAAGCTGATTACAAAGTGATGTACAAAGGATGTACAAAGGAGCCCACAAAGGAAACACAGTCCTGCACCAGTTGGCAGGTGGTAGGTGTGGACAACCAAGTGGGCTGTTCAAAATGGGTCGTCCAATCCGATTTTCCAAAATCCCTAGAAAACGGATCGTGCGAGATTTGGAATGTCACGTACGGGCCCGGAATTGTCCCTCAACGACCCCTGCTCAAAGTTTTGACTTTTCGTGGGTCAAATGGAAGCCCCCACTAAGCCAACCAAACACAACGACAAACCTAAGGCGCGGATGTTCTTTGGTGCAACTCCCCCTCAGAGTATCTAACTAAGTTTACCTTTTAGTGGCCACTAAACCCCAAGGTCTGGAAAACAACCCAGGAATCGAAACCTAGCGCCCCGGCCTTCTGGGAGGTGCCCAGGTAGTCAAAGCCCACCTCCCAAACACCTCGCCATGGATTCCCCGTGATTCCTTCACCATGTCTCCGGTCCCACTAAGTGCTAGCTCGGTCTGCAAATCCAAAGGCGGCTTTGCTTTTAACTGGTTCATTTTGCTCGCTGGTGTTCCTCAAGGGATTTGCTGATTTCGGCATGGTGCCACCTGAGACCGTTTAGCCACAACCATCATTCCTTCTGAGCGCTGTCAGAAGGGCATGAAAAGGGGAAAAGGGGTTTGGGTGCCCTTTGATCGGTTTGCTTGCAACCACCCTTTCAGAAAACAAAAATATCAGACAAAAAACAACGTTGCCAACCTGCATGCAGCCAGCGTCGAACGCTTGTAAGCTATGTTCAAAGCACCCTGTGCGTACTGGTCATGGCTCCATGAGAAGAAATCCTTCCAAGGGTTGCCTTCAGTCATGAAGGCGTTGGCGACTATCCCTTGCAACCTCCAAGCAAACGGCCGACCAGGTGAGCCCCGCTTGGAAAGAGAACCCGCGCCTAGCCAGCGTTCAGTGGCCTGGGAGATGACTTGGCCTGGCAGGATGCAGCTTCGATTTCACAGGCGCCCGTGCCGAGATCTGCGATGGTTGCTGTGTGCAACAACTGACTAGTACGAATCGCCTGAAGCTGAAGCTGGCACATGTCGGCCAGTGGACAGCTGCAGCTCCGAACTTGCTCGCGGCTCCCAACCAACTTGGGGCTGTGTGATACTTCGGCACGGCATCCAATAGAGCAGCAAGCCAGGGAATCGCGGCGTAACACATGAAAATGCATGGCTGTCGGGCTGATGATGATGATGATGATGATGATGATGATGATGATGATGATGATGATGATGATGATGATGATGATGATGATGATGATGATGAAAAAACAAATCACGGTGGCGATATGGTGGTGGTGGCGGTGGATGATGACGTACTTGGAAGACGCAGAAAAGCAATCCTTGACAACGGGGGACATAACCTAGAACAAAGACACTTGCGTACTCACAAGAAGAAAAAGAGGAATGAGACGAAGAATGGTCAGCGCAAGCAGAAGCGAGCACAGGGCTTCGAAAAGAGCGGGGGTGGGGACATGAGAGGCGAGAATTCAAGTGGAGCGGGACGAGAGCACAAGGGAAGGGTAGGAAACTGGGGCAGAGAACAAAGAGAAGAGCAACGGGAAAATGGGAAGAGTGGGCATTCAGAAGAAAAGAGGCGCAGGTCGAAAAGGAGCAGCTCAAAGGAAAGCGGAATTGGGTCTGACAGAAGCGAGAGATGCCGGGTGGGAAGACTTGGTTGACGTCGGAAGGGGAGCAAACAATTCTCAAATTTTAGCAGTTCAGTGGATGGATTTCAGCCACTAAACCACAATAAGCAAAAATGCCAAAATGTTTCCCAACAAGAACCATGATTGGGTTCGCCATTTACAGACTCGAGAGACGCTCCTCGTGGGCTTAGAGTGGGCAAGCGAGACGCGAGACAAATATGTATATCATATGGTGGTTTTGGTTTCCCTTTCAAAGCATCAAAGCAAAGGGTGCCGTTCCTTCCCCCCAAAAAAGGCGGCACCTTGCAAACTGCACGCGGACGCCGGTGCAAGGTCCAAAGAAAGGCGTGGCCTGCATTCAAGGTGAGTGTGAGGCCACGCCAGGGCTCACTCTTGATGCCGTCCTTCAGCCAAGGGATCGCCTAGCCACATGCCGCGTGGCCGTGCAGGGTCCGTGCCGAAGTTTCAAGGGGAAATCGGAGGGTGTGGGTTTCTTTGGGTTGGTTTGGGAGATGTTTCGAGGGATCCAACCATTTCTCCACCAGAAGGGGTTCAACGCCTGCACCAATCCAAACCACCAAGGGTTACCCGGGGAAAATTCATGGGGGCGTGTCTCGAAACCTTCTTCGGACCAATCCAAAAGATGGACTTGAAGGGTTGAGCCAAAGGCAGCTCAACATTGGATTTGTGGCGGATACGTGAAGGCTTGCCGCTTGAAAAGGACACCCCCCTATGCAATGGGGGCTTATCAATCCTTGGTTTTCATTGGTGGCCTTGGTGGCGGCTCTATTAGTGACAGCGACGAGGGCATGCACACACACACACAACAAACAAACAGGCAAACGAACACGCAAATACGCAAACACAAACATGCAATACACACACAACCCACACAACACACACACACAACCCACACAACACACAAACAAGCCCAACAAAGCCAAACAGAAGCAATCAAAATACAAACGCATGTGACAAACGCACCTTTCCCGGAAGGTGAACTTCGCAAGCTTCAGTGCTTGAGTGTTTTGGGCTGAGCCCCCAGCCATCGCTTACGGATTGAGGCCTTAGTGACTGGATGGCCTTGGGGGAGGCCTGGGGATAGTTTCCATGACACAAAGGCAAACAATCAACTCGCCAACAAACTCACCAATCAATCAATCCCAAATGGAACCAAACAAAACCCTCACCCGCGCGCATATATATATATATATACACATATGTACAGATAGATTTCTACATCCCAACACGCACATACATATGCTCCAAAAAAACGCACACAACATCAAAGAACACAAAACGCTGCCAAACAGCACCCATCAGCACCCAAACAGGGGGTTTCCAACGGAACACCAAGGGCCGCGTGGCCGCACGAGGCTCGCCTTCTGGGTGTCGCGGGGGTCCTGGAAGGCAATCTCCATGGAGAAGTCCGCCTTCACCGAAATCTTCAGGTCCTCCGAAACCGAGGTTCAGCCACTCCCTGGGAACCCGGCAGCACGGGAACCTAAGAACCAGGGCTCGTCGTGTTTTGGAGCTGGGTCCGGTTGCTTTGGTGGTTTTGAAGGGGAACCAAAAAGACAACCGAAATCCATTTTGGGGGTCTAACCTTACAAACTCACCCATATGAGGAATCTCCCTTTGAGAACCCCATGTGACCCATTACATAAAAATCATCAATCACCACTTACACGGACACTTGTAATTTGATTTTGAACCATATTAGATGAAATAATGTTAGTTTTTCATACATTATATGTTTTCAACAATTAAGCAAGGCTACAGGTGCGGTGCATGGAAAAGTGTACTGATTAATCCCTGATAATCTCTGGCAAGTATGGTTGCTGTTTGTAAGGATGCTACAGCCGTTGGATTAGCTGCTGGCTCGCACATTCTGTTAAACTTCACGCTTTCAGAACAATCAAGTTGCGACCAAACACGTTTATTGTTACGAACAATCGTGACAACAGTTTCCACAGGGCCCGGCCTATCTGCCCAATTTTCTCAAGACTGGGAAAACGACAAATGCTTCATATCCATTTTTTTCTTCTTATGCCCTTTTTGGATCATATCCGAACGGCGACCGTTTGCGCCCTCTTTCAATCATTGTATCCTTACTGACACGGCAAAAAACCCTGTAGCTTGGCTCCAAAACCCATGGCCCAACCGCGCGTAGTTCCCCTCTTGACATGGAGCCGCCTTGCGTCGGAAGGCTTTAAGCCGGGCACAGCCGCTGGGGCGAATGTAAAAAAAACGGGGTGCTGAACCTTTGAGAGAAAGCGCGGCATAGAGAACCTTAGTTCAATCATGGCGACCCTCGGTTTCAGGGGGACGCCCTTTAGGTTGTCCAAACAGAGTCAATTCTGGCGAGGACACCCTTTAGTTGTGAAAGAATGCATTCAATCATGGTGGCGACTCCGCTAAGGCAAACTGTGGCGGCTCCTCAAACGGGAAGGGACACCAGATCTAAATGGACTCAACGATGCACGGTGACTCCTGCACTCCGGTGGGTACCCGGATGATGGCCTGCTCATCCCGGCTGATTGGTGCAAAAGCCACCCCTGGCCAGCGATGGTCGGTGAAGCTTTGGCTATGGACCCCCCAAAAGGAAAGGGGTGGGGTACTTGGATGCTGGGGCAAGTTACAAAGTGGTTGGCCACCTGTATGATCCAATGATAACAGGGTTACTTCAATTAGAGAGCCTTACAAGTGGGTTAACTCCGGGATGCCAAAAGCTAACTTGGCACCCAAGCGAAGAACGAGGGAGCAAGCCGTAAGTACACACACACACACACTGCGCGGTTTGGATTGGGGCCCAGTTCAGCCCCAAGTTGGTACGTCCCGCATCTCCAAGAGTCTCCAACATTCTCCCGATCCCTGCCTTTCCCAAGCTGAATAGTGTGGCTTTTGTGTTTCCTTTGCTTCCTTGCTTCCTTGCTTCCTTGCTTCCTTGCTTCCTTGCTTCCTTCCTTCCTTGCTTCCTTGCTTGCTTCCTTGCTTCCTTCCTTCCTTCCTTCCTTCCTTCCTTGCTTCCTTGCTTGCTTCCTTGCTTCCTTGCTTCCTTGCTTCCTTGCTTCCTTTCTTGCTTCCTTGCTTCCTTGCTTCCTTGCTTCCTTGCTTCCTTGCTTCCTTGCTTCCTTGCTTCCTTGCTTCCTTGCTTCCTTCCTTCCTTGCTTCCTTGCTTCCTTGCTTCCTTGCTTCCTTGCTTCCTTGCTTCCTTCTTCCTTGCTTCCTTGCTTGCCTTGCTTCCTTGCTTCCTTGCTTCCTTGCTTCCTTGCTTCCTTGCTTCCTTGCTTGCCTTGCTTCCTTGCTTCCTTGCTTCCTTGCTTCCTTGCTTCCTTGCTTCCTTGCTTCCTTGCTTCCTTGCTTCCTTGCTTCCTTGCTTCCTTGCTTCCTTGCTTCCTTGCTTCCTTGCTTCCTTGCTTCCTTGCTTCCTTGCTTGCTTGCTTCCTTGCTTCCTTGCTTCTTGCTTCCTTGCTTCCTTGCTTCCTTCTTGCTTCCTTGCTTCCTTGCTTCTTCCTTGCTTCCTTGCTTCCTTGCTTCCTTGCTTCCTTGCTTCCTTGCTTCCTTGCTTCCTTGCTTCCTTGCTTCCTTGCTTCCTTGCTTCCTTGCTTCCTTGCTTCCTTGCTTCCTTGCTTCCTTGCTTCCTTGCTTCCTTGCTTCCTTGCTTCCTTGCTTCCTTGCTTCCTTGCTTCCTTGCTTCCTTGCTTCCTTCTTCCTTCCCTTCCTTCCTTCCTTCCTTCCTTCCTTCCTTCCTTCCTTCCTTCCTTCCTTCCTTCCTTCCTTCCTTCCTTCCTTCCTTCCTTTCTTTCCTTCCTTCTTTATTTCTTTCTTTCTCGCTCTTTATGTTTGAGACCTTCACTCCGGCGGAGCGGAGCGGTGCCACCAACAAGCCCATGCACGCCTTGACAGGCCCTTGGCATGCGCGCGCCGCTGTCTGAGATGCAAGGATCCTCTTCTAAGGGAGCCTGTGCACTGCTGAGTTGCATGGCGCGAAGATGCAAACCAAGGCCTAGTTTGCGGGCCCACCAGGCTGCCGTGAAGCCTCGAATCGCACATGCCAACGCACATCCGCACGCCCTATGAAACTCTGAAGGGATTTCTCAAGGGTATCGCAGAAAGTAACTTACCTGAGGAAACCTCTGGCTGGTTGGTTGGCCGTCTCCGCGCCTGTCTTTGTGTCACAAGGAAAGAGCACCGTGACGTTGCGGAAGTAGCCCTTTGGGCACACGCCCGACGCCTCAGGCCGCGGAGCCGGGGAGGAGGAGGGGGGTGGTTCAAAATAGGGGCCCTTTTTGCTGCTACCTTCAACAAGGCTCGAAAAAGAGTCCATATTTTTTGCACCCCCCCGCCAATGCGAAGGGAGTCGGGGAATGCGCGCCCAGGCAAAGTGCCAATAACTTCTCGTGAAGTGTGCATTTGGAAGAAGTACAGTGGCTCAGGCAATTTCAATGGCGGCCTCTTTGGACCACTCTATTGTGGAAGCTGGCCGGCATTTGCATAATCACTTCACGTACGTTTTGAGGGCTTCAAAGCTAAAGAGACGCCGGTCCCATCTTGGAATATCTTGGGGGTTGGCCTATTTGGGGCCAACCCGTTTTAGACGTGCCCTGTGCACTCTCCATCTCCCGTCGAGGGGCGGTATGTGGCCTGCCTTTGGGTGATTTTTTGAGCTAAGCGGTCAAGCCAAGTACAGACGGTCTGACCGGTGCTTGGCCAAAACGCTTTGCCCCAGATTCGTGGCCCGGGTGAACTAATGGGACCGATGACCACGGTTCGACACGCCCTGGCGCGCGAAACCGAGTGCAGGCTGGGCCAACCACCTTCTTAACCAAGGACTGCTTAGTTTCCCTTGAAAAGGGGCCAGCTGCTGTACACCTACCGGAGTGACAAAAGGAGAAGCCAAATTGAGAACAAACAGGGCCACCAAACAAGAAGAAAGAGGTCTAAAGCGCCGGGTTTTTGTTTCAACATATCTTTTCCCTCCAATGTGTTTCAACCCCCGGGCGAAACGGATTCGACTAGACTTCCTTGCAATCCGCGCCTCTTGTTCCCGGCAACCCTGGTGAGGCCGCGGCAATGGGCGCATCCGCAAGTGCGCGGAGGAAGCTTGCCAGCGCGAGAGCGAGGGCGAGCGCCATGGCTGCGCATGGCGCGGCGTTTTCAAACCTAGGTCCTCCAGATTTGAAAGGTTAGAATAAGGGTACCTTTTTTCTCTTCTCTTTTTTCTGTAGTCCATTTCAGTAGGGGAACCCTCCCCCAAAAAAGAGTAAAAGGGCACTACTGGGGAACCTAGAAACCTAAACAAATCACGCCCCGGTGCAAAACACCTTTAGCCAAGGCCAAAACATAATTCGAAGACAACTTCCGGGGCAGAAAGCGAGGTTTGCAGACCTGGCAAAAATACCTCCGGAAAACGCCGAAGCTGGCAATGGGCGCACTACGGCCACAGGGGCCCTGCTGAAAATTGACTGTTAGGGCGCCATGTCCGATCCTAGTCGACATGCGGAAAGGACAGCTCAAATGCGAGTCCCTTGCCGTCCCTCCCGCACTTCCGTCTGAGTGCACCTGGGGAAACGATTCATGCTTCCGGCAACTTGGTGCGCCTACGGCTGTGCTGCTGTGCTGCCCCTGGCTACGCTGAAAGCCGCGGGCATGAAATGGCCATGGGTCAAAAGCCCGGACCCCCAGTGAACATCCCAATCCAACCACTAAAATAGGGTCGAAAATGGGTGCTCCAAACTGGGATCCCATTGGTTTTGACCCACTGCCAAATAAAACAAACAACTCACCACGCGCCAAGCCAGGCCATCTGCCACATGCCCCGCTTGCCACCTGGCCGCAATTAACTCACGAGCGCCGCAACCATCGACCATCAACATCAACAACATCAGCACCATCACTTTCAAGATCATCACCATGACCAGCATCACTCACACAATCCCTTAGCACCATCATCATCACCATCATCACCATGACCAGCATCAATCACATCATCCGCCAGCATCATCATCATCATCATCATCATCATCACCATGACCAGCATCACTCACATAACCATCATCCTCATCATCATCATCATCATCATTATCATCATCATCATCATCATCACCATGACCAGCATCAATCACATAATCCGTTAGCATCATCATCCTCATCCTCATCATCATCATGACCAGCATCAATCACATCACCCGCCTGCATCATCATCATCCTCATCCTCATCCTCATCATCATCATCATCATCATGACCAGCATCAATTACACAATCCGCCAGCATCATCATCATCATCATCATCATCATCACCATGACCAGCATCACTCACACAATCCCTTAGCACCATCATCATCACCATCATCACCATGACCAGAATCAATCACATAATCCGCCAGCATCATCATCATCAGCATCATCATCATCATGACCAGCATCAATCACATCACCCGCCTGCATCATCATCATCATCATCCTCATCATCATCATCATCATCATCATCATCATCATCATCATCATCATCATCATCATCATCATTATCACCATCATTACCATGACCAGCATCAATCACATCATCCGCCAGCATGATCATCATCATCATCATTACCATGAACAGCATCAATCACATAATCCGCCAGATTCATCATCATCATCCCCAGCATCAATCACATCATCCGCCAGCATAATGATCATCATCAGCATCATCATGACCATACCCAGCATCAATCTCTCTCTCTCCCTCTCTTTCTCTCTTTGCGCGCGTGTCTCTCTCTCTCCCCTTCCCCCTCTCCCTCTCCCTCTATCTCTCTCTCTCTCTCTTTTTCTGTCTCTCTCTTTGCGCGCGTGTCTCTCTCTCTCTCTCTCCCCTCTCCCCTCTCTCTCTCTCTCACATAATCCGCCAGCATCATCAGCATCAGCATCATCATCATCATCATCATTACCATGACCAGAATCAATCACATAATCCGCCAGCATCATCATCATCATCATCATCATCATGACCAGCATCAATCACATCATCCGCCAGCATCATCATCATCATCATGATTAGGATGAATCACATAATCCGCCATCATCATCATCATCATCATCATCACCATGAATAGCATCAATTACACAATCCGCCAGCATCATCATCATCATCATGACCAGCATCAATTACATAATCCATCAGCATCATCATCATCATCAACATCATCATCACCATGACCAGCATCAATCACATCATCCGCCAGCATCATCATCATCATCATGACCAGCATCAATTACACAATCCGCCAGCATCATCATCATCATCATCATCATCATCACCATGACCAGCATCACTCACACAATCCCTTAGCACCATCATCATCACCATCATCACCATGACCAGCATCAATCACATCATCCGCCAGCATCATCATCATCATCATCACCATGACCAGCATCACTCACATAACCATCATCCTCATCATCATCATCATCATCATCACCATGACCAGCATCAATCACATAATCCGTTAGCATCATCATCATCATCACCATGAGCAGCATCAATCACATAATCCGCCATCATCATCATCATTATCATCATCATGATCATCATCATTATCATCATCACCATGAATAGCATCAATCACATAATCCGCCAGCATCATCATCACCATCATCAGCATGACCAGCATCAATCACATAATCCGCCAGCATCATCATCAGCGTCATCATCATCATCACCATGACCAGCATCACTCACAGAATCCCTTAGCGCCATCATCATCACCATCATCACCATGACCAGCATCAATCACATAATCCGCCAGCATCATCAGCATCATCATCAGCATCATCATCAGCATCATCATCACCATGACCAGCATCAATCACATAATCCGCCAGCATCATCATCACCATCATCACCATGACCAGCATCAATCACATAATCCGCCAGCATCATCATCAGCGTCATCATCATCATCACCATGACCAGCATCACTCACAGAATTTGTTAGCACCATCATCATCACCATCATCACCATGACCAGCATCAATCACATAATCCGCCAGCATCATCAGCATCATCATCAGCATCATCATCACCATGACCAGCATCAATCACATAATCCGCCATCATCATCATCATCATCATCATGATTAGGATGAATCACATAATCCGCCAGCATCATCATCATCATCATCAGCAGCATCATCACCATGACCAGCATCACTCACACAATCCCTTAGCACCATCATCATCACCATCATCACCATGACCAGCATCAATCACATCATCCGCCAGCATCATCATCATCATCATTATCATTATCATCATCATGCCACCGCACGCGTCAACCTTAGTTGCTGACTATCCGGATTGCCCTACTTCTCCTCTGTAGTCCTACAGAAAGGCTTCATGACTACAGAAAGGCTTCATGAACTGGCCCAGTCAAGCGACATCCTCAGTTGTTTCCGCTCGCAAATACCCTGGGAAAACGAAACAGAATCATTGGATGATCAGTCACATGCACAAGCCTCTCTTTCCGGGGACACCAACCGCAACTTTGAATTTCGGATCAATTTGGAGAACCCTACTCAGGGCTGGCTGCCTTTTGCGGAGAAGATTCCTCAGATTCGCATGCATGGTCGTCAAAACTGCACCCCTACAAACATGGAAGTGCACAGGAACCTTTCCGAAAGGAAAGCAGTCTTTCAAACGAGGCCTGCGCAATCCTATATGTCTGTGGGAGGATAAGCGATCCACTGGGGCATCATCCTACAAGAGAGGGAGACAGGAAGCGTCCTTACACGACCAGAACACCTTTATGATTTCAACGTGAACTTCTACACCCTCCAAAACATCAACTCAAGCATCCAACCCTGGAATCAAACCCTGGAATCAAACCCTGGAATCAAACCCTTGCCCTCAACAAAAAGAAGGTTTTTCCTCTGTATCCCATCCCTTCTCCTCCCTTCTCTCCTCCCCTCCCCCTACATCCGCCAATCAAGCGCCCTCTTCCCCTCGCGTCATCCGGGCGAGAAAATGTCCATCTCAAGCTTGAAACTTGGCCTTGCAGAGCTGGAGTTCCTGCACGAAACGGCGCCAAGGAAACCTCGAATCGAGCCGAAAGAATGGTAAGGAGACCCAACCAATCAGGAGCGGAGAGGAAGGGACCGGACCACTGGATGCTTGCTTCCTCTTGGGTTCGAGAAACCATCCATGGAACACGACACGGTGAAATCGCCCTAAGTGCGAGCTTGACGAGCATCTGGGGTTTGGTTTCTTTGCGCATGGGACACCAAGGAACACTCAGCAGAAGTTGCAAACTTTCGGGTCAGGTCCTTCTGTTGCGATGGTGGTTGCGAACCAGCCAAAGTCTCAAGGTCTGAAGGTGGATCGTCGGAATCCAGTAGCCAAGGATCAGTTCCGCACCTGTTTCATTGCATGGTGAAACAGATTGGTGAAGGGATAGACTATAGAAAAGCTTGCCAAGAATCCAGAGGCAAGCAATGATCAAGAGAAAGGGAGAGAGTGAAAGGAACGGACAGGAGTTAACCCTCATCCCTCGCCTGGCGGTTAACCTTTTCGTACACCATCAATCTCAGAGATGAACGCTACTAACAGAAAGGACTTGACCATATGCTGGCTAGTGAAGGAATGCCAGCCACATCTTAGGAATTATGATTTACGGCCATCCAAGTCTCTGATGTAGGATTTGGTCAGGAAAGGATCCAGAAAGTGATGGATACGAGAGACCTGGGAACCTTTCAGTACTTGGATGCTCGTTGCCAGGTACGCGGTTAGCCACCTTAGAAAGCCCTCCAACGACAGGGTTAACCCCGCTGAACGGGGGATTTAAGGTGGGTGAAACCCAGGTTGAGAACTTACTAACTTGGCAACGAACAAGTTCGGTCGTTGAGGAAGGTGTTGACAGGTTGGAAGGAAATTCACCAGGTAGCCCCCAGGCGGGGGCTTCCGAACCGACCCCAAAGTCTCCCGCCTGCGCGACTTGAGGCCTCAAGGGCGCGCGCGCGCGCGCGCGCGCGCGCCGTTGAAATCGGCATGCCAAACCCCAAAACGCCCGTTGAAGGCTTCGGATCGAAGCTTTGTGCCAGGAGCAAACAAAAAAAAAAAAACAAACACCTGCAGGGCGTGCAAGTTTTCGGGCATCCTGTGGCCTCAATCCTCCCGATGTTCCGTCGCATGTCGCTGGTTGGAAGGGTTCAAGTTGATGCTCGCTACTCCCCCGTCGGAGCTTTAAGAGATGGACATGCTAGACAAGGGGCTTGAGCCGCTCTGGTAAAGTCGTCTTAGATTTGGAAATTCGAGATTCGAAACATTTGGTGCCCAAGAACAAGCAGAGCACATTCGGACCTAGGCCGAAGTATGCCGAAGTAAACCGCTAATCTAGCTGTGAATGTATGCATTGGCCAAAAACCGAAATGGGGCGGTGCTTTCGTGTTTGAGAGAAAGGGGTAGTGCACGTGCAATGAAAATGACGCCTGGCTTTGTGAAGAAGATGCCTGAAGCCCTTAATGACGAAATGACTTGGTCTTTTTGTAGGGGGCTTGGTTGAGTCGCCTTCGCTATTTCGTGCAGGGTCCGCTTGGCGTGGAAGCATTGCCCTTGAATTCAAAAGGGACAGGATGTTAGGCCAACTGGACTTGATGACGGACACAGCGGTTCGTGCCGAACTGAATGGGCGAAACCACTAACAAGGGTCTACATTGAAACGGGCCTAGGGGTTGGGCTTCACGTTGCTGGAACCAACAAATCAAAATCTTTGGCCCGTAAGCCATGCGACCCAAACATATCCCATTCAACAACCGCAAGGGTCGCCCTTTAAGGATCTGAAGGAAACTTATACTGGGTTCCCTGCGCACATTTCCCCCTCCCATTTCCTCATGCACTGCAAGGAAGCTTCGAGATCAAGGTGTGCAACAAGACTCAAAACCAAACACTCAAGTGGCTTTGTGCCGCAGGACCAAATCCGGGAACATTGCCTTTTCTTCGCTGTCCCTGCTAAAAGTTTAACTTTTAGTGTGTTGAATGGAGCCCCCCAAGCGAAAAGCAGCAACCGGACCCGGACGATTCGCTGGGAGGCCCCGGCACCAGCTCCAGCGCTTCCAGCGCAGAGCGCGACGTCAACTTGGACAGCGCCGCCTCGGCGCCATCGGCTTGGAAAGCACCGATGGGCTTTTGGCCGGGTTTCGTGTTGGAAACGGTGTTTTTTTTTGGTTCAGAACCATACTTGGTTGACGTTGGAAGAGGAGCAAAAGATTAAAATTTTAGCAGTTAAGTGGTTGGATTTCCCACTGAACCACAATAAGCAAAATGTAACATGTTTCCCAACAACAACCATGCATGGCCAGTTGCAGCCTCACCCGGCTCTCCTGGGGATGCTTGGCGAGGTTACTCCTCCGAACGAAGAATCATTCCCATCGTGAAGCCCAATGGGCAGTATGACAAGCTTCCCAAAGATGTCATGTTTCGGCACATGCTGCAACACAAGATGTATGTGGGCCAGAAAGACGAACGGTTTGCCCTCTTAGAGCTGTATAATAGTAACAATAATAATAATAATTCCCCGACAGCTGAAAGCTTTGGGGTCTCAGCCCCTAGATAGGCTCCGGGGTGGTCCGGGGCGGCCCTGAGGTAAGGTTCTGCGAGGGCTGCGGGGTGGTGCGAGCAGAAAAAAATACACCGCATGCTGGTGGGAAATCACCTGTGCTTTTAACATTTTTTTAGTGTGGCAGGTGCGGCTTGGTCAATTTTCTCTTTGTTTAAAGTAATGATGTTGCTGAAACTTGGTGTGATCGTCGGGGTGCTATGCCGAACCGTTTCTACGACTTGCGTTGCAAGCTTCTGGTTTCTCCTCTCATTTCGAGACACGCACTTTGAGCGGGCCACCTGGCTGAACATCCCCACTCGGAAGATATAAACATGGGCGCCCTGTTCACTGCTCAGCCATACGGAACGTGTATCCCAGCCTGGATAGTAGGAAAAAAGCACCCTTTGGGATTGACTACTTTACAGATAACTCACCAACGAAAGAAAAAACAAAAACAAAAACAAAAACGCACCAAAACGTTGGGTGCCAGTCCTGGGCTGGGTCTGTGGGGGCGTAGTCTGAGGTGAGGGCGGAGGTCTTCTTCTTCGCCTCCTGTGACGAGACGAGTCGTCCCCTTTCAAACTGGCTGCCCCTAACCGCCCCCCCCCAACACAAAACACACGCACAGAAACACACTCACACTCGCACACACACAAACCTTGCAGGCGAAATGCGAAACGTGGCTCCTCTGGCAAGTCGGACTGCCAGCACGACACCGGCAGCAACGACTCTTCGAGCTCGGACACCTGGCCCGATGGCACGGTTGTTCTGTTCTTTTTTTGCAACCAGCCCCCCACACAGAGAACACCTTCCTTTGGTTCACCTGATTTTCCCATATTGAGTATCCTCAGCCAGCATCTAACCAATGATGTTGGGAGATACCGAGTTTTGCTGACAGCTGCTACCACACCACACCACAGAACAGAACAGAACACAAACACACACACGCACATACACAAAGACACACACACACACACACATGAAGCCAGAGACAAAGATACAGACAGCACACACGCACACACACACACACACACGAACACAACCACACAGACCGAGAAACACACGGACACACACAAAGACATGCAGGCACAATCGCACACGCAAGCACACAAACGCGAAGCCTTGCAAAAAACACACGCGCTCAAACACACAAACACACGCACAAACTCACGATCGCACAACCACACAAAAGCCCCAAAACACAGACTCGCATTGAATTGCCCCCTGGGCTTCCCGATGGATCACTTATTCCGCTGCCCACCCCTGCTGTGCCAATGTACATTTGGCTGCTCGAGCCAGATGTCAGCGCAACGCACGAAGCTCTACAGTCCACTGCGAGGCTCAAAAGGGCGCCACCATGGATAATTCTTATTGAGCGGCGAGCGCCAACAAAAGCCGGTTGTCAACGTATCGGACGCTCAAGGAGAAACACCGGTGACAATTGGTTTCCCATGGCAGCGCCGTGTGTTTGCCTTGCTGCAACAGCCATCTGCTGAAACAAGCAAGGGGGAAGGATGTCGGTAAACGCGACAAAGGCAAAACGGCTTTGCTTCGGGCCTGTTCCCGAAACATGCAGAATTCAATCTGCTGTTCGATAAGATGTGCGCTAAATGTAAGCGTGTCAGCTTGGGGACGAAGCTGCTTGCACAGGGCAATGCTCGAATCGAGCGGGCAACCGTTGAGGAAACTAGTCGTCCGATCCTAAGGAATCTGGCCAACATTTCTTCACCGTTGCTTTGCAACACACAGCTCCCTTCTAAAAGGCATCAAAGCTTGGAACACCTAGTTGGGGCAACGTTTCGGCCTTCGGGCTTTTGCTCGTCAGCCGCTTCTCAATGAAAATGGATTGCTCCCAACAAAACTGATGAGTTGCTTGACCAAAAATCCAGACACTGAGGGCGAGAAGATTCGGCCTACATTGTAATTGCGCCATCCTTTGTTTGCGAGTTCTGGAGCTCCAGGCTGCTAGCCTAAGCACTATATTCCTGTCAAACAAAGAGGCTGCTGAGTGGCAATCGTGGGGGTCTGCCAAAACGGGCCGCGCAAGCCTCAACAATGTTCCAAACTTGGGCAGGCTTTGGCTGCGAAGATGACCAGACTCCGTGGATACGCAAGCATTTGCCATGAAAGAGCTTTGCAAGAAGTGCGGGGGCGAAGCAGTCCAAACGGCCAAACACTTTGCTTGGCCCAGATGCGGTGGTGTGGTGTGGGGGCAGGCAGGCAGGATGGGGGGGATTACTGGGGGATGGCCTTGTGCACCTTGCATTCGTGTTTGGGTTCTGGGTGTATTTGCTCTTCACGACGCTTGTCACTTCTGAGGGCCTGAGGAAAGCCGTTTAGAAACCTTCTTGAGAAGTTGTAAACAACGCGCTGGAAGAAATGTAAACAGCATCAACAGATTCAACACGAGACTATTTCCAAGCGACTGTCAAGAAAGGTGATGACAAACTCAATGCCAGCCAGCTGTGGCTGATGCCGGGGTGGGCACGTGGCGGTGAGGCCATGCTAGCTGGAGAGGGAGGAGGCAGCTTGCTTTGAGCTGCCTCCCTCCCATTGAGAACGCTCGGCTTGTGTGACTGGCCCAAGCGAATCTGGATTCCCAAATCCCAACCCTGCAATCCAAACTCATGAGCCTTGCTTTGCGACTTGCCCTGCCCATGTGTTGAAAAAGCGCTGATCAGGCTTTTCCTTGCCAACGCACGCCGGGTCACCAGTAAGACACTGAACACTTATGCGAAGACTGGACTGCATGGACACAAGGCCCTCAAAAACGCAAAATTTGCTGAGCAACCGTTCTATCAAATCGAGTGCCGGTTCCGCGGAAACCAGCACTCCTTGTCTGCCCGTCTTGCCCAGGCAAGCCTTGCTGGAGCACCACCTTTCCATTCAGCTCTTGCTGTCGCTCCTTGAGTCAGAGCTGCTGGAACTACTGGACTCTAGTCACGTTGAATGGAGACACTGGGCGTTCTCAGCGTCAAACCACTTGTCCCTGCGTTTTTTGCTCTGTCGCATCAAGCAAGAACAGCAAAGGGGCCTTGATAAAGCAATCGCTTCGCATGCGGCGCCGGCTGTGAGAGCTGTCACCGCAGGATGAAAGTCGTAGCGACATTGGCTGGTTGGTGGCGGTAATGTGCCCACAAATTTGCACCAGCAATATTCTCATTTTCGCTCACGCCCATTGTCTCTTGGCTGGCCGGAAAATGGGCTGATCGTAGACGCAGACTGCAACAGCCTTCCCCAGGTGGTGTGTGGCAACCCTGCGCTTGCCATGGCCCGCGCTACTGCGGGCAAGCGCGCTGGGCGCATCCGCTAGAGAAGCTTGCTGCATTCAGCAGCGAAGGCCTCCGAATGCTCGCAGCAGAGGCTTCATTCATCACACTGAGGAACACTGTGCGCCCCCCAGCTGGCACTGATTTGCAGAGCCTTTGTGTCGGGTGTGGGCTAGCTGGACAAAGCCTGCCCTAGGTGGCAGTCAAAAAAGAAGATTCTTGCAAAACCTTGCAGAATGTTGACACGCTGCTTTCGAAACCTCGGATCGCGCAACACGAGCGCAAACGGTCGAAAAGGTGGCTTGTCAAGAAGTCTCGGACGTGTCCTGACGTGCACGGGCTTGAGAAATGTCTGTTTCAGGTTCTGGTGACTTTTGCGGGTTTGCGAGATTGCACTGGGCAGACTGGGATCGGGCCCTGATCGTGCCAGGCTCGGCTTAGACTGGGCTGGGATCGAGGGTCACGCTGGACCGGAGCTTGTTGGAAAAATGCGTCAGACAGCTAATCTTCAACTCCAGAGAGTTCTGAACACTGAGTTGGCATACTCAGTCTTGCCCGAGATGGGTTGATTGCCCCATGCAACAAAAGTTGCGGGTGTCCTCTTGAAACAAACGCAGCCAAGCTGTCACCTCGGGCAGCTCTGGGAAGGGCTGGCACAAGACAGGGCTGCTTCAAATTTGCTTCACATTGTTAGCTATCAAAGCAGAAAGCCGAGGTACGCTGGTCACCGTCCTCAGCTCTTTTCGGGCCAAGCCCGTGCACTTTGCGTCCAGCAGGGGGCGTAACTTCCAGCGACACGCAAGGAGCTTGCCTCATCTACAACGGTGCCGATTTTGTTGGCCCAGACATAATGAAGCACTTGGGGGACTCAAGCAGGCGGGTAGATGGGTACCATGTAATATGGGGTCCGTTTTTGTCTTTGGATTTCCCGATGTTTTCCTCGTTTTTCCTGGCAGGTGCGATCTCCCTTGGTCCTGCGGTGGTTTTGACTTGTTTTGCACCAGCGCTGTCAACATCCCCGGCATCGTATTAACATCCCCAGCATCGTTTTCAACATCCTCAGCACTGCCGGTTGGCTTTTTGGCTCAGGGTGGGTTCCAGGCTTGTTTTTAGGGGAAGTTTGGGAGCATGGCTTAGTGCTGGTTTCTAGTGGGCTTGTTGGGTTGGTTTAGGGTGTGGCCTTAGGAGGATTTAGGAGAGTTTTAAGGTGGCTTTGGGATGGCGTAGTGTTGGGCTTGTTTTCGCGGGAGGGAGGGGATGGGTTGCTATGGGGTTTGCTTTGGGTTTGTTAAGGGGTGGTCGGTCTGCGTGTGGGTTTAGGGTGGGATTAGTGCTGGCTCAGGGTTGCTTTAGGATGGTTTGGGGTGGCATGCGGTTTGCTTAGCGCTGCTTTAGGGTTGGTTCAAGGTGGGCCTACTAGGGATCTTTTTGTGCTTGTTTAATTAGTCCAGGCTCAGGTTCCTTTAGGGTTTCTTTTGGTTTGTCTTTGTTGGTTCTAGTTTTAGCGGCGGTTTAGGGCGAGTTTATCCATGAAGAAGCGGGGGGCGTTTGGGGGGGGAGGGGGGGGGGCACCCTCCCACTTGTGATGCTGAGGGTGCAGAAAGACAAGCCACAACAAGCAACGAAAACCGCCCAAAGCCACAAGACCTAAAACAGCCAGCGTGGAGCAGAACAAAGCAACCAAAGGAAGCCAAGAAGCATAAGCGCCAAAAAGCCGAGAAGCCAAGAAGCCCAGACGCCAAAGAAACTCCAGGAACAAATCCTAAAGAACAAACGAACAATCCTTAAACAAACAGCCCTCCGTGTGGTACGCCAGATTTGAATCTGTTTCATTTTCAGTCCACGCAGAATAAAATAGACTTGGAGACCCAACATATATGTCTGTTTTTGGAGGGTGTCCTTTTTGGGGCTTCAGGGATGATGTCAGGAGTTTCACACACAGACGCGCGCGCGCGCGCCCACCCCCCCACCCACCCACCCACCCACCCACCCACCCACCCACCCACCCACCCACCCACCCACCCACCCACCCACCCACCCACCCACCCACCCCCCCACCCACCCACCCACCCACCCACCCACCCACCCACCCACCCACCCACCCACCCACCCACCCACCCACCCACCCACCCACCCACCCACCCACCCACCCACCCACCCACCCACCCACCCACCCACCCACCCACCAACCCACCAACCCACCAACCCACCAACCCACCAACCCACCAACCCACACACCCACCCACCAACCCACCCACCCCACCCCACCCCACCCCACCCCACCCCACCCCACCCCACCCCACCCCACCCCACCCCACCCCACCCCACCCCACCCCACCCCACCCCACCCCACCCCACCCCACCCCACCCCACCCCACCCCACCCCACCCCACCCCACCCCACCCACCCAC
>CAUJNA010000396.1:10000-153613 GCA_963377175.1 Effrenium voratum | reverse complement strand
AGTTGGAGAGGCGGCCGTGGGAAATAACACTTCTTGCGACCGAAGCCCGGCGGGAAGTGGCAAAGCTCATTTCAAGACGCAACCTTTGACCGCACGGAAAACTCAAACTGTCCCCAAATCAACTCCGCAGGGAAAATAGTACAACAATCGGAAAGTGAAAGTTGAAAGTAGAGGCTCCTTAACGACGAGACAACGAAGTGTTTGCCTGGAGCCTTTCTCGCTGCCAACCCCCAGTCCCACAGAAAAACGAGGGCACTGGGCTGGGTCCTGCCAAGAAATGGCAAGGTCGCGTTGGGGGTACCCCTCCGAACATCCGAGAATCTGGCCACGAAAACGCCCGACCAAACAAAGGTAAGGGCAAATCAAGGGACCCCCAGGCCAAACGTTAAACACCTCTCTGGGGGACGTGACTTGGCCGAGGCGCGTCTTCCAAGGCGTCCCCGCAGATCTTCATCAGCTCGAGTCTGGGCAGCGTGCGGTGCAGCCTCGTCAAGCCCAAAGTCCACAGGAGTGCTTCGCTCACCGGGACCCACCTTTTGGAGCGAGGTGGCTGCCAGAGCCTAACATCCGCTTCTCTCTGGGTGGTTTGGAGCCCGGTTGGTTTGGAGTGGTGGTTTCCCATTTACCCTCTAGGAATCAAATCCAAATCCAAACCACCGGGATCCAAAAAAGAAAAGCGGGGCTTCTAAAGATTGATTTCCTTGTGGTCTGGGACCCAAAGAATATGGCCAACCAAAAGGTCCCTCGATAGTCACCACTTAAGGGTAGCCTGAGAGGCATCTCAGATCGGTTCGCGAAGTCAGCGAGCGAATCGAGCTGGAAGTTGGATGCCGCTCGTTTGGAACGAGCGCCGGAGAAACCGAAGCGCACGACTACCCTCCTGTCCGACATGGAACCCACCAGTCCCTTTTGAAGCTCGTCTTTCAGGACCAGTCAGGTGTTGGGAAAATCCTCTCAGAACAGCCGGAAGCTCCCCCAATTGGCCAATGGACCCAGGTCTTGCAAACGGGTTCTAGAAGCTTCCATGTTGGGGGAGGGTACTCAACAGAAAGCGACAGATTCAGTTTCATATTTTGACCCGAACAAATGTCAAATCGCTTTGGAAGTAAGCCAAGTCAGCTCCAATCTCTTGAACTTGTAGGTGATATGCTGCAGCTGTCTGAGGCTCTCGCCTACCATCAAAGTATGCCACATAAACTTACTCTTTTGGCCTTCAAATGGTTCCCTGGTTACCTACCACAAGGGAGCTAGTCGTGAGTCCTAAATATACATGGAACCCACACAATGTGTGGGGGTCTCCCGAAAGAAGAAGCTGAACACATGCCAACAGTGACGTCTAACATGAAGGACTTGTGCGTTCCACAGGTATCAGGGCACCCAACACTTCCCAACATTGCATCTCTAAAAGGAGACTCACTTCAAACTTGCCAAACAAGTGATGCTTGACACCACCAGGGTGGCCCCCTAGATTACACAGAAAAATGCTACCATATTCTGGCTCGTATTTGATCTACCCTGAAGGCAAGAATATGCGACCCCCTCACTAAACACCAGTAGTAACCATCTACAGTAGCCTCTCATATGACCAAAGACACTGGACGTGGCCACATTTTGCCCAGGTGCCAGAAGCCTGCCAGGCGATTGATCCGGTTGAAGAACTCCAACCTCAGCACGGACGCGGAAATGGGTGTGGCTCGTCAACATCAAGTTTTTGCACCCTAAAAATGGCTGTTTTGCTTTCGGGGGGCTGATTGAAAAGGCGCTCGGCCAACTTGCGGCCTAAAATTTCTGGCTGCAAAGGGACATGCAGGACACCCCAAAAGGCAAAAGCCCAAAGTCAGTGAAGTCTGGCACGGGTTGACTCGCTGGATTACGCAAGGGAACAAGGAAACTGGTCATTGATGAAGATTCGTGCGGGGTGACTTGCAATATGCGGCCATCAATCGTGGGGAAATCGCAAAAAACAACGTCTAGGGTGCAAAATGGATGGATGGGGGATAACGCCTTCGAAAGCAGACTTTGGACGGTCAGCACCAAAATGCATCGAGCCTCCCGTCTGCCAAGCAGTGTTTACCTTCAAAGGACATGGGGCACAGGTCCCTACTTGCTATCTTCCTATTGCCCTGCAGGGGCTTGGCAGTTTTGAATACAAAAGAGCTCATGAGCATGCATGAGTTCCTCCCAAACTTGCAAGTGCATAACATTTGCGCTTGAGTCGGGCTTGACATCAAGCGCTTAACCCGGCTTTGGAGCAGTACGGAGCGAGGGGCATTCAACAATGCTTGGCAAACCAGAGAAAATAGCGCGGCCTGTACGTCTTAACTTGGTTGCCATTGAACCCTTGCTCCTCCAAACCTCAAACACCACACACACACCCACAAACATACATCCTTGACTTTTTGTGAGCAGCAACACGCACATGCCCCAAAACAAGAAAACGCTCAATGCCCCACCAAAGCGATCAACTTTGAGTGGTCAGAGATGTCAAAGGCAAAAAACGGGAAGAGATGCCCTGAGCGTGATCCAAGGTGATTAACCCAGGCTGCCCAAAGTGGAACGAAAACCACCCGGGGGTCAGAAAATCTGGGTGCACAGGCGGAATCACAGAGATCTCGCAGCGGCTGGGCTTCCAGGAGAAGTTTGAACACAGAGTTGGAAAGGAACAAAGCAGCATGCTCGTAAGCTAGGCTAGCATCCAATGACAAGCCCCCCAAGTGAAGTTAGCTCTGTTATTGGTGGGCTATACTCGAACGTCCAAGCGAGCTTTGGCAAAGTTCATTCCGCCCCCTGCCGCGGAGCGTGCTCTGGCGACGCTCCTCGACAGCAGCCACCGCAGCTTGCATCTCTTTGATCCTGGGGCGTGGGTTGCCGATGAATATCGGGAAATGCTTCCAGTTGGCCACCAGGGTGCGCAGTTTTGTTTTGAGGCGGTCATCTTCAAGGGAAACCAGAAGGAAATCACCCGTCTTTCTTTTGGGGGACAACCCATGTTGAGGCGGCTTGGAACTGTAAAGCAGTCCACCACCTTGCAGCTTCCCGTGGGGAGAATAGAAGCATAATGGCTCTTTGGCACTGAGCCAACCGCTCCCTAGGTGTCGGATGGATGAGCAAAAGCAGCCATCAACGGCATCCGTGAAGAGCTGGACATAGCATGAATCTAGCCAAACCAAGGCATACAAAGGGCACATGTGGCGTTTCCTTGCAAAATTGCATTGCCACTTTTGAGTCGCCAAAGCCAAGCCTGCCCTAAGCCAAATGCCCTTGCTGCATGTGCGCGAGTCAGTTTTGTTGTTCACCAAAGACACAGATCAACAAACCAATGTGCTGTTGCTGTTGTTGCTGCAGCTGCTGCTGTTGCTGTTGCTGTTTCTGTTGCAGTTGTTGCAGTTGTTGCTGTTGCGGTTGCGGTTGCGGTTGCGGTTGCGGTTGATGCTGTTGCTGTTGCGGTTGCCGTTGCCGCTGCCGCCGCCGCCGCCGCCGCCGCCGCCGTGGTTGTTGTTGTTGTTGTTGTTGTTGTTGTTGTTGTTGTTGTTGTTGTTGTTGTTGTTGTTGTTGTTGTTGTTGTGGTTGTTGTTGTGGTTGTTGTTGTGGTTGTTGTCGTTGTTGTCGTGGTTGTCGTGGTTGTCGTTGTCGTCGTCGTCGTCGTCGTCGTTGTGGTTGTTGTTGTTGTTGTTGTTGTTGTTGTTGTTGTTGTTGTTGTTGTTGTTGTTGTTGTTGTTGTTGTGGTTGTGGCTGTTGTTGTTGTTGCTGCTGCTGCTGCTGCTTTGTTGTTGTCGTGGCCGCGGTTCTTGTGATTGTTGTTGTTGCTGCTGCTGCTGCTGCTGCTCCTGTTGTTGTTGTTGTTGTTGTTGTTGTTGTTGTTGTTGTTGTTGTTGTTGTTGTTGTTGTTGTTGTCGTTGTTGCTGTTGCTGTTGCTGTTGCTGTTGCTGTTGCTGTTGCTGTTGCTGTTGCTGTTTGTTGTTGTTGTTGTTGTTGTTGTTGTTGTTGTTGTTGTTGTTGTTGTTGTTCTTGTTCTTGTTGTTGTTGTTGTTGTTGTTGTTGTTGTTGTTGTTGTTGTTGTTGTTGTTGTTGTTGTTGTGGTCGTTGTTGCTGTTGCTGTTGCTGTTGCTGTTGCTGTTGCTGTTGCTGTTGCTGTTGCTGTTGCTGTTGCTGTTGTGGTTGTGGTTGTGGTTGTGGTTGTGGTTGTGATTGTGGTTGTGGTTGTGGTTGTGGTTGTGGTTGTGGTTGTGGTTGTGGTTGTGGTTGTGGTTGTTGTTGTTGTTGTTGTTGTTGTTGTTGTTGTTGTTGTTGTTGTTGTTGTTGTTGTTGTTGTTGTTGTTGTGGTTGTCGTTGTCGTTGTCGTTGTGGTCGTCGTCGTCGTTGTCGTCGTCGTCGTCGTTCTTGCGAATCAGGTTGTTGATGATACTGTTGTTGATGATGGTGTTGTGGTCGCTTCCCTTTTGGTGTTTCTTGGTTTCTCGGCGATTGCATCTGAGGCCTCGGTTTCCGCACGGTCGAACCCAAACGAGCGGCTGAACTTCCATGCGCTGAATTGCGTCGATGTCCAGAAAATCATAGAGCACCTCGCAGGATGCAAATGGCCATAGCCTGTGAGACTTTCTTCTGTCGACTTGTCTGCACTCTCCCGAATTGCTAAAAGGCGTTCGGGAAAAACGACAACAACGTGCGCACAAAGAGATATGTTGCACCCAAAGTCGGTTCTATGACCGCTTCATGAGGCGTAATCAACCCCTGGCTGTTGTGCCTCGCGGAATAGCCTCCAAAACTATGGCATAAGCTAGATCACCAGAGGTTGATAGTATTGCTCACGCATTTGAACTCACTTGTCCAACAGGCCTGCAACCTGGTCTTGCGGGCCATGGTTCCAACGCCCAATTCGCTTTGAATTGAGAACAGCAAGGGAAGGTTCTGGCGCACGTGATGCTTCTCCAGCCTCTCCCTTTCTGGAGTGGATTGGCCAGAAAAAGAATGATAGTTCTTTGCCGTAAAGTGGTCCACCAAAAAGCGACGAAAGTTCTCATGCACTCCGGAAGTGAGCCGTTGAACGGGTGTCCGCGGGGTTCTCCGTTCGTTTCGCCCGAGTTCGTCCGGATGGCCAGCTGCTCTTGAACCAGCTGGATTCTTGGGCTTGGAGGCTTGGGGGAGGGGAACGCCACCGAAATCGGGGTCATCGTTTCGGAACCAAGCCAGTTCAAAACAAAGACATCAACCAGCCCAAAAACTCAAAGAGCTCTCTCCTTCGGCGCCGCCTGGTAGCGAGCCCGAGCCAGCCGAGTTGCGCAGAATCCATGCAGCTGCGCCACGGGATTTCACATGGAACACTGCAGGGCGGATTTTACACTTCCCCGCTTGTTTTTCTTCCGGAAATACGCCCCAAAAACTGCAGGGGTCGGCAAGGGATTGTAACGTCTAGTTGCTCTAGTTTAGGTGGGGATTTGGACACCGGTTCATACGTGTGGTTTCAAAATTTCGTGGGGCGGGGCAAGCGGCATGGCTGAAAACACCGAGGCGCCACTGCGATGCAGGCTAAAGTCACCTGAGTCGAGACGGCAAAGTGCGCTTGGCGTTTCCAGCGCATGAATGATCACTCCACGTCAGGGTGGCTACCCTTTTTTTCAATCATGGAAGTGGGTTCCGGTTCCCAAGAGAGCTGATTGTTGGCCCCAGTGAAACAGCTTTGCAAGTGGTAGGGATCCCATTTCGGGAACTTATATTCAACACTTCCCTGACGTGGGGTGGTCCAAGCCTGGGCATCTTCCTCGAAAACTGGGATGTTCACCATGGGGTAATTCCCTAATCTGAGGGAACCTGGGGGCCCACTATCTGGCAGCAGGGTTGCTCGATTTTGAACCGGGAAGCATGGTCACGTACGTTTCATGCACACATTGGTACTTTTTGCAGGGCGCACCTTTCCAAGGGACCGAGTTTGTGATCTTGGGCTGAATGAGGCCACTTGTGGCTGGTAAAGTCGGCCATGCAGGACCCACCCAGGATGAACATGCAACTGTCCGCGAAAGAAGCGGTTTACACGTTGGGGCCAAAAATGAACAACTGCACCGACCAGGAAGCCAAGGAGGTTGACAGTGAGATTGGTGGACAAGAAATTGAATTTTTGGGGCAGGGATGCAGCGGCCAACAGTCAAGCGAATTAGTCAGCCAACCCGTCAAGCTGGTAGATGCCCTTTCGGCCCCTCCTCTTTCCTCGGAGGAATAAGGGACTTAGACCAGTTGGCAGTTCCGTCATCATGGTGGGTTTGTGTTGTTCGACCATTTTTGAGATGGAGACCCATTTGGCACATACTATCAAACCAAACCTCCAAATCGCGGCTAGGAAAGCCCATCCTCCAGAGTAGCTTTGAGAACTAGCAAATGCCCTTTGCGGGGACTCAGAAAGTTTTGAAAGAGCCGAGCACTAAAGATCCAGCCGAGTGGCCCCAAATCGGGGCACAAACGCCGGGCGTCATCTTCACCGTTCAACCCTAGGATTTGAATGTGGCTCATAGCCGAGGGCCATGTAAGATGCTTGGTTTTTACCACGCGAGACCTGAGCCCAAAAAGGCCATGGAACCCACCCAAACTCGCCCTCCGACAGCCCGAAACGTCTCATGCTGGGTTAGGAGGGTGGCTGCCTAGCAGGTACATTGGGCGTGTCTTTTTTTGAAAGAACCCATTATTTAATGGTTTTTTTTTCCCAAGAAACACCAAGAGAAGTTTTCCGGAAGAAATAAACCCCTGCAGTCGAAGGGCCACCATGGAGCACAGGATCACGTAGCTGCAGGGCTTTACCCAGAAGACGTTGAGCAGCAAGAGCGGGATGCCAAGGAAAAAGCTGATCAGTAACCTCACTACTCAGGCCTGAGGCTGCCTACCATTGCGCCCGCTTTTATTTTTTAATCTTGATCGCCAAACCAAGAAAGCCCAGATGTTTGTGGCTTTTCCCTCTTGCAAGCCAAAGGGCTTGTCCTGGGTTCGCCACTTACGGGAGCGTTCCAAGAGCCACACCGGTTGAGACACAAAGCAAGCCTGCACTGCTGAGCCTGCCAGCTGAGGAGTTTAGTTCCTGTTACTGCAATCGGACCCCGGGCTCTGCCCAAGGGAAGCGTTTTTGGAATTGACCATTTGTAGTTTATCCCCGCCAAAGGAAAGGGACCAAGGGTGCGACTAGACAACTAGGATGACATCTTCCTGGTCGACGGTGATTTCAATGGAGCCGTGCCCCTTTCGTGGGTTTGCCCCCCAAAAGTCCCCGAAGCATGGCCAAGAACCAGGGAAGGGGGGCTTGCACCTAGACTGAATCGGATCTGCACCGAAGCAGGACGCCGCATAGCTCGATCTTTAACATTGCCCGTGGTTCAGAAGGGAAACCAAGAAGAAACAACAACCTGTGGGGCCTCCTCAAAAAAGACACACCCACTTGCAGGAGAAGTAAGACGCTAAAGCCGCCAAACCAGAATCAACAACGCTGGAATTGCTGGAAACTCCACTCTCCCAAAGCAAGCCAACTTGACCCAGGATGAATGATTGAATGGTTTGCTTCTGGGATGCAAGTGCTCACGGTTTCTTAGCCCAAGCACTCGCTTATCCCATCCCCGCGCAGAGATGAGACAAAAGGGCATGCACCCAGCGGTGTCCCATTTCAGAGGGCCTTCACTCGACGAGTGCCTTGGGCTTGCGTTTGAAAGTTTGACACGGACCCAGACGGACAACCCCCGATTTAGGACCCTCCTTTTAGCTGGTTTGAAAGGGAAGAATAGGGAAACCGAAAGGATAGCAACCACTTTGGGGGTGCCCCCCATTGTGAGACATGCAATCAGTACAGCATACGGCTAAACAAGCCATTTCATGCTGATCCAAACCTGGTCCAAACCACCAAGCCACGACCATGCCACATCCTCCATGGCTTGTGGCAACCGGATAAACGACAAACCAAGCATCCTGGTTTCATGGTCCCGGAGCCACGCGCTCCACAAGGTTTGGTGGAAGACGTGCACAATATCTGCTCGCCCTGCTCCCCCTTATAGCAAAGGTGCCCCTTGTAATACAGCATGCAACTCCCCTGAGTAGTACCTTCCCGAACGCCTTCGAATGCTCAGGCGCGGACTTGAAATGCTCTGGAGACAGAACCTCAAATGTGCGTGAAAGCAACGGGGTTTTCTCAGAATAGTTGACCCCTTCTTGGCGGGAGTTTAAAAGCTGTGTATATATATATATATATAAAATGTCCACATGTGATTAGTAAACGGGGTCCCCCCCCCCCATGGGGGCACCTGGAATACTATCTTGAGATCCAGTTCAAGTGAGTTTCCATTTGATTTAGTATTGGTAGACTTGAGTTTCCATTTGATCTAGTATTGCTGTTTGTTTTTCTTGGGGGGCCAGGCAACAAGACTTTATTTCGGGGGCCCCTGAAATAATGTCGAGTTGAGGGCTGAAGTACTACCCCCTTTGTGGGTTTGATTGTGGGCAGGTTTTAAACAAGAGACATGTAGGAGGAGCAGGCCCAAATCTAACAACACAGCATGAAGCATTGCCAGCCTCACCTAGGCTGTCTAATTACTTGACTAGCTAAGAGGCACTGGGCAGGCTGTATTTTTCAGGGGGCTAGGCAACAAGACTTTATTTCGGGGCCCCTGAAATAATGTCAAGTTGGGGGCTGGAGTACTACCTCGTTTGTTGGTTTGATTGTGGGCAGGTTTTAAACAAGAGACATGTAAGAAAGCATGGGTCGTGTAAAGCTGACAATTTTGGATTTAAGGAGCAAGGTACCAATCACGTGCAAGGACCAGGTGTTGGCTTGGCTATCTCTCCTCTCCCTTTTCTCTTTCTTTTCCTTCCTTTTCCTTTTTTTTGGGGGGGCGGGATTCTTTTTGGCGCAGGTGGCGGGTGCTTGTCTTTGTTCCAGGTTCATTTATTATTTTTTTGCCCCCTCCCCCATTTGTCTTTATTCCGCGTGCATTTACTCATCCTATGTGGACATTACAAACATACACAGGCTATCAGCAAATAAACAAACAAGTAGATACTTTAAGACACATATATCTATATATCTATATGTATATTCATGCAATCCAGAATGAGCACACACCCATGCCCACAAACACTGCGGCACTCATTGTTTCCTCTATTCTCGGGTGTTTGCCCTACAAAATTTCAACAGAGACCTCAGGCTCAGATTCCGGTGTCAGGGTTCCTCAATGTGGATCCCGCGGGTGGAGGCCACGAAGCAAGAAGTGGTCTGAATTTCCGGCTAGAAGGGGACACACCCCCGGGTCAAAATATCAACCCATGGGTTTCGCTTTAGGGTTTCCCCTTAACATCCCCCCTGAAACATCATCCCCACCAACGAGAATCGATCGCACATCCGCTGAAATTCGAGCCGAGGCGCTGTGCACAAGAAGAACCCCCCCTTGACGTTGAAGGGAAAGGGCGCGGACTCCTCGATCTCAATGCCAAACCCGTAGCCTGCACCAAATCATGGAGCAAAACTGGGAGTTCACACACATCCCCCGTTTGGTTCGTGGGAAGATTGAGAATGCATCCTTGAAACAGGGTGCCTATGATAAATGAAACTTCTGCCCCGCGATCTCAGCACAAACCCTAGTCCTGCCAAAAACTAACACAGGACCGACGAAGAAACGGCCCTGTGTTCAACGATGATATGGGTGCACCGGAGGGTGTTCAAAGGCTGTCATCTGAAAAAGGCCTCCTGAGGATGGTTAAAGCATGCCAACCGAGAAGCCTCTCCCGCGCGAAAACGCGGGAGAGAGGCAACCCTTGCCTTGGTTGTTGTCGACCCCCTGCAAAAGTTTACCTTTTTTGGGGTTTAGTGGAAAACACCTTTATATCCCAAAAAGTTACAGTCTAAAGATCCAACCCAAGTTGCAACACCGCCACCAATTTTTTGGCCAAGCTGCCGAGACCCCATCGGAGCCTCAGTCTCGCGCTTGGTTGGGTGGCCCATTCGCTTGTTCGAGCCCGTTTGCGCCATGAAACAGGTCAGCTTGCACCAGGTTTGGGGCCAGCGACTCTGAACTTGAATGCGTGTCGTTCAAACCTCACCTCCGGAACTCCAAGCGAAGACTTGAAGTCCGAAATGCCTCTTGGTTGTGAATTGTTGGTTTGTGAGTCGCCGGGACAATTACAAAGCAAACGTGTGCACAAGACCAAGGGATCCGGCGGTTCAGCTGCCTTGTATCTGTCTACGGTTTTCAGCAACCCGAGCCTGTGGTGGTTGGACGTGCGTGCTTCTCATTTAGGAGACATGTGAGCAGCGCTACGTGGGTGCACTTGAGCATGTGCGCCTATGCTGCGCGGATGAGCTGGCAGTGCTCAGGAGCGTATGTCATGTCCATGCATGCCGCACAGCTGGCAACAATGCCAAGCTTTGGGCAAGGCTCGAAACTATCGTCCCGCCCCCTCGTTTGGAACCGCTTGGGCACGGGAGGCTCAACATGTCCAAGCTGGCACGGTCTTACGACACTATGCATCTCCCTTCCTGCGTGATATGAAGCATTCCACGAGTCGGATTGTTACACAGCAGTGCTTGCCAGCCAACCAGCCAACCAGCCAACCAGCCAACCAGCCAACCAGCCAACCAGCCAACCAACCAACCAACCAACCAACCAACCAACCAACCAACCACGCAAACAAGCAAGCAAGCAAACAAGCAAACACACAAACGCACAGACAACTCACAAACAAACACACAAGCAAACACACAAACGACCACACAAACAACCATACAACCAACCAACCAACCAACCAACCAACCAACCAACCAACCAACCAACCAACCAACCAACCAACCAACCAACCAACCAACCAACCAACCAACCAAGCAGCCAGCCAGCCAGCCAGCCAGTCAACCAACAAACAACACCAGAAGCACAAACATTACAAAAACAAATGAGCAAACAAACAAGCCAGCAAGCAAGCAAGCAAGTAAGCAAGCAAGCTAACACACACACACACAAACAAACACACAAACAAACACACAAACAAACACACACAAACAACCAACAACCAACCAACCTACCAAGCAAGCAAGCAAGCAAGAAAGCAAGCAAACAAGAAAGCAAGCAAGCAAGCAAGCAAGCAAGCAAGCAAGCAAGCAAGCAAGCAAGCAAGCAAGCAAGCAAGCAAGCAAGCAAGCAAGCAAGCAAGCAAGCAAGCAAGCAAGCAAGCAAGCAAGCAAGCAAGCAAGCAAGCACACAAACAATCACACTAAAACAAGCAACCCTCCAATCGACCAAGCACACAAACAAGCTAACACCAGCAAGCAAGCATGAAACAATCACATAGATGGACTGGAGGGTGGACTCATGCAGGCATGCACGGGCATGAATTCATGAACGATCGCGCGAGCAAACAAATTAAGTAGTGAACGGGAACGAACAAACAAACATTAACAAATGAAGACATGCACGAAGAACTGCAAAGCATTGGACTGCGTCCTCGCCCACAACCTGGTTGCAATCACTGGGCCACCAGCGCCGTGGGAAGTCCAAACTGGGGACTCCGGACAGTTCACAAAGTGAACACGGAACTCAACTGTAAAAAACCCACTAGGATGTCAAAGGTAGAGAGGGTACCAATATTTTTCTGTAGTGTATTTTAGTAGAAGGACCCTCCCCAAAAAAAGAGTAAAAGAGCACTACTGGGAAACCTAGCCCACTGGAGGAACCTGCCTGTCCACTTTGGCCAATTGACCCTGACGGGAGCAATTGCAGGTTCCTCCCACCGAAGGCGTGGCAACGCAAGGACCGGTGTTCTCCAGGAAGACACGGGAAAGTTTGGTTGTCCCCCCCGCTCCCTTTTTTTTTTGAGGGGTCTGCCCCAGCCTCATAAGTGTCCACCGACCCGGTGATTGCGGCGATTGCCGCAAAAAATAACTGGAGCCCCATTGCGCATGCTGTACCTAATCCAAACCACATGCACGTGAATGCTGCCAAGCGTCCACATCACCTCCTGGTTCTTGTTGAAGGACTCGAGTGCAAAGCTAAGATGGGTAAGATGGTTGTGGCGGCAGGGTTTGCAACTAGACTTTGGTTCTTGCAACCTTTTGCAGCCTAATACTCGCAAGCGCGTCTTGTCCACCATTGCCGGACGGTGAGTGGAAAGGAAAGAGAACTGCTGAGCCCATGATGAGCTGTAGATCGCCTGCCATTTCCATCCCCTGCGTTCATAATACGTAAGGCTTTGGGACAAAGCGACTGGTGGCCTTCCTCGAGCAATGAGAAGTTGGTTGCACATGGGTCCCGAGCTTTTGGTTGCTGTTGGTTCATTTCAGCAGGCTTGCCAAGCGAGCCGTTTCTCGGCAGTCTGGCTTGACAGCACACCGTGATGAAGGGTCTCTTGGGCTGGAAAAGTCACCCCTGTAGTGCAGCCACTTCTTGCTGCTCTTCAGGAACAGAGTGAGTGGATTGGTCAAAACAAGTCCGACCTGTTTGTTTGGCACCAAAATGGTCTTCCCCCAAAGGCATAACATCCAGGAGCTCAGGAAATGAGTTAGGCACTGTCAAGACTACGGCCCCCTTTTTGAACCTGGCTAGTACAGGCGTGTCACCAGGGCTTGACAAAAGGACCCGTACATCTACCCCCCCCCCCCCCCCCCCGATTTTGTCCATGATAGATCAAGAGGAAAGCCACTGCCCGCGGCATTTCACCCAAAGCTTTTGAGACCGCAGGCGAAAAGACGCCGCGTTGGCGGCCGAGGCGCCTCTTTGCGGAAGCTTCCGAACTCTTCGTCATCGAGGGCAGGGCTAGGCGCTTGCTTCGGCTTCTTCTTGATCATCTTTGACATGCCCGTCCACTTCATGACCTGCCATTTTGCCGGAGGCTTGGACCCCCAAAATGGGGGTTTTCCTTTTTGGCTTCCCTTAAATTTGAACCTCAGAATGGGTAGCCATGCAAAACGGCAGACCCATGTGGGGTCTGAACTGGCCCGTCAGTGGTGAGTGTTCATTGGCAAACAACTTGCAGTGCCAAAACAACCCCGAGAAGCCTCACATGTGTCTCAAACATGGGAGCTGGAAAGTTATTGTTAGGTGCTTCTCTGGTATCCAATCCAACATTTTCAAATCGACGCCAAACAGGGGTACACAAAAACTCAGGGCTTTTGACCATCCCAAGGAAGACTTAAACCCCGCAGTTCTCTTTTTGGGGGGAATGAACCACCTTCAGGCTTTCAGTCTAAGGGGTAGTCAAAAAGTGGAACCCTGCCTAAACAAGACACAACCCTACACCTTGAGGGGCTTCTTTCCCGTGGCAGTCCCTTCTTAAGCTTGCAATGTCGACGCCTTCCGTGGGACGTAGGTGACCCTCTTCCAAGATTGGCGCCTCAGCTGAGGCTTTGAAGGTCCGCGTTTTCTGGAGAGTTTCTCCGCTTGCATCTTTGGCAAATTGGTGCGGACACTGGGCAGACATGTTGGCTAGGTCCTCCAGTGGAGAGGACCTAAAGAGTTTTAGTAGGGGAACCCTCCCCCAAAAAAGGGTAAAAGGGCAACACTAAAACACCTCGTTCGAAACTTTGCATGTCTTGGCCATGGCCACGCCTAGGCCTTTGCTCCGTTTGTGGAACATGCCGAGCAGGATGCGCCGGAGCAACAAAAAGTTGGAGCGCCCAAGGTTGTCGTCCGTTTCTTGGTTCCAGGGATTGCCCTTGGCCAGTGGTGGTGGTTGCGGCGGTGGTGGTGAATCCCCGAGCTTGCCAGAAACGTGCTTCCCACCCGAATTGAGTCCCTTCTGATTCGCCGTCGCAAGTGAGATGTCCACGCACGTGTGCTAGGGATGGGCAAGCCGGCCAGTTCTCTGTTGGCTGTCCAAACAAGGGATCCCTAATCCGATTTTCCAAATTGGACACTACAAGGGACACCATCTGGGTAAAACCGCAAAACTGATGTTCAGGTTGGGCCCTGACCCAGACACTAGTAGTCACCGCTCGGTGATTTTTCGATGTTTGTTTTAACACTTTATGGATGATCCAAATGTTCATTCCCTGTTTGGCGGGGCCCAGGGTACAACACGGCTTCACTCTTGGAACTCTTGGTGCAACGAGATTCCGGTAGCCCGAAACAAGGCCTCTATGGGGGCTTGCTAGGGGTCTTCCTGTGGGGAAACGGGGGAGGAGGGGGGAGGAGAGGGGAGGGGCTAGGGGAATGGGTTAGTGACATAGGCGTGAGGCATACAGGCAGCTTTCGAACTTCACGTTGGGGCAAGACATGTCGGACACCGTGCGCAGCTAAGAGGCATGGCCGACGCTTTCTTGGTCTCCGCCTTGAAGCCGTTTCATGTCGCATGTCTTCAATCATTGTTGCGCACCACACATACACATTCCCCCCTACCTTAAGGGCGAGGGGGGGGGGGGGAATTCCATCCTAGTCCTCCCCGCACAAGGGAAACAACAAATACGCACACGGAATTCCGAGGCCTGAGTAACCCCCCCGGATCAATCACCACCGCGGGCCTTAGGTCCTGGATGTTGCAGTGAAATCCCTTACTTGAAACATCTCGGATACGACTATTTGCTCTCCTTCAACCATCTGGGTGTCTTTTTGACGATGCCCTTCTAGGTTCAAGAGGCAACCCACCCATGCAGGCTTCCCATCTGCCGCTCTGCCCAAGAAGAACAAAGTCCCGTGTGTTCGTGAGTTGCCAGAAGAGCGGTTTCCAAATCCACGCGTTTTGGCACGCTCAATGTGCTGACTATTGGCTTCACCCCTGCAGTCTGGGAACCGAGGAAGCGCCATGGGGAAGCTATCTGGTTCAAAAAGGAGGCTTGGCCAGTCCTAATGCCATAACCCCTTTGCACATAGGTGGCCTTTTGGAAAAATAGATGGCCTTGCCAAAAGGAATAAACCCCATCTAAACCAGGGCCCTCTATTTTTTTAAAGCAAACCAACCAAAAAGGACACCTATGCCTTTGCAACGAATGCATGCCACCGAATACAAGTTGACAAAGGGGTCCTTCCGCTCGCACCTCAAGGCTCTCAAGGCTGTTGATGCTTTGGGTAGATCCCGCTACCGGGTTTCTGCAGGAATCCTGTTTTTCTCTAGGAGTTGACTTGCGCTGATATTCCGTTCTGGACTCTGACAAAGTACTACAAAGGATCCATTCCTTTTCTGGGCTGTTCAGCGCTGGCCGATCCTAATTCATAATCCCTATAGGGAAGCCACTGCTACAGGGGGACCGGTCTTTGCGTAATCCCTTTGCGTAATTTCAAGGCAAGGGTTGCGGGATTGCGGAATTCCTTTGAACAGCCAGCTGTTGAACATCAAGTTGGAAGGAGTATTTTGCAAAATCCATTTGCACAGCCGCCCACCCCGGCATCTCTCTTCTTCGTGTCGTGGGATGCAAACAGCGAGCACATGTCACTTGAGCCCCGCTGGCTCTCAGGGAAACGGGACTGATCTTGGACACATGCACCTATTCTAGCCCCTCGCATTTCTGTCCTCGCATCTTTCTAGGGGTTGATTCCTTTTCCATTCTTTTCAACCATCGTTCTCTTCAAAGACCGGCTGTTTCCCTGGGTTTTGAAGGCTTCCTGAAAAGAAGGATCCCTGGAAAGAATGAAAATGGAAGGTACCCCGAGAATCTTTGGCTTGTTTTTCTTCTCCGATTTGCTGGTGAGTTGCTGCCACGTGCTTGCTCAAGAACTTCACCTCCTTGGTCTTGGCCTTCTTCCCCACCTTCTCCTTGGCTGCTTTCGCAACCGGTGGCCATCTTTTTGCAACAGGGGTCACTGGACTTCCTCTTCAAGTGCGACACTGCCACTTTTAAAATTTCCACAACGGGAAATTGAAGGGAAACCGTGTGCTATCTCTTGGCATGCTTTGGGACGTCAGGAGTGGTACCCTGAGCGTGACGCTCACCACGGGAACGTCGGGATCAATGTCATCCACAAACAAATCCTTGGGCCTCCTCTGCCTATCTACGCCCTGGATCAAGACTGGTCCAAGCGATGCCCAAAACCGCCAGAAGCGGACAGGCAACTTGGGACCCCGTCACACGCAGTAGACCCCATCAGAGAAACCCGCTCGGGCAAAGTCCTCGCCATCAGCAGCAGCACCAGCAGCACCAGCAGCAGCAGCAGCAGCAGCAGCAGCAGCAGCAGCAGCAGCAGCAGCAGCAGCAGCAGCAGCAGCAGCAGCAGCAGCAGCACAACAGGCTCAAGTGACTCAAGCAGCCATACAACGAAACCACTGTCATGCGTCAAGTACAACTGCACAACGCTTGCGCAAATCTCCCATTGCTACCACTAGCGCGAGTCTCTCTCTCCCTGCCTGTCTGCGTGTCTGTCTGCCTGTTTGTCTCTGTCATCTCTCACGCACCTCGCCACAACCCTGCCAGACCGAATCATGCGAAAGATGGTGATGTGGCCTGTCTCAGTATCTAGCTGAAGCTTTCAGTGTGCTGCATGGCGCGGTCGACTCACTTGCCGACTTGCCCATCTGCAAACGGCCCAGCGTCTCCCCTCAAAACCCGCAGCTGCAAAGCAGCAGCAACGCGACGCAAAACTTAGCGACCCTTCACATAGGGTCACAGACACAAACAGCCTGAGACCCATCAAAGAAACCTGCTAAGGTAAAATTCTCGGCAGCTGCCAAGTGTGTAACAATACAAAGCTCATCATTCTGGGTTGTCCGACGCAACTCCTACGGCAGTGCTCCAACAAGGATACCACGAAGCCACTGTCATGCGTCAAGTACAACTGCACATGCTTTGCGCAAAATCTGCAATTGCTACCACCAGTGCGACCCCCTCCCTCTCACACATCATCATACGAAAGACGCTGACGTGGTCTGTCTCGGCATCTAGGTGAAGCTTTCAGTGTGGTGCAAGACTCGCTCGATTTACTTGCCGACTTGCCCATCTGCAAACGGCCCAGCCTCACCCCTCACAAACGGGCAGCAAAGCAACAGCAACGCCCAGCCCCAAGAGCGACAGTCAGACAGGTTGAGCAGCAAGTTGAGGTGCGGGGTGGTGCTTGCTGTTGGGAATGCTTGGGCTTCTGTTGTTCCACGGAAACAAAAAGAGAATAAAGTATGAAGCTGCGCTGCCGTCCCAAGCCCCCAAGCAGAGATTCTAACAATCGCTCGACTGGGAAAACTCCGAAAACCTCCGGGTGTCCCTTTCCCATCCATCCATCCATCCATCCATCCATCCATGCATTCATGCATTCATGAATTCATTCATTCATTCATTCATTCATTCATTCATTCATTCATTCATTCATTCGTTTATTTATCCGGGTGTCCCTTTCGGCTGCTGTTTCAACACGTTTTCAAGCGAAAAAAAGAAGCGCCCGACTGAATTGACTCGCGCCCGGGCTCTGCTAACTCCTCTGGAGAAGCGCCTTCCAGCTCCGCATAATCCACCAGAAAGAAGGGGTGCTCTACAGGGTCCGCGGAGCCTCAAACAAAATGCTTGCCGAAGCATGCGGGACAAAACCTTTTTATGTTGGTTTCCCATACTCCTTGCAAATTAAGATGCTGTAAGGTAAGGGGCTGAACAATTAGAACGGGGGGTTTGGGTATCATCGGGCTACAGCAAGTCATGACCACAAGAAAATCATGTTGGTAATTATTCAGCCCTTGTGTTCACTCTCCAGCCAGGAAAACGGACTCAGATGCAAGGAACCTTCACCATGGGTGAAGCGCCAACGATGTTTTGAGAAACGTGAAGTTGCCCGTTGTTTGTGGAAATATGGCCATGGGTCAAAAGTCTGTACCCTTAGTGAACGTCTCACTAAAGTAGACTAAAATGGGTGGTGCACTTACCCCAAAATGGTACCATTGGTTTTGACCCACGGCAACGTCTAGTAAGTCTGGAATTTGACCAAAGGCTACCCGACAATTTGACAGCGCCTCAGAACGCCTGCTTTCTAAGGCCCAGTATCTCGCCAGGCGGTGCAGCTTCCGCATGAAAACGACGAGGATAGGTTCATTTCTAAAATCCAGGGTCAAATGGTTCTACCCCGCCAAATTTAAAAGAGGTCTTCAAAGCTCGGGATTTCCTATTGAAAGGTCTCAAAGCCAAACTGGAACTAGCTGCCACGATGGTTGGCCAATTTTCGGAAACACCGAAAGATGGTTGTTGCTGCCACCGCATTTTTAAAGAACGCGGCATCCCCGAGGCCTTTCAGCTGAAAAAATGGGCTGGACTCTACTGAACTGGGCATGGCCGTGTCATTTTGTGAGTTTGTACTACTGTTGACCATGGTACTTTTCTTTTTTTGGGATGCTTCTTAATCGAAACAGCACGGAAGCCACCCATTTTGAGGCTCCGATTCCGTTTTTTGCACACCTGTATTCAATGGTGTGCTCCGGCAGCCCATTTTCGGCGCATGCCTTCGGCCCGTCCATGTTTTTGGGGCGACTGGCCCCAGAGCTCCAAAGCCATTGCTTCAAAACGGTTCCTTTTGGGCTTCATTTAAAACCCAAAGGCTTAATGTTGAACCCGTATTCATCAACCCCAGTCTATTAATAGGGGGGTGTCACTGGGTTTAATTCGCGGGGAATTCATCACTTTGGAGGGGACCCCCCCGTTGGGGTTGGTTCATACGGGGTCAGCAGTACCATCTCAAAAAAGACAGACCCAACCATCAAGACCGGGGAAAGAGTCGTCGCTTCGAAGTTCGAACATCCCACCTTGCGATTCATGGCGCCGGAGGCCCCACGATCTCTTCCCAACTTGCGCGTGACTCAGGCCCGATTTGAAAGAAAGCTTCTCTTAAACCGAATGACGACACCTCCAAGCCCTCAGCCAAGGGCAAAGCCAGCAATAAGAAGGGGCTGGCAAATAAAAATCATCGGAATTGGCAGCAGCTGGCTTCTGAAACTCAGCCTGGCACTGAGAGAGGCATCAAACATGCTCAGATTTGCCCTGTCTTCCCCCTTGCGGTTTCCTGCCGTTTTGAGCGATTGTCCTGTGGGCTGTTCAAAGAGGATTGGTCAATCTCAATCCTTGGCCCCTAGGTCTGCTTACATAACTTAAGGACTTGAACAGCCCAGCTTGGCGCAAGCGCTCGAGGCCCCCCTTTAGAGAGGCTGAGTGGCACTCCTCGAAGATCTTGAGGTATTGCCGCACGAAGGCGAGGAACTGCCTCGAGCGAGTCATGGGTCCCATCCAAGCTCCAGCAAACACACACACACACAATAACGAAACGCAAAGGACGCCATCTTCGTTTGGCCGAAGGCAAAATCATCTCTGATGCGTATGGGTCAAAACTAGCCACCGCCAGGATGTGAACCGCAGATCCTAGTCCTTTCCATTTACCCGGGCAAGCCATTTTGTGTACCTAACGTGTCCCTCTCCATGACCTAACTGACTTACCCGCTTCTCGAAACGCATCCGGGCTTGCTCATCTGTACGCCTACCAGCATACCAGTCGAGGCTTCGGGGCTTAACACTTCCAGAGCTGTTCTTGCTAGGCCAGCACTGAAGACCTTAAACAAACAAACTAGACGATGACTGGCCCGAAAACAGTCTATAGACACCACTTGCTGAGCATGCTCACTGCCATGCCACAAACCAAAGGCATTTTCGAAGTGGGAACCAACGCCTAAACCCTACACCTGGTAAGGTGCCATGAGGTGCTGGCCGCGGGGCATGTGCTGTTCGCTTCTTGCCAAAGCAATCTCTTAAGCAAATGGAAACCATGCGGGTTTTCACTTGGCGGCTTTCAAATTTTAACTGGATGTCCCTCGATAGAGAAACCGCCTCGACGGCAGATCTGACCAAAAACCTCACAGATAGAAAGAATGCCTTTTTCTCAATCAAGCAGTTCTTCTGGGGGTGGATTCTTTTTAACAAACCTGCCCTTGATAGATGCCCCACCCAGTTTCATGTTTTAGGTGAATGTGTGTCACCCCAAAAGGCTGGCTTTCCTTTTAGTTTCCCTTTGCATCCGCCTCAGCATTGTTTTTTTCCAGGACACTCTTTGAACCAAGTCCCTTTGGTGGCCCATTTTTGCCACGCTTACCAAGAAGCAGGTTAATTACACGATCTCTGGCGAGGCTCTGGAGGTCTACGGCACGCAGCTTGGAGGGCAAACCCTTCAGGAGAAGGTTGGACAGGTCGCGCCTGGCGGAGATCGAGTATCCAATCCCTTGGATATACCTAAAGACTCAAAAGGGTTCGTGTCCCTAGCGCTGTCTGCGAGACCAAGCTTCCCAAACGATACAATATTATCTTGAGTGCTGCAGATCCACACCCTTTTCGGCTGTAATAGGAACGCTTATAAAAGAAAGGCACTTTTTCCTGGCCCTTCCAGAATGACAGGTTTCGGGCAAGGCCCATGACGCACATTTGCATGCCAGCTGTGGCAACCGTTGCTTTTCACCTCGTTCCTTTCTTTCTTTTTCTTTGAGGGGGGGGGGGCGTTCTTGGGAGGCCCTGTCTTCATCCCCTCTGCGGCGTTCTCCCAACAAGGGCTGCAATACTCGCTGCAAAGATTAGGTCCACTTAAGGAGGCTTAGTCGGTTGAAACTCACTGACACCTCAAAATCTTGGCCGAATTCCCAAGTATGCGAAACAGATTGCCTATAAACCAAATACATATGTGTTCTTTTTCAAGGTTTCAGGCAGGCCTTGCATTCTAAGTTTGAGGGCTAATGCGGGCTTGGTGGGCAGCAAAAAAAGGGATTCAGGGGCGGAATCTTGTGAGTGCTTGATTAGTGGTACCAGCTGAAAGTGGCACTAGCACCTTCATTTGACACATGCCCAACGATGGCGATAGTTAACATACACCACACACCTTCCAAGTTCAAGACTAAAGTAGACGAAACCTTGCCTTGCCCGAAAGGTCCAACTGGCCCAACACTTGTATCGAAGCCACCCCCCCTTCCCCCAAGTGGTAGGTTGACCACCCCAATGGCTCCGAGCCCTGAGCCAACCCGGCCTGTGAGAATCAAGGCTGCGCTCAGCCAAGGCTGCCTGATCCGACGGCTAGAAGAGTTGGCGGTGGAGCGGGCGTGTCTCAACCAGTTTGACCAGGGCCCTGGCGGCACAAGGCCTGAAACCTCATTTTCAAGCACCCTGTGCTTTGAACATGACTGCGCGCCGCGAAATGGAAATCCTGGCGCTGCTTTCTTAGTTGAACCACGGCACAGCATGCTCCCGGCATGCTGTGACAATGCTTCGCGCATCAAAGGGCACGCATGCAGTTCTCACCAAGCCTCCGAAATCTGAAGCTCGCGGGAAATGGTTGGCGATCATAGTCAGGTTGGCGACTAGAGTAGCGTGTTTTTTGTTTGTTGGTGACCGTCCCAAATATGGCATAGGCTTTGTTCAGGGGATTGCCCTTGTCTGCATAGGGCTTTTGTACTCTCAGGAATAAATTATAGAGTCAACAAACGTGGGGGTTGCAGGTCTGCCATGGTACCTGTCCGCCCCTTTGTTGGGTGACAACCATCTGAAGATGGCTACCCTCACAAAGCTTCCTCAGATCCCCCACTAGAAGTTTAACTCTTAGTGGGCGAAACGGACACACCCAACCCCCCTTTCTTTCACTGCATGCGCCTGCGTGTCCGCAGAGGTGACCAGCATGGTATCCAAATCTGCCACGGCGGTGTGGAACGTGGCAACCATCTCATCTTTGCCTTGGATCGCTTTCCCCAAGCTTGCGTTGGTGGTTTGGTGGTGGGTAGTTCTCCACTTACCCCCTGAGATTCAATTTGGTGGTTTGGTGGGCAAGGGTAGTTTCCCAGCTAACCTTCTACAAGTGAGGATCCCAGGGGTTCCGAAAAAGAAGCTTGGAATTGGAGGAAGAATCAAGGAGAATGGCATCCCCGTTAGCCTTGCTCGACCAGCTCCTCAGACTGACACACTGACGGGGCGAATTGTGCAGGTCACATTTGCCTGAAACACGCCCCTGCATCGTGTGAAAGTCCCTTCTAGTTTCCACGCTCATTTACGGGGAGTATGGTCCTGTAATGCTTCACCGTGCCAGGTGGCTTTTCTGCGCCTCGGTCGACTTCACGTGCAAGTCCACGCCTGGATGCTATGCAAATCACACCAACGGCAGAAATCACGGTAAGGATACCACGTGGAAAGAGCGATGGTTCACAACACGTCGGAGCCCTTTTTGCAACTCAACTGTGTTGCTTCAGCGCCGAATCCTGTGAGGGGCCTCGCAGTGCCCCCAGCGCCAAATCATGAGCCCTGGCTTTCCAGGAAGCAACGCACCCGATGAATAACCTGCCAAAGCAGGGGGGCGAGCTGAGGGGCGAGCGGTTAAGCGTACAATGGTTTATCTTTGCCCGATCGCCCCCAAGCACATCTTCATGGCCAGGGTTTGTCGCAGCGGAGCCGATGCACTGGTGCAGTTCTCCCGGTACAGCTAGCGCAGCGAAAAATCAATGACAGGCAAAACCAGTAACGCCGCCGGTTTTCTCTTTGCAGAGCCTTGTTGCGGTTTGTGGGTCTGCTTAAATGGCGATCTTGCAGGATTCGGCTTCTGAATCAAAAGTTCCCGCAACTATGCCTTAACAGCACCTGGTTTGTTGGCTGGCTGAATGGCTGGCCAGTTCCTTGCTAATTTCGCGTGCGGAAAGTTTTCTCTGAACAACTGAAATTCCAAACGGGACGCGCAGGGTTATGCCACATCTGATTCCACAGAGTCTCGCACTCCCCCCCCTTTTTGCGGGGGCTTGGGCAATAGAGCAATCGTGTTGGCCCCGCAAACTGGATTGGTCAATCTGGTGGCCTGTTAGGGGCGTGTGTCGGACAAGACCCGTCTCAAATCAAAAGCCCCCCCATCCTCGGTAACGGCTTAACGGATTGCAGGACAGCCCGATACCGCTCTCATTGATTGAAGAGCGGCTGTACTGAACCAGCTCCGTGCTTAGCAGCTGCAAGCTCACAAGGCCGAAGATAAAGGAGAGCAAGACTACCTCGTGTGGGTTCATGATTGTTAACTCTACTTTTGCGCTTGGAAACTCATGTCCACCGAGTGCCCTATGCCTCTAGGACCCCACTTTGAAGTGGCAAAGGTTTAAACCACACGGAGAGATAGGGAGCTTTCTGTATAACCCGCCAATCGGGGGATGATGGGGATGAAAGCCTGAGGTTGCGGGCTGTGTTGCTCATAGAGCATGGGCAGGGAAGTTCTCGGCGAGCATCCCGGTATCAACAGTTGAAAGAATTGAATACAGCTTCAGAAACAAGGGGTTTTTTTCCTCGCGCCTTTTTCCGCCACATGGTCTGTGCCCCCCCCCCCCCCGTAAGCCCTCATCTTACATCGGCAGAATGGCCCTTGTTTCCACTTAGCTGATACACCTGCGCAATGCGCTTTGTGGTCTTGTCCAGGCGTCAAACACAGAGTCTCCAGTGCAAATGGCGTGCTTTTCCGGAGTGCCTGCTAAAGTTGCATGGATTCCCTCCAAAATCGCGACATATTTTTCACCAGTAGAAGCCTGAGAGACTTTCTTGGGACATGTTCCTTCAGGGGGCTTCTCATTGGTTCCAACTCACTGAAGCAGAGAGGAATGTGAACCCAGGATGAATACACCCCTCTTTGATTGCAATGGCCTTTTATATTTTACAGGGCGGCCCATAATTTGCTTGGGAAACACCACCCCCTACGAATGCGCCGGACGAGGCCAAGACTCTATAATCCGAAACAAAAGGACGTAGCACAAGGATTCCTCAACCATCCCTTCACAGCTTGTGTGTTTCTGTCACTCGCATCCCACAAGATAAGTCCAACCAAATAAGGGTGTCAAGTGGGGAATCATCCCCTACGGGCTTCTGCGCGCGATGGCTCAAGCAAGGCCGAAGGCGGCCTCTCCGATTTCCCGATGCCGAGCAGCTATGAATTCGCCCGCGTGGTGCATCTCTTCATTCCAATACTGGTAGGACAAGAAGAGCTTTGTCCTTGCAACTTGCAAGTCTTTCAGCATCACGTGTTGAAGAATATCTTTTTGCGATTCGGTTTCCTTGCTGCCAAGTGTCATCAGAAATAGATTGGCGATGGTGCCTGTGAGGAGCACCAAGTGCTCCCCACTGTGCACCACACGGACGTATGTTGGCAAATACCTCCGCCGAGGCAGAACCCTCATGGATCGTGGGTGTGGAATTCACAAGAATCGTCTCGGAAAAAACCAGGGAAGTCACAAATGCCGCAAAACATGGGGAAGAAGGCCAAGGCGCTTGTAATTCGTGGGGAAGAGCTCTTCTAGGAACCAGAAAGGCTGCATGGGGAAGAAGCGGCTCACCTCAGCCTCGCCAGCTCCTTGTACTGCAGCTTGTGATGTTGCCTGGTGCGGGATGCGGTCAGGCTTGCAGGTGCAAACGGCGCGGGCAGAGGATAGAACAACCTAGGTCCTCAGTAGAGAGGTTAGAATAAGGGCATTTTTTGCCTGTAGTTTATTTTAGTAGGGGAACCCTCCCCCAAAAAGGGGTAAAAAGGCACTACTGGGGACCTAACAACTCTGTTGTACACACACACACCCGGTTGCATTGGACTGAGCCACTCCGCCAACTTAATGTGTGCCTATGTTGCTACTAAATATTGGCCTTTGATTGATAGGCCCCCTGGTTATGAGTCAGTGATGCGTTCACCAAAGCAAGCAAGTACCCAAAACAACGGAGGCCCCTTTGCCGAATTACCGTCTTTTTCATCAAAACAACACGGGTCGGATTAAACTGGGTGGCCCGAAAGAGTTCAAACGTCCCGCTCCCGAAAACATAAAGTAGCACGTCATTAAGAACAACTTGGCCAAGTCAGCAAACAAATCAAGCATAAAGTTTCGTACGGCGTTGCGCCTCTATGATGATTGCAAGACAAATACTCAGCGCCGGGCATCGTAGCTGGAGGCTTCTGCAGCTGTATCTCCCAAAGCTTGTTTCCTCGAGTCTGTGCCAAATACGCACGGCTTTCAGCATATCTGCAAAACTGCTGCACGCAAAGAACCAATCTTGTTGAAAACCATATGTTTCTTTGAACTAACGATCAGCGATGTCTTGGTTGTCTTGGTTGAGGCAACGTTTTCTCTGCTCTGGGAGGCCCATTTAAGTGAAAACCTTCCCAGCATCACGCCGAAGCTCTCAGACATGCAGCCGCCTGACGACGGTTCCGGTGATACTCTGCCGGCAAGACCGGCGTTTCAGGAATTGAACTTACAGACCACACGTAGACTGGAGGTTGAGCCGCTGATGTGGCTGCAAGCAAAGCTGAATGATCACACGGTGTATTCCTATTCTGCCGCCAAAATCCTCAAATCCTTTGCTTTAAATAAACGCTTTCGCTTTGAATGTTTTGGTCAGATGCATTGTTTCAAAAATGCAATCGTTCTTGGAGTTTGTACTTCTTAACCACTCCTAAGAGAAGTCATCCTAATCACATTTTCCGAAACTCACAAACCCTGATCCAGGAATACGAAATTGAGAATACCCAATGTGAAACCAATACTAGGACAGTGATCCCCAACTCCAGTCGCATTTGCAGGCTGTTAAAAAATCGTTGCAAAAGCCGAACGGGCAAGGCGCGTGCTCTCCATTTCAACATGCAATTTCTACCCGCGCCGTCATAAAACGTGCCGCCACTGAGGCCGACGACGAGGCCACAGCGCTGTTGGGCGAGCATATTCTTCCAGCGTCGCACGAGCGCCTCGCTCTGCTGCGTGCAATTTGTTCATTGCCAGGCCTCGTGGCGCATGTTTTTCCAAGGAACAAGCAAACCGCCCCATTTTGGCAGTCACCAGCCTTTGCTATTGCTAGAGGGTGGTGTTTTGCGGCCCCAAGTAGAGGGCAGCCGCAAGCCTTCCAGGCGCTCTCCCTCAAGTCTCCCTGATGCCCCGCAATGCCGCCAGCGGGATCTCAGGCACGATCTGGAAACAATATGAAAAGTGGAAATCTCAGCTGCCATCATCGCAGCGTTGCGCTGATGATGCGGGAGGAGATTGGCAATAGCGTGGCTTTGGAACACCGTCTTTCTCACAAGATGGATGGGCGGTTTGCACGTGCAAAGCAGGAGATGTTGAGAAGCACGCACGCCAACAACTGGCGGAACGAATGCTTCACATCTTGGAAACCAGACACGTTGGCCAAGAGTTCTTGCACCTTCGCCTCTGCTTCCTCCAGCGCCTCCGCAAGTCCGCTCGACAAAATAGCCTATGTCCGGCCGTGATAGATTCCCTTTATAACCAACAGGGAAAAATATTCTTACGCAAATGGAAGATGAGGAGCAAAGTGTTGAGCAAACCCAAGACGTACATGATTGATTTAGAAAATACGATCCCAAAGATGTTGCTGTCAATTACTGGTCGCGGCGAGCATTGACAAACATGCCATTGTGAAGGGAACATCTTCCGAGAAAGCTTGGGTGGCATGAGGAAGATGACGATTCTAGTGGTTCAGCGATGACGCTGGATACAATTTCATGTCTGAGATTGGTTCTTTAACTTAAAATTTGATGCGTAAATAGTTGTGACACGGATGGGGGGTCGCTGGTACTTGAGTGGCGGATGTGCCCACAACTTGTCGTGTTGGCAAGATATTTTTCTTCAACGAAAAAACATGCTTGCTTTTTCAGAACGACTGCCTTTTTTTCGACCCCATAGGTTTAAAGGGAACGGCGTGAGCCATCGAAATTCGAGCCATGTGGTTACTGTTGGTGCCACGGGTATTGTATGGGATACAATCACCAAATTACTAGTAGAAAGCAAAGGTTACCCAACAAATTCCTATGTCAATTGGGGGAACCATTGCTTTTGACCATTGCTCACATTGCCATCAATATGTCGAGTTCTGCATTTACCAACGTGGTGTTCACGGCGAGCTGCTGCCCGCCCCACGGCAGTCCTTTGGCAACTACCTCAAGCCGCCGGTCGTCGACACGATCAACCTGCAGGTTCAAGTTTGCCAAGCAGGTGTTGCAAGTCAACCCCCCGGCCTCGCGGCACACTCGCGCGGCGGCCCGCTCTGCCCGCGGCGCACGGTGGACACCAGCTCGAGAACAGGCTGCAAGGTGGGAGCCCAGCAAGCAGAGACAGAAGTCCGAGCAGCAGACATCAAGCCAAGGCCACCTTGCGACAAGGGCAAGTGGGCGATCCGTCGAGCACGGGAAGGCCATCCACGCCCAGAAAGTTCGCGAAGGTTGACAGAGCGGCCGAATCGTGGGCGCCAGCGTACTCGGCCGTAACCGACGGGGGGGCATTCGGAGAAGACAGTTGTATAGGGAGCAACAAAAGAGTAGCAACGACCAAGAGCTTGCAGGTCCTCAAACTCGGGCAAACGCCGACGCTGCAGGAGCTGGTCGTCGACCCAACCAGCCTCCCCCAACCATTCCCCGGCATGCAGCCAGAGCGCTCGGGGCAGGTGCCGTTCATTTCCTTGCGGGCATTGGACAACCCGCAAGCGACCATTGTCTCCGTGGACGGGATCGGTGCCTTCGATACCATGAAGTCGCAAGTTTATGTTGCAGGGCCTGCTTGGCGCGCTCCTGTTTGTTTTGCTCCGAGCCCTCGGAGTATGTTTGGCACGATGGGGAGGAGTGCCGCACGTCGTCCAGCAAGCAGCAGAGGGGGGTGAACAACCCTTAATGCCAGCTTCGCACAGGCTTGGCCAGCACCAAGCACTGCAGGCACTTGCGTGAGGAAACCTTGGTGGCTTTTGGGACGATGTCTACGCCGTGTTTTTGCCCAGCAAAAGGCCGAAGCCTTCCAAGAGGCTTGCCGCCCCTTCCAGTTCGCCCTGTCAGCCCGAGCAGCCGAGAGCGTTGTTCGACCAACGCTTGCCGGGCAGCTGACGCGCTTGTTGGCTGATGCGAAGGCGGCTGGACTTGCCGTGCCTCACTGAGGGGTCTCATTGAAGGCAGTGATGTGATGTGGGCGATCCAGGCTTCTTGGCCAAGGGCCACATTCCCCCGCACGCATTCACACCAGGCTCGAGGATAGCTGAGAGTGCAAAGGTCGGGCCTGTTTGCCCTGTCAGCCCGGGCAGCCAAGAGCGTTGTTCGACCAACGCTTGCCGGGCAGCTGACGCGCCTGTTGGCTGGAGCAATCCATCTGGCCTCGGGCATGTCAAGACTGGGGTCATGCGATTGCCAGTTTTGCTTGGTGGCTTCTTGGCCAAGGGCCACATTTCCATGCTCGCATTAGCCTCGAAAATAGCTGAGAGTGCAAAGGTCAACGCGCCGCAAGCGAAGGAAGGCACAATAAAGGCACGTTCCTACAGCGCCTGGAGCAGGTTGCCGGTGTCCAGGGCTGCGGCGTGGGCTGGGTCATGGGTTGGGCTGGTGGGGCTGCCCGTTTCCGCTGCCGCCGTGGCAGGGTGCCTCCCGACCGGCCATATCCTGCTGTTACGGTAGCACATGGAGCAAGGCCTCACGCCAAAGCTGGCCGAGGGGCTGCCAGCGTGCAAAAGCGGGACGAAAAGCCAACTGTTCCCGCTGGCGGGAGCATGATTGTGGTTGATGTCCCGTCCCAGCAGCAGGGGTGGATCCGGAGCCCAAGGCTCCAACCGCTTGGCTTTCCTGCGGCCCGCGCAGACAAGTCCATTCAGGATCCCACCGGCCCTGGACAGGGGGCGTGACCCGTCCACCAACGCGAGATGCTGGCAGCAAAATGCGGCAACGGAGTCGCGAGGTGCTGGCGGCAGGGAGCCAGGTGACGGCACTGAACGGGTGTTGTAGGACGGGGCAACTTGGGGCAAGGACACCTGCTGTTCACGACACTGCCCACCCGGACCGGCAAAACGGACACGACGTGTTACAGGAGTTTACACATGTCTACACGACGGCCACTCACTCGTACCAACTTTCCGGCCCAACCGAGTGAGGCCGGACGACACACACACACACATCATCCAGTCCGCGCGACCCAACAGAGACCACGGACACACCAAACACATGGGACTATGCAGGGTGACGGCTTGGTTGCTGTTGACAGGTGGGGCTTCCGTGCCCCCACGCGGCAAACTGTCCCATGCCATGCAGTTGGTTGACCTCCCGGCGGTTGGTGCAGGCCTCCCTGATGCTGACAATTGGTATTGGGGACTGTCGCCCTTTTTGTTCCGCTTTTTTTTTCTTCTTCTTCCTTTTTTGTTGGCTCGTTTTTTCCCTTCTCGGCCCGGCCTCCAACACGGAGGTCTTGACAAAGCTTTTTAACCTGGGCAGCTTCCAGGGACAGCTGTGGCACGGTTTCTTAAGAAGGCCCGATTCCCAGATGTGCTGTCCGTGGCGCCCGCGCGGGAGCCAACAACGAAACCAAAAACCAGGAGCGGACAGCGAGCAGAGAGGACAGCCAGCCAACGAAGTGGCCGCAAGGAAGACGGGGGGGCCGTGCCATACCAACAAGAAGCATTTCCCGTGGGCAAGGGAGAGCGAAAGGCAAAACCCGAAACGAAGACAAGTCCATGCAGGATCCCGCCGGCCCTCTGTGGGATGGTGGACAGGGGCCCAGCACTCAACCACAGGTGCAACGAGTGTCCACACATGTCCACACGACGGCAACTCGTACCAACTTTCCGGCCCAACTGAGTGAGGCCGGACAACACACAAGCACACGGGGCAGGCGTCATCTGTTGGCCCGGCCGCGACATCCGCTCCGGAGTAACAGGGGCGGGCTCATCATCCGTGACTTCACCCAGCTGCGTCGGAGCAATTGACGAATTGTTGGTGTTGGCGACTTCACCCGTCGCTTGGTTGCCCGTGTTTTTGCCCGGCAAAAGGCCGAAGCCTTCCAAGAGGCTTGCCGCGCCCCTCGCAGTTCGCCCTGTCGACGCGGGCAGGCGCCGATTTCCTTGCGGCCGCGTTGGACAACAACCCGCAAGCGACCAGTCTCGTGGACGGGATCGGTGCCTTCGATACCATGAGTCGCCAGTCCATGTTGCAGGGCCTGCGGGAGTATGTTTGGAGTGCCGCACGTCGTCCAGCAAGCAGAGGGGGGTGAACAACCCACCGCTTGGCCAGCACCCAGCATTGCAGCCCACAACCACTTGCGTGAGAATACGGCTGGACACATGCCCCCAGAACTTGGCCAGCCCGGCCGGGATGCCGGACCTGTCTGTTGGGTTGGCGCTGGTCCCTGTCGGATGCAGGGCCAAGGGCGTACTGTTCTCGGGGCCCCCTTCGGTTCTGATGGTTTTGTCCGGACTCAGCTTCAGGTGTCGCGAGCCGGCCACGACCAGCTCCCGCAGCGTTTGCCCGAGCTTGAAAACTTACAAATCTCTTGATTGTTGCTACTCTTTTGGTGCTGCAATGGTGGCCGTGGCTTGATGTTTGGTGCTCGGACTTCTGTCTCTGCGTACCGGGCGTCTTGGTCAGATTGCTTTGCAGTCTTCGGTCAGCACTTGCCGGTTCGTCTCCGGTCCAGCCTGGTCGCCGTGCTTGTTGCCCGCCTGTCCCACACAGCTATGTCGGCCGTTGCTGCCATCTTCACCCAGCGCGCAGGCATGCCGATGGTGTGCCTCCACCCCTGGGTGAGCTTCTTGCAGATGCGGGTGAGGCGCCCCTCACCGCTAGCCGGCTGCCTGCCGTCCTGTACTTCGCACGGCACTTCGCACGGGCGGGGGCCCTCGGGGTACAAATGGCTTGTGCGCCTCCCGTGCCCGGAGGCTGCCCTTAAGCATGGTTTTTTGGGGGGACGAACCATGGAGGTGGAGAAAGGCGCGAACAAATGTATAGCGGACGACATCTTTTTCTTTTTCGCACGCCTTTTTCCATCGCCTGGTTCCGCCCCCCCCCCCCCCCCTCCAGGAATTGCAAAGGACAAGTGCGCAGAGAAATGCATAAGGAAAGCGCACAAATGCATAATAAGAAAAGTGCACAGAGAAAAACGTGTCACAAATTGCATAGCACACATGCGATCCGGCTGCGGGAGCGCAATTTTCGTACTTAAAAGTTACGACGTGTTCGCACGGCGCCACCGCAAGAGCGCTTCGACCACGCGATCCCCGCAAAGGGTAGCGCATGCACCACAGAAATCGTAAGAAATCCGCAATTTTTGGACATGCATCCCATGACATACAAAGGTGCAAAGAAGATCGTCATGTGGGATGTCAATTGGCAGAAAGGCTTGTGAATGTTTTTTTGTACATGGCTCAAGCAGTTCCCGGTTCTGCGGGTAGCCCCGCGACCAAGGTCGTGAGGACTACTTGGCTTGCTGCGACACCGCGCAGCCAAGGCTGTGCAAGGGCTTGCCGCCACGTCCAACCAGTCACCCTGGTGGAACTGGAGTGGATCTCCGCGCAGAGATCGTCAAGGCCAAGCTCCCGCACCAGCGTCCTCAAGCTTCGCAGGGAAGCCTGGCTTCCAAAGCTGCCGCGTTACCGCGGACACCTTGACGTTGATGCGCTGGAATTGGGTGATGTCAAGGCCCTTCAGCGCAGAACTTCCCGCACCTCTGCGCCGGTCTTAGCATGCTTCGTTAAAAAGGCGTGCGAGAAAAAGAAAGAAGTTCAGCCCGAAATCGATCGTGGCCAGCTCCTGTATGAAGAGAGCTTCTCGTCACGCCACGCAGCTCAGCATCAGGCGAACTAGTTGCTGGGAGTCGGCTGCGTCTGCGACCCGCAAGCCACTACAGCTCCTCCAAGCACGGCGATGTAGCAGTCGGTGGAGCGTCTCGTCTCAAGACATCCGGCCCAGTCTGAGCCCGTCAGCAGGTCCAGGGTCAGCTCGTTCTGGGTGGCGGCTCCCGTTTCCAAAGCTACCACTGTGTACATCTCTGGATGGCGGTTTGCTAGTGCTTTGGCAGCTTTCAAATCGCATACCACTGTTACCTTTACCACCAAATGGAAAATTTCAATGCAAAATGCATAATAACATCATTGGCAATAACAGCACCAGCCGCAATACGATCTTCAAAATACTGAATAAACTGTTTATCATCCCTGGGATTGGACATTCGTGTGGCCAACTCTTTCGTGGCAAGCTGGATGTCTCTTCGGTCCGCAGAAAGGTAGATGGCACTGCCACGTGCGCTGCGATAGGCTCGCCCATCCTCTCCTCCGAAAGTGGCATCACTTCCAGGAGTCTTGGCGCCTCGGACCTTGCCTTGGTGACCCCGCGCATGCTTGATGTTTTCGGCATGCACCTTATCTAGGATGGCGTCCCCCAGACGAATCTTGGTTCGGTTCAGCACTTCCACAACAGTGAGTTCCCCACGCTGGACCTTGCAGTGCTTCAACAACTCCACATCGTAGAGGTAGTCCGAGGCGTCGTCTGGGCATGCACCTCTGAAGTCATCGATGTGGTGCACGACCATGACTCCACTCGTCGTGCAGCGGTGGACCGTCGGGTCTTCCTCGTCTCGCACGAAATGGCAGTGCTTCTTGTCCAGCTAAAGCTTGTTCCGGAACATAGAACCTGCTGGCTGGCGCGCGTGCAAGTTTCCGTCCAGGCGGAGCAGCAGGTCCTTGAAACGGTGGCGGTGCTTGGCTTGATCCGGTAGGCCCGCAAACCATTTCACGAACAGCTCTTTCCACTCCACAGACGCTCGGACATAGACCGGGTTGCCTTCCTTCCCTGTCCGCGCCGATGAGGAACGCGACTACAATGTCCAAAGGCCTCGTGTGGCGTTTTCACATCTGCGCACGTGAAGCGACTTTTGTACACCCTGCTTCACTTTGGCGAAGGGCTTTGCTTTGGGTGTTCAGGCCATGTGTCAGAGCTTTGAGCTTGAGAGGCCAGTTGCTGCATCTGAGCGGCAAACTGGCTGGCATTGGCCAATGGCTCAATGCCCCTCGAATGTCGGCAGCCAGGCGGATTGCCCGCTCCAGTCCCTCCTCCAACTCCAGCCGGGCGGCGCTGCCCGCTCTCAGCCTTGCGACTGGAGGTGGGGCTTGCACCTGCGCTTGTGCTTGGAGTCCTTGGCCGGGGTTGCTGACATCCCGAAAATCAACGGACTCCTCAATGGCTGAGTCCCTTCTGGTTTGCTTGCTCTGTCTCGAGAAGTGAAGGGCCCACACAGCTCGCGCCTGACCAGCGGGTGCTGAGACCGCACGAGTTTTGTGCTACTCGCGCCGCTGAGAGGCTGTTTTGTCTGCGCTGTGGCTTCCAGAGCTGGCTTGCCAGCGCCGAGAGGCCCGCTCGATAAGCTTGACCCTTGGGCCACTTCATCTACCCCAGCTTTTGCAGGCTCCTCTTGCGGAAGCGGACCTGCTGGCTATTGCAGTGCGTCTGCAAGGCGTGGCAAGCGTGCCCACGCCTACATGACAGACAGCGGTCTGTGTGAAAAGAGGGAGCGCCGCGGGTACAGCCCTAGAAGGCGAAGGCAAGGGCAATCGTGCCCAAGTTCGCGGTTGAGGCGCAGAGCGTCTGCAGCCTCTGAACCTGCCTTGTATAAGGCAGAGCAGGGTGGGAGGGTGGGTTTCAATCGAAACAAGTGGTTTGAGTTCAAGGTTAGGAGCAAAATGGCCACCGCGTAAGAGATTCACCACCGGCCCCGAACACAAGGGAAAAGAAAACCCTAAGCGTCAAGGCCTGTTGCACTGCTCCTAGTTTGAACCCAAACAACCCTCCAAATCAAAGAGCCCCGCAAATCCGAAAGGCGCACTTCTTGTTCACGGGTTGCTTGAAAGTGGCACTGCCTCCAGGGCACGCGGTGCACCTGGAGCAGGAGGTATCATTTTCCACCCCTTAAGTGTTTCCAAGCAACCCCGGAAACAGCTGGGCCAGCTCAGCAGCCGACCATACACCCCCCCGGTTGTTCCTGCCAGGGTGAGTGCGCGCATCTGACCGGAAACTGTTTGGAGACGCATGATATGCATTCTCGAAACCAATTTTTTAGCGCGCTGGGACTGGTGCTTCAGTCCGTTGATGCGGCAGCCAGGTGTTCTGGCCGCCAAGGCGCGTCAACACAGAGTGAGCCCTCGGCCGGCCGCTGCAAGGCTAGCAGGGCTGAAGCGCACACGGTCTGTAGGGCGGTTCACGAATCTGTGAAGGCGATCTCGGCTGACGTCGTCCGCCCAGTCGTTCAGACACCCGGGCACATGTGTGGGCTGCAAGCGCACGTTGTGTGCGTGTGCCCATGCCGCTACCAGTTGCAGAAACAACTGCAAAGGCCAAGAGGTGCTGAACAACTTGCGAATGCCTGCTTCGGACAGGCGAGTGTTGGAAACACGATCCAAGCCAGGGCAGGCATTGCTGGCTGAATTTGGGAGAGGCTGGTGTATGGGTTGGACGGAGATCCGCACCCACGTAGGTTTGCTTGTGCTTGGGATGACATCCCACACCGTGCGCAGCCTGGCCGTTGATTTCAAAGACCTGGGATCCTTCTGTGACCCAGAGGCCTGGAAGGCTACGGGCTCGAAATGCTGGCCACGTGCGCGGTGGTATGGAGTGCATTGAACCGGGAGGGCTGTTCAGGTCTGCATATAAAGGCGCAAGCCAAGACCTAAGGTGCAGCGCAATGCTGGTTGCCCAGATGAGCAGGCCGATGCACTGCTCGAGTGTCTTTCTAAGCACTCGTTTCTGTGACGCCTGCCAATTTTGCCAGCTTGCTCGACATAAGCTGAATTGAATCGTGTGAGAAGTTGATCTCCCATCCACACCAGATAAGGCAGTCTTGAAACTGCGCTTTCTTCCAGAACATCGGCGCTGCGATTGCGCAGAAGAAGAGCACAACCAACGCAAACATCTCCTGGGCACTGTCGCGAATGAGTGCGCACAGAAGGTCGTCCACGAACAGGAAGGCTTTGTGCGGCTTCCATGCCAAGCGCCCATGCATCCGTTGTAGCAAGAACGCGCCTGTGCGTTGCCACGAAAAGGCTGAGAAGCGGCCACCAAAGTGGCATACTCTATAGTGGTAGAGTTTCTTCTGAAACACGAAAAGCAGGAGGCCGTGCTCCTCCTGGCACACCTGGACTTGTTTATGAGCGGCTTTGAAATCTAGGCTGGCGCCTATGAAAGCTCCTGGTGTGTCGTCTGGCTGCGTAGACAGGGCCAGATCTGATGCCATGGGAAGGCTGAGGCGTTCCGGTAGCTGGCGCCGGGTATTGACCTGGCACACTGTACTGTCTAGCACAAGGTGTGGCTTTTTGCCTTCGGCAAAGACTTTCCCACTGCAACGCCTAAAGGCCACTGTTTTTTGGGCTTGAGCCAATGTAAGGCTGCTGGCCACTACCCAATTGTTGGAAATTTCCTTATTGAGAAGGTCCCGCATACTTCGGTCGGCGTTGCCCCAGGACTCTTGTGTTACGTCCAAGGCACGGCTGAGCAGTGCGAGCCATCTGACCATCCACGAGGTGGACAGATCCGTACCAAAGAAACTGAAGGGCAGGCAGGCAAAGCGCTGGCCCTGACGGGTGGTTTTCGTGGCCCAGCAAAGTCCTCGTGCTGAGAGGGAAAGGGCTGAGTGCCGGATGCACTGTATGTCTCCAAGCCTAAGGCTGCAGTAAGCGGCAGTAAGCACACAGAAGAAAGGCCCCGAGCAAAAGCCCCACCGCAGGGGGGCAGGAGGAGACACCATGTGCGACTCCCATGCCGCCAGCACTGCCAAGGGCAACGGTAGTGCTTCTCTTCCGTCATGTGGGAGAGGATTGCAGGCGAAGGCTTTCACCAACGGGTTGGCTGTGACTTCTGCAAAGTGTGGGACCTGGCATATAGGGCTACACTTCAGTGAGGCCTGTCCTCTTGCTGAAAAATGTGGCGCCCTGCAATGAAATCCGACACGTGTGCCAGTGTAAGGTGCTGAAGGCTGGCAGTGCACTGACGGATTGCCCTCAGGTATTGCGAAAGGGTACTCGCTGAAACCTTGCGGAGGGATGCTGCCAGGAGTACGTCCGCCCGCGCGGAGGCGGACACGGCCTGTGCGAGAAGGCTTGGTTCGTTACATAGCTTGAGTACTGCTGCCCACTCTGCTGTGCACTTGTCCTTGCGTTGCTGAAGTTGTGAGTGGTCCTTCAGCGGCAGTGCGGCCCGTTTTGGGTGTAGATGGCTTCTGACTGAACACTCGGCGCTGCACATGCACATGTGACGATGGGACACATGTCAGGTCACTTCCAGGGGCAACTTTAGGCAGTGCCGGGCTGGCCGGAGCGCCTGCTGGGAGGTTTAGGCAGCGGTCGTGCATGCGGCTCTTCCCAAGCTCGTCTGGGAAGGTACTCCGGCGCCTGCAAGCAAGGCGGCTGCAGTGACACCGACGGTTTTGGGGTAGGGCACAAAGCTGTTGCAGGCGAAAGGCAGATTTTTAGATTTTCCACTGAGACCTTATTTGGGTAAGGTCTTGAGCGGCCTGAATGCGCACTGTGCGTTGAGCGCAAGGCACAATCGATGGCAAGGCTTTGTGCTGGGTGCAGAGCAGTGCTTGGCCGCTCCCTGGGTGTACAGCTGCGTCGGCTTGGGAAACCCACCCGTTCTTTGCACCCATCTGGCGCGCGGCCATGCTGGATCTCACTTGTGCAGCTCCGCTGCCAGCACCGGGGTAAAAACAAAGACCCCAAATGGGTAGCCTACCTGCGTTGAGTTACTTTCAGAAAGGAAGCAAGAGTGGCCCGACGACACGCTAGCGCCCCGGGACAATTCCTACGGGAGACGAGCCCCACGCTAAATCTCCAGTAGCCATTGAAGCCTTGCTCTTCATTTTGGAGGCCCAGCAAGCAGCGGCAATCCAGGACGGCGTGCAGCTATCGCCCGCAGAGCTTGCTTTGCCACGTGCTCTTGCTGCAGCCGGGGCTCAACTTCCCTCGAGCGCCTCCATCTCCGTGCCCTGGACGGTCCGAGGCTGCTCCCACAACAGCGGCTACCAGCCAGCTCCCCCGCACCAACTGGAGCAGCAGCCACAGCAGTAGCAGCAGCAGCAACAGCAACCGCAGCAGCAACAACTGCCACAACCGCAGCAACAGCTGCCGCTACCACGACAACAGCCGCCGCAGCAGCGGCCGCGCCAGCAGCAGCGGCAGCACCCGCAGCCCAGGCGACGACAGTCCCTCCAGCCGCCGCACGGCGGGACCAAGATGGCCCCCCGGCAGCACCGCCACCCCCTGGCGGCGGCCACAGCAGCAGCAGCAACAGCAGCTGCAGCAGCAACAGCGGCAGCATCAGCAGCAGCAGCAGCCACAGCAGCAGCACCAGCAGCAGCCGCGCCAGCAGCGCCGGCAGCGCTCGCCTCCGCGGAGGCCGTTCCCACAGCATCGTCACATGTCGCCCCCGGCAGTGGCTACAGCCCACGGCCCGACAACTCCCAGCAAAGCAGTCGACCACGCCCCTTGAATCAGGCAGCTACAGCGAGCCACAACCTCCCGACCCCATGCCGCCGCCGGAGGCGGATCGGCAGCTCCAGCGGGCGCTGGTGCAACTTGACTCCGTGGATTTGCTCCAAACACTCCAGCGCCGTGCTTGCACTTTCCAATTCGTTCCCCCTTTTGTCCGCGGTCCCGTGTGGCCTTTGCTTTGTCAGCCATCCTCGACGCGGGAGCCCACGAGGAGCGATCCATGCGAGCCTGGAAGCTGTGGTTCTTGTTGCCACGCATGCTGTTGCATCGCAGTCCTGGTGTTCGAAAGCTGCCCAAGCATGAGTGGATTGCACGCCTTGCGGCGTTTAATGAGGGGCGGTGGACCCAACTCCTGGAAGAAGTCAGCCACCGGTGCCCCGAGCCGAGGTAAAGACCCCGGAAGCCTTCGCGGCCCGTGCCGCCCAGCGCGCACGCCATCTTGTGCACCTTGGAGAACTGTCCGCGGCCGACAGGCGCTGACGTCCAGTGCGCTGGCCCCAGGCACCCCCGAGACTTTGCAGGAGCTTCGTGATCCCGACCGGCGCCCAGCCGAGCCGTATGAGGCGCTTTCCCACGAGGTGTTGGATTTCCAACCTGACCAGGTCCACCTCCTCCCTGAATTGGTGCTTTCAAACCTCCACCGCGCGCGAAAGGGAGCTGCCCCAGGACCCTCGGGCCTCACGGCTGAGGTTGCTCGTGTGCTTCTTGACGATGAGGGGGCTTCTGATCTGTTCGTCCGCGTGACGCAACTCGTTGCGCAGGCGGCGGTGCCCAGAGATGCGGCAAGGGCACTCGGCCTCGGGCGCATGGTCGCTCTCCAAAAACCAAACGGCCGAGTCCGGGGCATCGTGATCGGCGACTTCACCCGCCGTTTGGTTGCGCGGTGCTTTGCCGAGCAGAAGGCGGAGGCTTTCCAGGAAGTCAGGAAGCCTGCTCTCCCTTTCAGTTTGCTTTGAGTGTTGTTCGTTTGCGGACGGCCGCCCTCAAGCTTGATCCTGAAAGCACTCTTGTCTCCGTTGATGGGGTCGGTGCGTTTGACACCATTGCCATGAGCCGCCAAGCGATGTTGCAGGGGCTTCTCCGTGTCCCGGGGGCGAACCAGTGCCTCCCCTTTGTGCGCATGTTTTATTCGGAGCCATCCGAATATGCGTGGCACGACGCAGACGGGACTACACATCATACAGCAAGCGGAAGGAGGGGAGCAGGGTGATCCCTTGATGCCCGCTCTCTACTCCCTCGGCCAGCACGGTGCCTTGGAAGCAGCGCACGCTCAAATGCAGCCCGACGAGTTGCTCGTGGCCTTCCTTGACGATGTGATCAGCATTGCCCGGCCGGACCGAGTGGGCCTTGCTCACCAGAACCTTGCAGATGAGCTCACGCATTTGGAACTTGTCCGGACGCGTGCCACCCGCCCTCGGCCAGCCAGGTGCGCCGGAGGCCTCCTGTTGGGTTGGTGCCGGCGGCCGGCCAATTGAAGAACAAGGGCTCACAGTGCTCGGTGTCCCTGTCGGATCGGCGGCCTTTGTGCGTTCCCACCAGTCCCCTGCGGAGCACACCTGACCGGGCGCAGGCTGCACGATGGTCGCCGAAGGGGTCCAGAAGGCGACGGCACCGGCAGGCGCGCTCAGCAAGAGGCAAGGGGAGGCGCAGGAGGACTGGCACTGTAGTGAGGCGAAAGGCCCGGACTGAGGGTGCAAGAGCGCTTGGGCAGCAGGATCGCCTGCCAGCAAGTCTCAAGCCACGAAGGAAGGTGGAAGGCCCCTCCTCCTGCACCACGGGCGCGCTCTCACCAGCAGACAGCTCCCGCCACGCCGGGGAGCCCAGTCGGAGTGGCCGAGTGCTGCACGTGCTGCGGCAGCCGCCGCAAAGCAAGCTGGCTGTGGGTCGGGGTTGTCGAGGTGGTCAAGAAACTCTTGCGCAACACGGGGCAAGCGGCGACTCAAAACAGCCAAGCAGCCAGCCCAGGAAGCCCAAAAAGCCGGCACGGAATTGCGAACAGCAGAGGCAAGGCCAAGGCCGCCAAGGGACAGGGGCAACTGGGCAACGTCACGGGCATGTCGCGGCAGGTCGCTTGTGCCAAGCAAGGTAGAAAAGGCAGACAACACGGTCGCCGGGGCGAGCATGCGAAGCAAATAGTTGCAACGCGGACTGCGGCAAAAGAGAAGGAGCAACCAAGAAGCCTGCAAATCACCTAGTGCCGGCAAACGCTCCAGCAACCGGGGGCGCGGGTCCGCTGGAGCGTGCGGCCGCACGCGTTTGCAGAGAAGCTGGAGCCAGAGTCACCTCCAACACACGCCTTGCGGACTTGAACTTTCAAGTTGGCCGGGTCGACGATAGGCGGCTGGAGGTCGTGGCCAATGGCCTCCCACTGTGGGGGGGGCCAGCAACTTGCAGTAGACACAACCCTTGTCTCGCCCTTGTCAGGCCAGGGCCAGCCCGTGCGGCGTGGGGGTCGAGTCGCTGGTGCTGCCCTCGCCGTGGCGCGCCGTCGCAAAGCGGGCCTGAGCTCATGCGGGCGCACAGATGCCGGCTGGTCGTGCTTGCAGTCGAGGTTGGCGGGCGGTGGAGTGATGAGGCCGCCTCCTTCATCCGGTCCCTGGCCCGCGCCCGGGCACTTGAAGCGCCAGCTCGGCTGCGCCCCAGTGTTATCGGCGCTCTTGTTGCCAGGTGGTCGGCCCAGCTGACACATGCAGCCATGACAGCCTTTTGCTTCGCCCCTTCTCAGGCAGGCTGCCGGGCCGGAGCTTTGCAATGCCGGGGGTGGCACCCTGCCTCCCCTCGGCACCTTGCTGGCTGATCTTGCCCACGTGCCACTGGCAGGCGCATCCCGCTTGCCCGGCCGGTGAGCCGCACAGCCGGGAGCCGCCGGTATACAAATGGCTGCCCCCTTAATGCCCCCTAAGCACATCCGGGGGCCGCCGGAATATAAGTGGCCTGCAGGAGCAGACGGAAAAAGCGCGAGAAAAAAAAAATAAACAAAAAATAGGGTATCACCTCGTGGGTAGAAGGCGGGAGCTCGCCAGGCGTAAAGGCACTGACGTGGCTACGACTCTCAACAGGGCTGCCCGTGCATTTGGCAGAGCAACCATCTGGGGAAAAAAGGATGGGTCGTCCCCCAAAGAGTCTTTCCCTATACGGCATGATTTGAGCCCCGTTGGCTATATATATATATATATATAGCGCCGGGCCCAGGATGTGTTGTGAAGCACATCGTTGCGGGAAAGGCGATGCGAAACTAACAAAAGCCAGGCCCCTGAGCACGTAGCCGTCGAGGCGAGGCAAGCTGTACCTGTGGAAGGGACTGTGCCAAACCAGCAGATCAGCTAAAGTGCAGGATCGGCATGCAGGGCTGGAAGCGTTTTTCATCTGAGCTTGGCTTGTAAATGCTTGTAATCCGGCAGGGCAAAGCGGTTGCGATGGTACTCACAAGCGCGGGCGCGCAAACCGGCAAAAAAAGGGCACTCGATGGTTCAAAAGAGAACAAAACCCCTAGATCTGCTTGTGCTCGTAGATCGCATGCACACCTTAGCACGGCTAGGGCGAGGCGTTGGCTTGAAGGCATGCTGTTTGTGCATGGCTGTAGCACTTGCAAGCGGTTTGTTTTCGAGCGAAAGTTCAAAATATCGAGTTTATGTGGCTCACGGGAGCAAGGCCAGGCCTATCTGGAAAACGTCGCGAAATCCGAGGCTGCCAGTATGGCAAGGCAGATTGGCACAATGCTGCATAGCGGAGTAAAACAAAATGCATTTCTTCCAGCATCACTTCTAAATCCAAATAGCTCCTGGATATGGTGTGATGGATGGCATCCATGACATCGTGCTCCATGGCTGTGGAGCAAGACACTGATGCAAAGGCGGAGGGTACTTGGCTGGTGCGATCTAGAATGCCGATGCGAAGTGTTACTGATTAACAATTTCCATGTGGGCCATCAAACTGCAGGCGTGCACGAGCAAGTGTCGAGGGCTGACTGCAAGGCAGTCACCTTGCCAGGCCCGCGGGCCCCAGAGTGCCTGGCACGCGGTGTCAAGGCTGCAACCCCAGCGGGGGAAGCAATTCAAGAGTGGCCAGTGCGTTGAAAGGCTCCGGACAACAGCTTAAGGCGGATGTTGAAAAATCACCTAACTGGGCGGTCACTTATGGCATTCTAAAGGCAAAAGCACGGGTCGCGCCGAGAGCGCGCTTTCCCATGAGCGGGGACACAATGGTCGCGTCAACCGCGAGCTGGGCTCCGTTCCACAAACGGAGCCCGAGCGCGATGACCTCGGTCGTCTCGGACAAGTGTGTTCGTGAGCCCCGGCCTCGCGGCACACACGGGCTGCTGCCCGCTGAAGTGGGCAGTCTCGATACCAACCAGACCAGGTGCGCGCTGCACGGTGGTTGCCAAAACCCCGAACAGGTGCTGGCGGACAGGGGCAGGCGCCGCAGGAGGGCACCCAAGGGGGTAAGCTCCGGGCAGGTTGGACGGGTGGAGATTTAGCGTGGGGCTCGTCTCCCGTAGGAATTGTCCCGGGGCGCTAGCGTGTCGTCGGGCCACTCTTGCTTCCCCATTTGGGGTTCTTGTTTTTACCCCGGTGCTGGCAGCAGGGCTCATTGCGGTCCGGCTTGCGGTCCACTGCGCGCCGGCGTTGGCCGCAGAGCGCTTGATTTGCGAGCCCCGGGCCTGCGGCGCCTTTCTTTGAAGGGTGTCCGGCGTTGCGGTTTCGAGCGCAAATGGCACGCTTCCTGGCAGAGCGCACTTCCCCTTCCGTTCCTTGAGTTGCTGGCTGCGCAGTGCTACACCTGGCACAAGCTGCGCGGCGCCCGGAAAAATACGGTTTCAGGCGCAAGGGCAAACGAAAGCATCGCAGCAAGGCGTGCCGGTCGCAAAGGCTAATGAGGTGGCTGAGGCGTGGGATGGACTGTAGGGACCTGGGGGCGCAGGAGTGCTTGTGAGGCGATGTGGGGGGCGCGGCCCAGGCGATTTTTTGAACTGGGGAGTTGCGCCCCGCAACAGCCAGCGCCGCCCGGCCAGCACCAATTGAGATATCGCAGGCAGCTGGGCGACGTCGGGCGCGGGCAACTCCCGACTGCGAGTCCAAGCCGCTTGGGCAGGCAGAAGCGGCAGCCAAGAATGAGGGAGCCATGCGGAGCGCAGGCCGAGCCTCGCAGCCCTCCACCCTTTGTACATCGACGTCGGCGTCAATGACAAAGTTCCTCACGGCTACCGCGCCATGATCCGCGCAGTTCCTCGGCTTGTCTGGTTTGGCCGAGCCAACGGACTTCGCCTCGCAGTCGCCCTGTTTCTCCGATTCTTCGTCGCCCGAACACTGCCCAGCGCGCCTGGCCCACTGGTGCGCAGGCGGGCCGACCGCAGAAACTGCAGAGCGACGCGTCCCAATACAAATGAGGCCACAGCACGCACTCCTGTCCTGGTTCCTCCAAAATGCGGAACGGCAACTTGCGCCGATGCTGCTTGGCGTCGGATGGGCGAGCAAGAAGTGGCAACGCTTCCTGGAAAAAATCATCCGGCAGACTTGCAGTCGTCCTTGTGAAGCTTGCGCCGCCGAATCGTCTCGAACGCCGCAATCTTGTCTTCAGCGCCCTTATGCCGACCAGGTTTTGCAGAAAGTCTTGGGGCCGGTGGCCGGGAACTCCACTTCATGTATGACTTGGTGATGTGGAACGCTCGGCGGGACGCACGCAGACTTCGGCAAAGGCGTTTTTGCCCGAGTACTGGCGCGCGCGCCGCTTCGCCTTGCTGGACCTCCAGCGCCAAGTCGCAGATGTGCCAGATGTGCCGCAGCATGCGGCGTCGGCCTTTCTGGCCGGGCGACCTGAAGCACGTGGCCCTGCCAACGCTCAAGAGATGCGGCCGGGCAATATTCCGGGGCCTCTGCGAGCTTTGCTGGGCGCATGGATGCTGTGGAGGAGCAGGTCCTGGTGGTCTGGTGCTTCCCGATCGATTAGCGACAAGGCCATGCTGCTTTGATGGATGCGAGCAAGGACGGAAAGTAAAATCTCGTTGGCTAGACTCGGTGCAAGAAGCTTCGTGGATTATATGGCTATGCGTTTGCGCCTGGCCCATCCTGCGACTGCCGTCTCATGGTGTCAAAGTCACCTACACCAACTGCGAGGAAGGTAGATCAGGGGGATGAGTTTGCAGCACAACACGCGGCCTCTGTGACTGAAGGGCTGGCATGCTTCCAAGAACCTGGGAGCAATGTGTCGCTTCAATCTCTCCAGCCAATATGCCTCTAAACTCGCCTGTTTGCCTTCTGCAAAGCAACCATGCAGTCCAACCTGAACGCTGTTGCAATGTAAGCAAACACAAAGCAAAGCAAACCAAAGCAGGCAAGGCAAGAAAAGCAATCAAAAAACAACAAGCAAAGCAGGCAATCAAGCAGCCACGCAAGCAACTACGCGAGCAAACATGCAAGCAAGCAAACAGCATTTAATGGCAAAACGTGTCATTGGTCGCAAAAGAAGCGAGACTCGGACCAAAGGGCGGCGCTTGGCGGCGCTGTATTTTACCAAGTGGCCACCAGCTTGCCATGCCCGGCATCGAACCGTAAATCGTGTCCAAGCCACAATTCCAAAGCAACTGGGGCGGCACCTTGGGCGTTGTTGGCTGCCTTGTGACACCAAAGGAATCACCTCTAAGACGCAATGCCAGAGATGGCCCTTGGCATCACCAACGATTCAGTTTGCTGCGAGCTTTCTGGACACCGAGGTCGTCGAAGACACTTGCTCGCTTGGGCGAGGAATTGCGTGCGGACGCTGGGCGAAGCGTCGGAGACGCTTTGGAAACCGCGTCGCGTCCATTCAAGGGGTTTGATGGTAGTTTCAAGAGGAGGAAATCGCGAGAGATCAGAACCATGCTATCCTTTATCCCTTTATCGTGGATCGGCCGAGAAGGCACGAGGTAGCATGCATGGCTTGCGTCCTTGCTGCCATGGGTATGACTTCGCCGTTTCTGAACACGGCGCTAGCCAGGTCGGCTCATCATCATCATCATCATCATCATCATCATCATTATTATTATTATTATTATTATTATTATTATTATTGTTATCGTTGTCGTCATCATCAGCATCATCGCCGTCATCGTCATTTTTTATTCTCCCTCGTCGACTCACTGCGGCCAATTCGTCGCTTGCATTTCGCGTATTCGCCACAACGACTCTGCACGTGGAAGCGCCTTTGTGCTTGGGATGCGGCAACCAAACTTGGCACTTCAGTTGGGAGACTTTAACAAGGGACCAAAAAGTGTTGCTGAAAGGCACCAAACATGGGAATATGGGGAACGCCGTAGCAAGTGGTTGGTAACTTGCACATTCCCACTTGTAAGTCTCCCAACTGTCGCCAAACATCCCACACATTCGAGCGGTTTCTCCAAAAAAAGACACAGCTGGTGTTCCATTTGTTTTTTAAATATGGGGCACCCCCAGCGCAGCACTGTTTTTGTTCTTCCACACGGCCACATCTCACTCTTCCTCACCCTCCAGGACCGCCTTCGTCTTTTTGAGCTCCACCTGGCAATCCGACCACTTCGATCCATCGGAAAGCAAAAGCACTCCGTCCGAACGCGTCACAACGCGGTTTGCTATTTCTTTTTGGAACCCTAAACCCAACCCTTGGGAAGGGCTCGCAAAACAAAGTTTGTTTGGATTTCGCAGTCCCCTACAACAACACAAACAGCAACGAAACAACAACAGCGAAGGACCTGAAAGACAGCTGCCAAGAAATCCATGCGCCTTAGCCATGGGCACTTGGAGGCTCTATCAGACTGTTTCAAGACACTGGGAGATCAACCCCCGTCACCGCCCAGAACAGTCTATTGGAAGCCACATGGCACACACTGGCTGGACTTGTTGGGAGTCTACATTTAAAATCAGAAGAACCTCCAAACCATAGGTGTCCTTTTAGGGGAAATAGATGGCCCTGGTAGATGATTAAACCACCAGGTAAACCAGGGCCACCTATTTTTATACCAAAACAACCAAAAAGGACGCCTATGCTCCAAACATTGTCCACATAGCGGTCCAGGAAGCTGTCGAACAACGGGCTCGCAACCAAGCACAAACATGTTGCCTTGAGCATAGGCAGCAATCCCCACGAGCAACATGTCAGCCGAAAAAGACATCAGTTAGTGGCATAGAACACAGCCCACCAACAAGGCTCAACTCAATGAATATGGGTGTGGGTCAAAATCAAACCACCACCGCAGGTTGTAGTCCAAGTTTCCATTTACCAGGGTTCCATTTTGGGTACATATGTTTGACCCACAGCCATATAATCTTCAACCCAAAACGTTTGCTGCCAGGTCCCATGTTTTCCTGGGTGTCTCATATCTTTTTGGCACTTTGGAGTCTGATTTTGACCCGCCCGCTGTGTCAATCCGCTGGTTTCCCTCAGGTTCCAAAAGGTTCCGCCCAAAGATTCCCCGGGCTTCGAACGGGCCCCTGTGTGCCAAAGTAGGATGCTTCCGATGATCTGATTTCGTTGTTGAATATGACAGGTCCTCTTGCAGTATATGCCAGTCAGAGATCATTTCCCTCGACAAGAGAAATCATCAAACACCACCCACATTTGAAAGTTACGCAGTCATGCCCGAGGCTCAATTGTCGCATTTGTGTATCTTGGTGTCAAAATCTAATCTTGACTGTGGCACCCCAAAACTGGCAACTGCTGATAGCGCTAGAGGTCCTGAGAGCTCCAACAGAGCACGCCACAAGGCTCGAAGACAGACGCTGAGTCGACGTCGGGCTTTCGATCTCCCCCTCTACGTCTCATGGAGAACTTATACCAGGTCCTTCAGTAGAGAGCGAAGAATAAGGGTACCAACTTTGTTCTGTAGTCTATTTTAGCAGGGGAACCCTCCCCCACAAAAGGGTAAAAGGGCACAACTGGGGGACCTAGTATATTAAGTTGGCACCAGGCGTTTTTGATAAGGGGTGAACAGAAAGGTGCCTGCCCATCTATATTGCCATGCAAGGTGTTCAAACATTGCCCAACTGGGTATGTTTGAAACGGACACCAAGAGGAAACCCTGAATTTTCGGGGTTCCCATGACTCTCTATGATTTACTGGGTTTCACTTGGGGGGTCTTGAACATTGAGAAGACATGTCTATCCTCTTTTGGTCGCCGCGCGAAAAAAAATGCGCGCAGCACCCAATCCCCGAGGAACGAAGCGGCTCGAAATGAAACTCCGGCGGGGTGGCCAATTCTTCCTCTCTGGCCTTTAGCTCGTAGGAGAGGTACTCCAGCTTGCTCTTCACCTAGATGCGGCTAACAATGGATCCGAAAATCGGGGGGGGGGGGGGAGGGGGGATGCGACCTCTCAAAGAAATCAAGAGCAAACCAGTCTATCGGTTTTTGGAGAATGAGCCTATCTCTAGTTGCTTAGGATTTGTGGTTTGGACATGTTCCAGGGTGGTGGAACCAGTGGTTCAAATCCAAACCCCCAATACAAATCACAGATTCAGGGTTACCTAAGACAACTCAACACCCTTTTCAAGCGCGACACCCCAGAAATTTGGTCCACGTTGTGCGCGCTGAATTACGGGCATCATGTGGCCTCCTTGCAGAAATGGCAGGCCTTGAGAAACAATCTGTGCGAGATATTCATAAACGACTGTTCTTAAACAAGTTGAAGATAAACATGGCTTGCTTGGCCCGAATGGGGCACAATCAGAACTTTGAACACTGACTGCGAGGACGGCTGGAAGCGTATTTGTGTGCTTATCCTTGACAGGAAAACAACCAGGGCCTCCCTCACTCCCTGCCAATTCCTCGCCTGCGAATGAACGACGTTTCTTTTGGGTTCCATGCTAAATTCATCTTACCCCGAATTGGTGGCTTGGTTTGGTGGTGTGGTACGTTGGGGGGGTACCTTCCTCATTTGTTTTCAAAGGTACTGGGGTTCGAATTCAAATCCAAACCACCAATCACCTGATGTATTTCTAGGAGTGTAAGGTTGGGTAGTTTCCCATTTAGCCTCAAGAGCCAGAACGTTCAAATCCCCAAACCATCAATCCACACTCACGTTGGCCAACAGGGCTGTGGGAAATGACCACTTCTGTGATACAACAACAAGGGCTTCTTAAAGACAAACTTGCCATATAAAGGAGATAATCTCTTGTATCACAGAAGTGGGGATAACCCCCCCTGTATTGGCCAAGGATTAATAAACCCCAGCATATTAATAGGGGGGTGTCCCTGGGTTCCGTGGGGAATCATCAACTGAGAGGCGGGTGAACGAAAGCTAGATTCGCCGACATACGACTCAGGAATTTCTGATTTATTCTACAGGAACCATAGGGGATAGTTTATAAGGGGGTCATTCCAACTCATTCCCGGGGTCATTCCAACTCATTCCCTGCATCTCTCGCACCAGCAAGACAACTATTGCTTATAACTTCTTGGCAGGGCTTCTTTCCGAGACTCAATAATTCTTCACCAATGCCTCACGCAATGCGCGCCAAAGCCAAAACCGGCTGTCATGAGAGGAAACTCAGATCCCTCTTCCAAACGTACTCTTGCACTTGATCTGGCCATGGGTCAAAACCCCGTACACTAAAATAGACTAAAATGGGTGGTGCTCCTATCCCAAAATGGTACCAATGGTTTTGAACCATGGCCATCTTTGCCCCTAAACATGAGAAACGCATCACTGCGGACAATGCCACACATTCCCTTCCAATGATACCCATAGGGTCCTTGGAGTCCTTGCTAAGTCTCTCTTGGGCTGTAGTTCCGGCGAAGGCCCCTCCGAGCCTCTCTGAGATATCAATCCATGCAAAGAACCAAAGGTGTGTCACGGGGTTTTGGTACTGATCGGTGCACAAGGTCGACCCGCAGATCTAGAGGGTTGTAACTGGTTCAAAAGTGGTCCAAATCCCCTGGAAGACGGGCCATTCCCGCAATCAACTGCATGTTTCCAAGGTCAAAGTGAGACGGTCAAGGCGACCCCAAAAAAACTTTGAGATCTTCAACCTGCCCCGTATTGAATTTCTTCGGTTTGATTAGGTAATCACCTCTGCACGGTTCGATCCCCTTCTGGGAGTGCATCTTTGAGCAGAAGGCAATACACCCAGGCGGCGGCTGCACGTGAAAACCGTGGGTTCAGTGGACAAAGAGAGGGGCTCCAAAAGAAGTCGTCTTCCAAAACTCTGCCAGTTTCCATAAACTCTGCCAGCTTCGATTGGATGGATCATAAAACATTGAGGCGAGAAAACGATGGCCTAGCAAATAATTGAAGCACGGGCTGAGCTGAGGCAAAGGCTTTATCCTTGATCTCAATCGCTTTTGGCACTTCCAAATACCTCTCGAAAACCCACCAGCCGTGGGAATCCGGAAGCGGGTTGCGGCCATTCAGTCGAGGCAATTTGAGGGACCCCCAGGGGATGGTTTTCCTCTGGCTTTCCTAAGCCAACCCCCAAAAAAAGGACCTCAACAAAAACAGCTCTTCTGAACATTGGCTCCTTCCTACCTCCGGAGTGTGTTCCTTGCCTCCGGCAACACTCTTTTCTGGCTCCCCATCTGATGTGCATGGCTGAGTCTATCAGTCATGGCAGCGGAAGACTCATTTCGGCAAAGCACAGGCAAACCGCAAGACATTGATCCGAGCAAGCATGAAGCTGCCTGGAGGTGCCGAGACAACTTGGCCTTCTGGGGGTCTTACGTTCTCATGCCCTTGAATCTGTTTTGGAAGGCAGGCTGCGTCTCTCACACAAGCACAGACTAAGCCATGCTTTCCGAGCCAATGACGTTGGGTTGTACCAAGATTTCTGATGGACAAACTCCTGACGTTCCATCCATGGTACAACTTTTGAACTGGGTCTGCCTGTTTGCTCCGAAGGCGAGCCCTCCAAATCCTCAAGGGAAAGCAGGGTCAAAAGAGAAAGTGGGACTGCTGGACAGAATCCAATTGGGTGTCTTGTTTTGAATCCGCAAGAATGGTTGGTTTCCTTTTGGCTTTGAAACAACAAACATGGAGCTGCAATTTGGGTTTGCCTTGTGGGGAACGTGCAATCGTTTTCTTTTTTTGTAATAGGCGTCCTAGAATTTGGGTTTGTGGTTTCCAACTTGGAACTAACCTCAACAGTCTACCGGAAAAAAAAAGGAAAAACAACACAACAACAAAAAAACAGTTGTCAGCCCATGTCCATCCCAAAGGCTGGGGCATGCGCTCTCTAGATCCAAACGAACTTGAGGCAACTCACAGAAAGTGGCCCCGCTGAAACGCCTGACTTTTTGACAATGAACCTGAGAGTGGTATTCAAGGAGGTGATATGGCCATGGCTCAAAACCCCGTACCCCCAATCCCCACTAAAATCCCGACTAAAATGGGTGGTGCACCTACGGTTTTGACCTACAGTCATATGGTCAAACCGGCTTGGGGCATTCCGAAATTGAGCGCCTGAAGGAAACTCGAAACTCCGCGTTGCATCTCCGCCATATGCTTGGCGGCCATTTGTCCCAAGGAACCGATCAAAGGGACGCCGTTGTCCGGCTGTCCGTTTTCTGATTCCCTGCTAAAAGTGTCTAACTTGTGGGTTATATTCGGACACCCAACCGCTCAATTCACTAAAACCACTAAACAACTAAGTTGAACCGGACGATTCACTGGTTGAACCACCCCCCACCAAAGTAAACAAAGAAGACACTAAACACCTTAGTTGAACCTGACGGTTCGCTGGTTGAACCACCAAGCTATGCATATACTTCATCATCAAACCAAAGGGGGTACCAACTCCGAAAAAGACGCACCCCACCAACCGATCAAACGGACACCGCCGCATCTTGACCATGGGTCAAAAAATCCAAATCGTACCCCTGTGAACCTCCGATTCAATCACTAAAATAGGTTCTACAACGGGTGCACATGCCAAACCGGTTTTGACCCACAGTCATATTGGCTGTGGGTCAAATAGATGTACCAAAATGGCACCTTGGTAAATGGAGCCAAAGACTAAAACCTGCGGTTTGCCCCAGCTCTTCCATTTTGACCCACCGCCATGGCTGGACTCCGACTCCCGACTCCCGGCCTGAAGTTGACGACCAGCTGGGGCGAGTGGCGCCAAGGCAAGCAGCCCGACACAGCCTGCGGCGTCGGGTTTCGGGTTTCAGGTTTCGGGCCGTCCGGGCGAGGCGCCTGCGGAGTCTTTTTTCGGGGAAAACGATTCAAGGAACTGGGGGGGGGGAGGGGGAAGGCGGTTCTTTTTGTAGATGTGCTTTTTGAGAGTAGAGGCTTTCTTTGACTCCGACCTTCAAAGATGGGGCTATGACCCCTTTCTTTTGACGAATATCTTCCCAAACCGTGGATTTGCAGCACTTAAAAGAATCCCGGACCCAGAAGATTCGGAACGCATTGCTCGCGGGCACCTCAGCCATTCAGCCGGCTCGGCTGAATGGCTGGTCTTTCTTCGAGGATCGGTACCCATTTTGGGATTGGGGGTTAAAAGGGACACCAAAAGAAAGCATTGCCATTGGTGGGGGGGGTCCAACGATTCTTGAGACAAAAACGCCATGGACCAACACAACACGCCATGGTCAAGTTGAGACCCTGCAGGTGCACGGCGTGGATCTGCTTTGACCCACAGAATCAAAGTGGCCCCAAGCTTCCATCTGTATGGGCAAAGGATGGCTTATGCGGGTGCTTCTTTCAAACAAGTAACCTTTTCAGGATTGTTTAAAAGCAGACATGCGGGCCCCTCCAATGATTGCAGATTTTTCCCAGTGCTGTCCAAAAAGCAGTCGTTGGGGGCTCACATTTTGGCCCGAGACTCCTGAATGACAAGCTACATACAGTTCACTGCTAGGCCCTCCAAAATGAATTCCCCGGGTGGTTTCAATCGTTTTGCATCTGACTCGATCTTTGTTGGTCGAAACATCAAATTTGCGGCCCCACCCCCTTCAAAGGTGACCCATCCACTGGGCCCGCACTTCGGAGGTCGATTTGCCCCGCCTTTGGCCAAGACTTCTTGGCTTCCTCCATGGGCTGCAACTTCATCCGCAGATCGCCTCGGATTTTGCAAACCATGACATCCTTTCCGGTCTTAAGGTCTGGCAAACGGATCTTGCGAGCGGACAGTACCATTGGACGTCTTGTCGGCGGGAACCAGCCCGCAAGGTAGAAAGAGGGGACCTTTTTTCCCCGTTTATATATATATATATATAATATATATATATATATATATACATGTATTGTTTTTCCCCGGTGGCCCGTTTTAACACGGGAATTCATCAAACCATTCAAGGGCTTGATTCCAACCATTCTGTTCAACCATCTGTTCCAAAAAAAAGCATCGCCAATTTGCCCGTTTTCTTGCCCATGGTTTCCTGAAAAGATTGGGATCCCTGGTTTGACTTTTTTTGTACGCTTCAATCCTAGAATTACCATAAACCTTTCAGAGTCCCCAGCGAGCCGGGCATAGGTTGAACGGAACTCTGCCCATGGGTTCTCCCAAACGGAAAGCTCTGGAACATCGGAACTCAATGGAAAACCCCTCATGGATTTTTTTTCTTAGCCCCAAGGATCAAGAAACAGATTTGCAAGCAAGCAAACGAAAATAAAAACGAAGATTGCAAATGTCATTGCTGAAGAACTCACATGTATCCCCATCCTCTGGGAAAACGTGGGGAGCCCTCCATTATAAGGGGTTGATACCGTTTCTCTCTCCAGGATTGCCCAGACAAAGTCCTGGAACTGTTCGTCCACCAAACTGGTCCAGACCCGAGAAAGTGACTCAAGTCCAACTCAGGCAGTGAGATTCTTTTCGCTTCCCTCGCGATTCGCTTTGTGGACTCTCTGATCTGTATGGGGACTTTTGCCCAATATTCGTTTTGCCTGCCTGTTGCACACGTGTTTCTCTCAAAATCAGTCAACCTTGAAATGAGGTGTTGTTTTTCCTTTCCCATCAAAGCCAAAAAAGATGGGCTCCCTGAAAAAAAAGCCGCGCCACCCACGTGAAACCATGTCTTCCTTTCTTTGGGAGTTTTCTTTCTTCCCCGTTTGCCCTGCTGGAAAAGGAGCGAGATCCATGGCCAATGCCAAGCAAATGAGTGCAGACTTGTGCGAGTAAACTGCGGCACCATGGCTGGGGCCAAGAGAGGAACCCACCTTCGAACGAAAGCGGGGATGGCCCACAAAAAGCTCCCACCTTTTTTGTGTGGTCTTCTCAAAAAGTATAGAGTTCATGAACTCGGGAAGTGAGTCAAAGGTGGAACCGGCACAAGGGAGGAACCTGCCTGGACTGTTCCCTCTCATTCTTGGCTCCTCCCCATGCGATTGGATACCTGGATGAGCGAACCGATGGCGCATTTGCTGCCTATTAGGGTACCCTTTGTTGGGCTGTGGTTTTTCTTCATGTTTCCCGGGAATTCGAAGGTAAGGCCAGGTTTCCGGCCAACATGAAACCCACAACATCCAAAGCCCACAGCGCGGGCACGGTGCAAGCAGCTTGACCCGGCCCCAGGCAGTACGAAATTTTCGTGGATGGCCCCGCGAAATCAACAACTCGCGCCACGAAATGAAACCATCGTGGAAACCTTTACGTCTGTTGGTATTTTACAGGGGCATCGAATCATTCCAGGGGTTCTGAACGTTGGTGCAGGATTATATAATTTCGTCCACGCTCGGTACTTATAATTTATTGACCGGCGATTTCAGTATTCCAGTGGTCTGAGAGGTTGCCACTATCGCCAAATCACTGATGGGAAGCCCAAATCTATCACCCCCAGATATCTTCCATTGGTGTCCCTGGTTGTAGAAAGTCCCCAGTCGGAAGCTGCGCCGGGAAAGAGCCCAAGGACACAAAGCACGGCGCTCTGTGCAGACTTGTTGCCATTCGCTGATCGCAGGGCCTGCTCGATCGGTAGGGGCACAAGATGGCTTCTGGGGATTCTGTGGAAAATCGGAAATTCGCCAACCCTCCATTTGGAACAGCGACCAGCCAAAATATTGCCATTGGAACCCCGCTGACAAATCGGGGACCCCCCCAAGAAACCAGACTCGCTAGTTTGCCCCTCAGGAGCCGAAACCGGTGATTTTCACTGCACAAAGGGAACCGGTTCCTTGCGTAAACCAAGGCAAGAATTCAGGATCGCCTTTGAAAACAGCCCAGAAATTAGTGGTAATTAGTCTATGCTTTTGGGGAGGACTGGTGTGGACTGGCCAAAAATAGTAACCAAACTTTTTGCTCGCCACTAAAATTGTCCAGACCCAAGAAGTGACTAACTGGGTCCTCCAGCAATCTCCAGTAGAGAGGTCTATTTTAGTAGGGGAACTCTCCCAAAAAGGGTAAAAGGGCACTACTGGGGGACCTAGCTAAATTCAACATGAAGTTAGGTGAGGAGAGGCCTATGGGACTTGAGGCACGCTGGTTTTCCCTTCATCCTGGGCTGCCCGTTTTCATCCCCCGCTAAAAGTGACTCACTTTTAGTCGGTGAAATTCGGAAACTACCACTAAACCAACCAAAAAGCCCAAAAGCTAAGGAACCGGATGGCTGGGAGCCACCAAGCATCAACTTGGATGTTCGACCTCGGGCGCCATCCAGGCCTTTAGGAGCGAAACAACGTTCTTTTTAGCCATCGTTCTGTTCCAAAACCGCCCGTTTCCCCTGGGGTTTTTGGAAAGAATGGGGAAGGTGCCCCTAGAGTTCTGGGAAATGACCCATTTTCTATGATACCAGGGATTCCCATCCCCAAAAAAGCACAGAAAGTGGCATCTTGCATGCTACTTGGATCTCAATGTTTGAGTGAGAAAATCCATTAGGGGGATCGCCACATTCACGGACTCATATGGGCTGAACGCCTAGAACCTCCAAGTAGCGAGCCCTTCGCTTGGACTTCGGCGCATCGAAATCCTCGAAGTGCCTCGGCCAAAGAGATCGAGGCGAAAGCGATGGGCTTCTTGGTCGGGTCCAAGTCGTAAAGTACCTGGCGATCCAACAGGCAGTGCTTACCATCTGCCAAACATACAGCGCTGAGCTTGACGGCGCACTTGACGGGGTGTGCTTACCAATTGGCATGGATACAGTGCTGACATATGGGTCTGTCTTGTTGGAGGGTACCTCTGCTTTCTTTTATCTTTGTTTTCTTCTTTTCTTTTTTTTTGGGGGGGGGGTAAAGTTCAAGGGACACCTAAAGGAAAAGCACAACATTTTGGAGGGGTCCTCTAAACAAAGACCCGGCATATTGGATGGTCTCGCCCGAGATGCTGCCACACATCCGACACATCCCCTTCCAAAGTTTCCTGGGAAAGGCAGCAGTTTGGGCCATGTAGCACCCAAATTTCTCGACATTCGCATGGTTGACGTTGGAAGGGGAGCAAAACATTCTCAAATTTTAGCGGTTGAGTGGTTGGATTTCCCACTAAACCACAATAAGCAAAAATGTAAAATTGTTTCCCAACAACAACCATGTTCGGGATTCTAAGGAATGCTCTACCCAAACCATGTAAAGGATTGATAAGCTGGCTGCACCAATTTAAGTTTGGGACTATCCCATCGTACTCTGTGCCTACCCAGGCTTGAGAAGAGCTGTTTGCAAGAGAAACAGTTTGCGATGGGGCACGAGCTGAATCCAAGTGGACCTGGGCTTGTACTTCACCGGCAGGAAAAGGCTCTCTCCGAAGGTCATGAGGTCTTTGCCTGGAGCCCCCGAAAGCTACGGACTCTTCGCGGCACCGTTTCCATACAAGAGGTGTATGGGGAGGGTCCTGCTTCCATACATGGAGCATAAGCTCAAGCACCTGGCAGGGAACAAAAACATGGCACTCGCTTCGCAGATTTTGGGAATCCGAACCAAGAGGAAAGGACGCTGGAGGTCTGTCCAATCCACGGAGCTGAATCTGGGGCACCTGCTAGGATGTCCCATCCATGGTGAAATGGACGTGGAGCCCGTGGGCTTGAAAAACAATTACCTAGAGTCTCCTTCTGACCCTGAAAAAATGGGTCCATGACCCCCTGAATTTTGGGTAATGACCAACCATTTTTAAGGGTCATGGAGACTCTAGGTACCCTAAACCCTAAACCCTACACCCACCAAACAGAGAGGGATAAAAATGAAACCCACGGACAAAAACAAAACTGGCGTAGGTGTACAAAGGCCGCACGTTGCGCATCGAAGAACTGGAGAACCTGCCACAAGCTCCATCCTAAGCTCAGATATGGCTGTGGCTCAAAAAAGTGGTACCAAAATGGCACCTTGGCAAATGGAACCAAAGACTAAAACCCGCGTAACCCCAGCTCTTTAATTTTGAGCCATGCCCATATGGCCAAAACCCAAGGCGCCGTTTTTCAATCCGAGAACTGCATTCCGAGGACGCGCTCAAAGTGCTCATGGCGCTACGCACCTCCTCTCTGAAGCTGAATGTGCAAATTCTATCGCCCAATGCCCCCACATCAAACTGCATTTCCCAGGCCCAATGACCCAACGAGTAGAATTAGATTGCACATCCATAGCCCTCTTCAACTTCATCACCTACTCCTCATGGCAACCAACGCCTTCGCAACCCGTCAAAAGCGCGCCTGCCACGTTGTGAGACCCCGCTTCTGCCTCGGGGGTTTTGTCCAGCAGGCCACCTGCACCAAAATCGAGCGCTCTCTTTCTCCGGAGACTGGTGGAGTGTTTCTTAGCTGAGAGGCCCAAAAACGAGAACCTGAGCTGCGATCTTTAGATGTACCTGGAAACTACCTCATTTCAATCCTAAACCTCTCCGGAGAGGAAAAAAATAAGCAAATCGGAAAGCAGGGCACCACTGGAGGGACTTGGAAAGGAACCCCGGACGTGTCTGACTAACATAAACAGGATGCCAGCCGGTGCTGTGGACTCTTAAGATGTGAAACGGGGAAATGACTGGTTGAATTCTCAAGGCGTGCGACTGGAAAGGGACTGACTGACTGCCTGCGTGCCTGCTTGACACCCGGGTACCGCCCTGGAAGATACTACGAAGCCTCCCTTTGAGCACCGCAGGTCTGTGGGAAATTGGGTCCTGTGGAAACTTTGGGTTGTTCCCCGATGGTCCCCAAACTAACCCTCCCTTTGCTGAAGTCCCTATGCACAATTAAACAAATCTCCAAGTAGTGACAGATTCCATTTGCAAGCAAAGGGAGAAAAACACAACTTTCTTGCCCAAATGGACGTCCCCCCCCCAAAAAAAAGAGAGTATAGTAGGCAAAAGGGAAGCCACACTTTGACAACCCCAGAAACAATGACACCAGTAACAGACCAAGAATTGGTCAATTGCTCCAGGCTATCAGCTTGTAACCTTTCCCCGCCACCTCCAGGTGTTACACTCTGTAAAAAGATCCAACGCCCATCCTCTTTTGGTGTTGCCTCAATTGGGTTCCCTGTTTGCTCTGGTTTCCCTGGGCGCTTTTTTTCCAGGGTTCCCTCAATCTCCCGTGAACTCCAGTGAACTCCAGTGAACCCCTTCCAGGGGACCCAAAAAGGTCGGGTTTTCCAAGTCAACAAAAAAGTCATGGCCCTTGTCTTGCCGGTTCTCAGGAAACAAGAAATAGAATGACCCCGATACAGCATCCCTTGTGGCTTAGGTTCATCCCCAACACCCTGGCTCTTTCCCTATCGCACCAGCAAGAAAACACCACCACCGTGAAATCACCCAAACCCACCTGAACCACCTACAACCCACCGAACATCACCTAAACCCCACCGACAACGGTGCACCCTCCCGGTTTGCTTTTGGGCGACCTCGAAGCCTCGGATCCGCAGCCCGGCCTGGGGTGGCCGGGTTGGCGTCCAGGCTCCGAGCCACCAGCTTCCGCTCCGCCTCCTCTGTGCCCTCCGTCCGAGCGTCGGTTAGGAGAAAAACGGAGCTGACTGGGCCGCCCATGGGAATCAGAACTTCAGTGGGGGGGGTGGGGGGGCGGTGGGAGTGGGGGTGGGGGGGGGTGGGGGGGGGGATGGGGACTCCAAAGCATGGTACCAAACTGTAGTCAGGGCCGCTTGTACTCAAACGGCGGGACTCCAAAGGCTTCGCTCCGAAGCAAAAAGGCAAAAGGGGACCCTCCTGAAAGCCTCTCCCCCATGTGTGTGTGTGTGTGTGTCTGCCTGCCTGCCTGCCTGCCTGCTTGCCTGCCTCACAACCGAGAAAAACCTAAAAACAGGCAAAAGCATGCCAACAACTGCGAAGGATGCACACTGCGCATCACCGGTTTTGCCTTCTGACATGGGGAAAATCCCAAGTTTGTTCATGTTAGTTTTTTTTTTTTTTTTTTTTTTTGGGGGGGGGTTAAGGTCTCTCCCATGGCCAAGATCATTGAAGTTTGGACATCCTCATTAGGTTTGAATGTTCTGGCTAGTGGAAAAAGTTCAACTCGGCTAGAAGGAAAACATCATGGTTATGTCTTTGTGGTGGGTTTTCAAGGGAGACCAAGAGGAAAACCAAATTTGGTTTTGGGGTCACCAACAAAAAACTGCAACAAGGTCTCTTTATTGGTGTTGTTGAAGCAAAGGAGAAATGTAGGCCTACTTTGAGGCGATTAGCCACACAGTCCAAACTTTTGTTTGACAGAAAAGACGTCTACAGTCCGAACCGGAACTCAGGGAGTGAGTAGCTCTCCAACCCAAACAGTATGGGCATGCAAAGCAACTCATGTGTTGTGTGCAGCCTCCTACTCAAAATGAACAGAAGCCAACAACTCCAACAAAACGAAAAACTCAAGACAACTCAAACGTGAACAGAAATCCAACAGAACACCGCAACGTACATGCCAAGAGTTCCGTGAAGGTAGGGGAACCCTGTCACTTTTCCTTTGTTTTGTATGTATATATATATATATATATACACGTATATATATATATATACATATTATATATATTTGCTGTCTATATATATATATATATATATCTACATATAAATCTCAGGTTCCCCGCCGGCGGAGGCCGCCAGCCGATGGTGGCCGCAATCTGGAGCCGGACAAAAAGAATCGCGACGGCAACTCTTCCCCCTAGCGGCCTCAGGGAGGGAAAATGTGGGGGGTGGGGTGGGGAGGGAGGGTGGGTGTTAAGAAATTTGGTGGGCATGCGGAAGCGGATTTCGAGATCTGGGCGTTCCATTTTATGGTGCCCTAAAGGGACAATGGAAATGGAGGAAGGGGGTATAGAAAAATGAAAAACACATCCCTTTTGGTTGAGGGTAATTTCGTTAAACAACCATAGGCTATTCAACACCCAAAGCGCCAACCACTTTTTGGGTTGGCTGATGTAGGGCTTCTTCCCCCTAAAAAAAAGAAAGCACCCTTATGGGGCTGGCAGTGGACCCCTGGTTTTCAGGGCAACACCTGTCAAGGACCAGACATTTAACGCAACAAGGATGCCTTGATGTTAACACAGATCACTGTTTTTCCCTTGGCTGAGCCCGACTTGGGGTGAGTGACTTGTCAAGGCCGCTCAGCCGCTGGCCGTGATCCAAATGACCACCTCCTGCGCGCAGTTGGGGCGGGTGTTGGCATTTTCCGGAGGGGCATTTCTGCAAATGCGACTCATCAAACGCCGGAATTCACAGGCCTACCTAAAAGTTATATGTAAGGAACCCGCGAACCCGCAGCTAGTCGCTCCCGAACCTTCGCTTGGGTTTTCATTGTTTTCCAACTCGATCAGTTTAGTGAAACCCAGCTGACTTTGATGAAAAGAAGGCAGGCTTGAGTCAAGGGGTCCGTCTTGTCATCTCCGTGGTTTGCAAACAAACAAATACACTCATTTTGCTGGTTCCATAGAAATGGAACGACCCCTTTGCCCCATCCTCTATGCTTTCCTTTACGGGAATCCCGATCCGGTTCATTCCCGACACCCACAACAGTCATGCCCGACCGATCGCACCAGCAAGCTATGTGAAAACGAGACCCCTCCGGGAGGGGATTGTAATCTTGCGTACCACGAGGGTCTCTTATTGTGCTGCCTCTTTTTTGTGGTTTTCAAGGAGCACCAAGAGAAAAACCGTTGCGCCATTTTGGGAGGTCCCCTGCGTTCGGAGATTCCCTCGTCTGGTCCATCTTACTGGGACCGTGGGACAGTGCCGAAAACGGTCATTGCATGCTGCGTAAGGAGAGTTGAGCCATGCGAAATCAGCCGAATGCGTTGGCTGAAAACATCGCTTGGACTGTGTGCGTGCAAGCAAACATGCAAGCTTCATCGCGTTTCCCGGTTTGCACGAGTGTTCCAACACATCAAACAACTAAGCAGGTGAACCAACCATGGTTCAAATAAACGTCTGCCAAACAAGAATGCCCCCAATCTCCACCCTAAGGCCCGAAATGGTTGTGTGTGGCCTTCTGCACTTTGCTGCCATGATATCTCAGCTACTGTGCTACCAGTATACTTCGGACTCGCTTCATACGGAACCAAAACAAAAGCCCCCCGTCCAACCCGAAAGAACGGTTCTTAGAGACTTCTTCTTAGAAGGAGTTTGTTCTTAAACGGGATCTTGCAACATGTTTTTTTGGGGTATGGGGGATCTGACAGGGACGCTGGCAAGATCAAAACTGAACTCCACAACCGTACAAGGTGGGTTTGTCAAAATAGGGGATCCTCCAGAATGTTGGTTGTCCTTTTGGTTTCCCTTTGAACCAAGCTGCAAAGTGTACCCTCCAAAAGCACAACAATAGGTTTCACAAAAGTGTTTGCAAGAATTGACAAGACCCTTTACATGGGGTGTCCCTTCATCAACTGCCACCAAAACCCTTGGTGTTCTCATCTGGACTTTTCGGAGTGAGTCTCCATGGTTTCCAGATTCTGTGGGTTTCATTTGAAGAATTTCCGTGGTTTCCATAGTTCCGGAGTGAGTTTTCAAAGCACTTGGCATCTTCGGCAGCTGAGGAGTCGCCTTGGGAGTTCACTCGATTCTTCACACCGCGTTTTTCCCTGGGGTTTAAGGAAAACACCGAAACCGCCTGTTCCCTGCAGTTGGGAAAATCACCCCAAGTTACCGAGGAAAGCAAACAAGGGACATTCGCCTGAAACTAGCAAGCCACATGGCGATGTGCCTTTTCCAACCCTTGTTATCCCTTGGTATGGTAGCAAGCAGCTTTGATCTTTCTTTTTTTCTTTTCACCCTATACATGAACAGAACCAAGACATAACAAACAATGCAAACAAACAACAGAAAGGTAAAAGCAACCGCAGGTCCAACCCACACTCACCCGAAAAAGCGCTTCAAAACCGCCGAGCCGTCGAGCCCCAACTCGTCGCAGGCGCCTTGTCCTCCATGTTGGAGGCAAGGCCATCTCCTCCAGGCCTCGCCTAGGCCCCCCCAAAAAAAACCGCGGGGCTGCGCCGCGAAAAGCTTTGTGGAAGTTCCCCGCTTGCGGAGGGTTGAGAGCCGGTTTCGAGTTCTTTAGGCTTCCCTAGGCTTAAAGACTTAGGCAGGGGAGCACCCTGTCTTAGGGATTCCCGAAAATAGGGAGACTCAAGAATGGTTTCATATCCGAAACTCCGGAAAAAAGAGTTGACACTCCTCAGGGGCAAGGTGAGTCACAATCCATAGAACCGGAACTTTGACCGAACCTCACCAGCACGACATCTAGTCTGACGCATTCCTCTCATGATCTTGACTTAAGTTCGTGAAAATAGTACCCTGCAAGCTCATACTCATCAATTCTTTGTAGTACACAAGTGAATCGAAGTAAGCGCTTTCACAATCCGGCTCCCGGCCAGTTCGTTCAATTCTTGTTCCGGCCGGCCAAAGGAGAGCTTGCCCAAAGCAAAACTATGAGAAGGCCCCTTGTCAACAAAATATTTCAAGGGTGCCCACCACTCCAACCATTGCACCGCGCTCGCAACTCTCAAATGGACCATAGACCAATCAGCTAGCACTTGAGCCAAGGACAAGCAAGTCCTATATCTATCCCAAGTACCATGTCCTTGCAGAACTCCGCGTAGCTCCCAAAGGCTCCCCCTCTGGAAAAAAGGCAAATTTGGAACATTGCAGCTCCGAGTCCGGCTCCCTTCCAACCATCAGCTGGGCTATTCAGGTTCCATCAGCATCCCGAACGGCTCCCTTGCAATCAGCTAGAGCAAGCACTTCTTTTTGGACCCTCTCCATTTTCTTCAAGGATCCTTTCTTCCTAAAAATTGGCCAACAACCCGGATCGGCCAGACAAGTCCAAACTTTGCATTCACCACCAAACTGGGCTGCCCTCAGAGCCGCTTAGTGGGTTAAATGGAAACTACCATATAAACACCAAAAAGCTAAAAGGCTAAGGAACCGGATGGCTGGGAGCCACCAAGAAAAATGGTGAACGCCCAAAACAAAACATCGTCGTGACCCACCCCGAAGTTCTGACTCCAAGCATGGCCTGGCGGTTGCAGCACACAGCGCTGACCTCCGCCCCAGCCAACAGGACCTGCTCACGGAGACGGCGCAGAAGGAAGGAAGCTGGGAACCGTAGGTCGAGGAGCCAACGAGAGTCTTTTGCGCTCTTTTTTTTTGTGTCCCTTCCCGGGCTGTCCGTTTTTTTTCCTGTGCAAAAAGTGGTTTGGTCTGAGGTTTCCAAAGGAAGGGACCAGCCCAAAGAAAGGGCTCCCAAGCCCGAAGTGAGTGACTTGTGGGTTAAAATCGGGAGCCCAAGCGCTAAACCCTAAAAGCTAAAAACAAGGGGGCGGCGCGGAACCGTGAAGATTGGTTTCCCTTTGACCAGCCAGAGCAAAGGGCTCCCCTCAAAAAAACAAGTCCAGAAGAGAAAGTGAAAGGGCAAATAGCCATAGGTGTGGTTGTAGTTCTGGGGAGGGCCATTTTCTTTTTGGCAGCCTAGGCAAAAGCAACAAAAAGGAAGCCAACCCTGTGTTTTGTTGATCATTTTTGCGTGGGGAAGCCGCCCCCCACGAGTCAGAGAATTGGTGCGGCAAAAAGCAACCACGTGGTCTGTGACCGTCACCCCGGCTGTGAATTCGACCGCTCTTGCTGTCGGAAGGCGTCGATGGCCAGGCCAGGTGCACAAAGGCTCCTTCCCTCTTGGCCAAAGTGCAACATGAGTCAGCTAGGTCCTCCAGTAGAGGTTAGAATAAGGATGCCAACTTTTCTCTGTAGTCTATTTTAGTAGGGGAACTCTCCCCAAAAAAAAGGCAAAAGGGCACTACTGGAAGACCTAGTCAGTGTATATAGACGTATACTTGGATGTTCGGCCTGAGTTAGTTGTTGCTAACCTAGACTCCAGTCCACTTGTAACAAGCTTTTCTGGAGTTGACTCTGTAGGCTACAACCTCAATGGCGAACCGCTTGGCCGAATCAAGTGGAGCTCCCTGCCAAGTCACATCTTTTTTATGTCCATTCCTAGAATTACCTATCCTTTTGGATCACGAAGTGCCCAATCTTTCCAGGTCTTTCATGCTGGCTTCTTCGTTTATCTTGTCGCAATTGAAAGGCTTCCAGGCTTCCAGAAAAAGAAAACACATTCCTGAAATGAAGACACGCATGCTGAATTTCAGGGCATGTCCTTTGCATCTTTGTAAACTCCATCTCCCTCACCGTTCCCCTGTCTCTCATCTAATCATATGAAATGGCTGTGGGTCAAACGTAGGTTCCCAACAGGGAACCTTGCAAATGGAAACAAGGACTAAATCTGCGGACCCCGGGTGGTTTAACGTTGACCAATACCGAAATGGTAAGGTAGGAATTCCAACTAGGAGTGAAAACATAGCCGTCCTATTGGCTCTGCGAGGGTCCAAGGGGAATGGCGAAAATGCCAACAAGTTATTTTAAAGGGACACCCCAAGAACCAGGGGTTCAATTCCAAACCACCAAAGAAGGGACACCTCAAAGCTGACGGCGTCATGCGCGGCTTGCGGCCCCGGCCGCATCCGTAGACTTCACCCTCCGGTGCAGTACTGCCTTGCACTCCGGATTTGTCTCAGAGAACCCTCCAAAAAAGCCGTGGCATCCTCAGCAGCCCCGGAACTCCCCTCCGGAACCCTCCGAGAAAAAGTTGCCCCAGAGCTCTGGCGGCCGTTGGGGAACAAAAACGGTTTCCTCTACATTTGCCTCAAAATGCGTTGGCCACAAAGAATATCCTCAAAAGTCGCAGTCCTTTTATTTTCACAGAAGCATGAGGCATTTGGAAACATGGATGATAGATGGCCCTGGTACATAGGGGAAAAAACACCACAACGCACCCAATCCGAACCAGAGGAATCCAATGAGTTTCCAACCAAACTTGGGAGTAAAATGGAGAGTGGAAACGACAACGCAGGTTTCAAACGCGTGTCACGAGACCGTGCGACCTTGTTTGGACTTACTTGTTGTTTGGCTTCTCAGGGGTTCTAACCTCCAACACGCCAGCATGGAATTTGCGAGGCCCTAACGTGGGACTTTCTCGGTCTGCACTTCCATGCTCTTTTGGATTCTCGTTTCGTGGGCTCGGGGATTCTCCGCGATTCGGGAGCCGTGTCACTTGCGGGGGGGGGGGGGGGGCTGAAAAGTGACCCTTGAAAGCCGTGACTCGTCCGTGACTTGATCCCATCATCTCAGGTTTTGGACACATTTTATGCTGGTGGCACCGGAAATGCGCGGCAACCAGGCATGGAGGCTTCTGCCAAGATAAAAGGCTTTGGAGTCATTGCGTCATTTGCAGAGATAGGTGTCCTTTTTAGTCCAGATCGTGTTGCTGTGGCCAGTGTGTGCGTGTGTGTGTGTCCCTAGAGGTCTCTCCGAGTATCTTTGGATGGCAGGTTGCAAACGATCCAACCTCCCAAAATCCGCACCATATTTGGCTAGGTCCTCCGGATTTGAGAGGTTAGAATAAGTTGGTACCAACTTTTTTCTGCAGTCTATTTTAGTAGAACCCTCCCCGCAAAAAAGGGGTGAGAAAGGGCACCGAGCTGAGGGACCTAGTTGGTCTGCAAGACATAGCACATGTGGGTATAGGTCAAAATTAAACCACCAGGGGACCACAGGTTTACTCCATGTTTCCATTTACCAGGGCAAGCCATTTTGGGTACTTTTTTTGACCCACAGCCTTGGAGTTGGAGACTCCAGGTGACCCCAGCTGCTAAGGTCCGCGCGGTGTTGAAGACGGTCCATCCAACGATCGTGGAGAAGAAGAGGAAGCATTGCCGATGTACATCGTCCACCTCTTGGCATAGGTGGCCTTTTGAAAAAATAGATGGGGTTCCCTGGTAGATGGGTAATAAACCCCATCTAAACGACCTCTATGTTTTAAGCAAACCAAACTGAACACCTATGCCTCTTCGCTTGTCTTTCTTTCTGACTTTTTGCAAGCAAGCGGACGATGAAGAGTGGAACAACTCGTTTAAAGCTTGTTCATTTTCACGGAAGCCGGGGGTGAAAAGAGAAGACACGTCGACAGATTGCATGTCCCTTTTTAGTTTCCGTTGGAACAAATGCAGCTGCGCCACAAAAGGCAGAACAAAAGAGTGGACACCTCGACCAAGATACGCATCCTATGGATTCCTCAGTGGATCCCAGTTACCCCTATAAAAGGCAACCAGCAATTTTGCTCTAAGCTTTCAAAGAGTTGTTCCCTTGGTTACGTGTAGGGATCTGGATTCGCTGGCTTGAAGATCCCCACGAAGTTAGTTTTGCTCCTGGGAACGAGTCGCTTCCCAAGAAGTTGCTGGTGACACCAGGGAAGAACTAACTGAAGGAGAGAGTACTTGGCAACCTAAAAAGGCAAATTCATGTCAGAGACTCCTTCTGAAAACATTTGCGGCCCATGGGCCGGCTCGCCGCGTAGCTTTCGGACTTCAGCCTCGAAAAACTGAGAAGATGCTTCCAGTAGTGAAGTCGATTCCCTTTGAAGCCGAAAAGGACGAATCACACCACTCTTAGCTGTCTGTGCATCCCTTGCTAACGAATGAGACTCTGAATCGGATATGTCGCAAACTCCTCTACACTTCATCTCAGCAAATGCAAAAAAGGTCACACCCCACGCAGTTCAGGCCCCCGAACAATTCCCCGAACACCATGCCAAAAAAAGAAAGCGCCCAAGGCCGCACATCTCCGCGCGCTTTAAAACTGCCGCTTCTCGCGGTTTTCCGCGCGCGCGCCTGGTACTCGTACTGGGCGTTGAAGAGTCGGAGGCACTCCGGCGCCTCTGGGCTGAGGCTGTCATGGGGAACATCACGGGGACTCTGGCGACGAACATGCCGCTGGACTTATCACGGCTGCCCGTTTTCAGATCCCCAGCGAAAAGAAATGGGCTTAACTTTTAGTGGGTGAAGTGGAAATCCCCACTGAAGCCTGAAAAGCTAAGAAGCTGAAGGGATGGCTGGGAGCCACCAGGATGATTCTTAGAACGTGGGCGGGTGACCCAAAATGGTTGGTCATGACCCCATGCTTGTTAGTCTTAACAACGTCATTGCCCAAAATGAAAACGTCATTGACCCGAGCTTTTTTTTTCGGGACAGAAGAAGACTCCAGGACTGTTGCCTGATCCCCCGCTGAAAGTCGAACACTTTGAGTGAAAGCAACTAAAAAGAGCGAACCACCTAAGGGGATGGGTGCGAAACACCAAGATTTATGGTAGTTGGTGCTAAGGGGATCCCCTCCACAGAAAGAGAAAAGGGCACCATTGGGCGGTCTGGGAAGTGGGGTTTTAGACTTAAGTTGCTTTTTCGAATCCTGGGAAAAATGAGAGACTACAGTGTCCAGTATGCGTAGTAGTGATAGATTTGCCTTGAAGAGCCGGTGGAGAATAACACATATTCTTAAGCACATGGATGCGGAACGTTTCCTTTTTGTTCTATTGTCCTTTTCTTGGGGGCTCTTCAGATCTTGAATCTACGCCTTCCTTCATCCTCTCTGGAGGCATGGCCTTTGTAGCTGCTTTTCCGTTCAATTTTTTGAGCCATGCCACGCGGTGTTCTAGGGGTACCTTCCATGTCCATTCTTTCCAGGGATCCGGATCTTTCCAAAAAACCATTTGAAACCCAGGGGAAACGGATCCGGTTTTTGAGAAAAGAACGATGGCTGAAAAGAATACGGAAAAGGAAGATCAACACCTAGAATCTTCAATCCTTACTCTCCTGCAGATTGGCATGGAACAAACAATGCACCCATTTGAAAAGGAATCAACCCCTTAGAATGGCACGTGCTTGAGAACCCGGAAGGCTTTTCTCCCAAGAAAGGCCTGCTCTTGATGGGCCCAAGTCCCCCAGCTCGGTGCCCTTTCTCACCCCTATTTTGGTTGGGAGGGTTCCCCTACTAAAATAGACAAAACAGAAAAAAGTTGGTACCCTTACTCTAACCTCTGCACTGGAAATAGTTGGTTGGAATCAAACCCTGGAAGTGTTCCCACTTCCCACTTCAAAAACCCACAGAGCTTGGCTGCGCGCGCTGGACGAGAAGCCGCTGCTGTCCTCGGCCAAGCGGCTTCGGGACCAGGAAGGGGCCCGGCGCTTTTTGTTTGGATTTTCGTAGCGACCGCCCGTGGTTTACTACTAGGTCCCCCAGTAGAGAGGTTAGAATAAGTTGATATCATTTTTTTCTGTTTCGTCTATTTGAGTAGGATCCGACCCCCCAAAAAGGGGTGGGAAAGGGCAAATAGCTGGGGGACCTAGACTAGGAAACCGAAAGGGAGCCAACCTGCAGGAAAGGGGCCGAGAAACAATCATGCAGGGGCGTCTCTTTTGTCAGGGTGCGAAACATTTCTTGTGGCTTTGAAACATGTTTTTTTGGAGGGGGGTCCTCAAAAAGGACACGCCCAACTGGTATCCGGAGGGTGGGTGATGACTTGTGTCGGCTGCGATGGCGCGAGGGACGGTTTTACTTTGGCCGCAAAGCCCTGCATCCATCCATTCATCCACCCATCTATTCCCTTTCAAAAGACAGCGACTGGAGTGTGGTGTCAATCATTAGGTTTCAGCGAACTGGCGACTCTCCTTTGGGAACTGCTGGGCCAACATTTCTGGTCCGAGCTGGACGCCAACCTTCCCTTCCTATGCCGGAAACGGTGTCGTGGCTGCCAGAGAAGTGGCAAACGAGTGGCAAAAGGAAGTGTTGCTGCCAGTTGTGCGCTTGGCTTTGCATGCAGAAGAGTATGTGCATTGCCTGAATCCGACGAGAAAGGCGCAAGTATAAAGGACAAAAGACCAACGCACGTGGCTGCCTGGCAATGTCAGAGATAGAAGTCCATCCACACTACGCCCACACACGCACGCGCAACCAATTCCATACATGCTTCGCGACTGGCAGTGTGCCATTTGGTTTGAAGACCCCCTCCATGGCAGGAACTACTCGCCGCCAAATGGGGCCCCATTTCTGTGATACCACATGGGCCACCCCTCGGTTCATTCACGTCAAAGGGGTTCCCTGCATATCGCATAACGTATTCCTAAACCGTAAGCCCACCTCCAGCAACCCTCACTTCCATTGGGTTAAGACCGTGGAAAAAATGAGAATATTCCCAGTAGTCAAATCGATTCCCTTTGAAACGAACAGGGGAACATAATAATAAAACTAATAGTAATAATTATAATAATAAAACATTCTGGTAGTGCGGACTTCATACAGCTGTCCGCACTACCCCAACAGGGCAAACAAATAAAATAAAACATATATATATATATATATATATTCGTTTCAGCAAAGAATAAGAAAATGGCTCCAGCAGTGATAGATTCCCTTTAAACACCAACAGGGGAGAAAGAAAATACACCATATTCGTTCCAGCAAATGGAAAGACTCGATCGGTCGTGTGGACTCGATCCCTTCCACTCACCCCAGTCACCTGCCGAGCCGAGCCGCGTAAGCGCAGGCCACCACGTAGGGCCGTTCAGCGGAGAGGAGCGTTCCATCGCCCATGGGGGGCAAAAAGTAGAGGACGTACCTGCCCAGCCGCCGGGTGGGGGTGTGGGTGGGGGTGTGGGTGTGTGTGTGTGTCGGTGCGGTGGGCTAAGTCTTACTTGCGGAGCGGATGGCCAAAAAAAACCCAAACAAACCAACAAACTTCAGATTCGCCACTAGAATGGTCTTCCCAAAAAGCTTAAAGTTCAATGCCTCAGGACTTGAGAAGTGCATGCGCAGGAATCGAGTCCACTGGAGTGGATTGGAGGAAAGTCTGCTGTTGTTTGCGCGAAAATGGCTTCCGCGCCACAAGTGACAAGTCCACACACTGAAGTGAGTAGAGGTGTGTCGTTTGCGAAGCCTAGCCTGCTTTGATTTGGTGGCGGTCTTCTTTGTTTGAGATGAGGAAACCAAAAAGAAGTCATACATTTTGTTTGTTCTCATGATTCAGCCATGACTGAACCAAACCTGCACTCGAAGTGCCTGGAGTTGCGTGAGCGCCAGGCAAACACCTGCGATTTGTCGAAGGGGACACTAGTTGCCTGCCAAGTGGTGGGACCTGCTATATTGGGACCTTGACAACCTTGATGGGCGCAACCTAATCAGCAGTGATCATCAAAACTCTTTCAAACGGCCAGGCCTCCACAGGAAGTCAAAATGCAAGATTTGACTTGCAGACATTTCAATGTCGTGGTAGTCCTGGGTGGTAGTTGTTCTCTGGTGGTAGTCCTGCCCGGGTGCCTGTGCTTGGTTGCTGCATCACCCTGTTCAGCGCGATACTTGTTGATCTTCTCGAAGTAGGTGTCCACCTTTGCACCATTCTGTTCTGAACGTGCTGGATGTGGTCTGGGTGTCCACGAAGCATCTCTTCTATGTTGCTGGCCGGGAACATGTTCTCAAACGAGGTCATGTATACTAAGAGAAAACCACTTGCTGGTATTCAACCTATGTGCTTCATGACTCCGACTCCCGTGTAATCCAATCTGTCACCGGCATCCTTGGTTGCTCGCCCACATGTATCAAGCCCCAAAGCTTGGGCTTCTGGCGGGTGCTTTTTCCCCCAATTCTTGGTACGGTATCAAGGGCACCCAACATGAAGAGAACCTAAACTTGAATGTGCCAGGACCTTCTAGGTTGCACGCTGGTGGGGAGGGCCGTTGGGGGAACACGCAACTGTGTGGGCTATGTAGGGCTACATGGGCAATCTGGAACCCAGAACGTGGGGTCAAACCAGGTTACTAACCATTGAGCTGAGGAATCCTGCCGCTTTAATCCGACAAACCAACCCAGCCATCCAACAAACCCTAGCCAACCAACCCATGTTATTCTCTTACTTTTTTTTCCATATGTTTTTGTTCTTCTTCGAAAAACAACGAGAACAACACAGCTTCACCTTTCTTTCGGGTACCGCTTGGTGGCTTTGCTCCTCCTCGAGAAAAAAACCTCCAGCAACCCCGAGCCGAACGAGCCGAGCCGGATCGATCCGCATCGAGCGCGGAAAGCGCCGCACGCGAAGCCGCTGAGGAAGGCGGTGGTATGCGCCCAGAGCCCCGCCAAATCCCGCTGGGACAGGCCCCGCACGAACCTCGAAGTTCAAGCGGTCGGGAAGCAACAAATCGGCATTCAAGATGAGGGACCCAACAACCCGAGTGAGCGTATTTGTTTATATTGTAATGCTTGTATTATGATATGTATATATATATATATATGTCAGTGCGCTTTTCTGCCGAAGGGTGTAGGGAGCAAAACCTAGCGAGTGGATTGGTAAAGATTGAAACTTTGTGTTCACTAGAATGGCCGTCCCAAAAGTGACTCACACTCAACTCCAGGAAGGAAGGGACGAAACCCACTTCACACTTCCGGACCCACCTGTTTAACACTGTTTATCCCTCTGAATGAGGGGCCCTGATGGGGAAAGACACAAGATAGCACTAGTTGATGGGATCTTGCTTGGTGGAAAATGCGTTTCGTGCACTCCAAACCGGTGCGGGATGGATTTGCCCATCAGTATGGACCCTAAGTTTACTAGGCTGAGGTGGTCAAAAGCTTTCATATCTGGCTTGAGGACCAATGTGTGTCGTGCTTTTTGAGGCACCTTTCTCACTTTGGGTAAACGGGACACCAAAGTGAAACCGCATTTTGGTTTTTCAGCATATGTTGACACGTTTGGATGTCCATGAAAGGGCTTTTTAAGTCAAGACTCTGAGGGTGCAATTTGATTACCCTCTCACAAACAACATGGAAGTATTCGCCAAACATTCACAGGGCATTCCTGTCCGCCCGTTTTGGACAGGGGATCTCTAATGATCCCTATTTAAGTGCATATAGCCTAGTAGTGAACCAACAAAGCATGACCCAAACAGCAGACATCTCCATCTTGGGGCCCGAGCTTCTGGTAGTTGCAAGCACACAGCCACATGGCCGGTTTTGCTCAAGAGCCAAGCGAAGTTGAAACTACTTGTAGTGTGTCCGTTGCCTAGTGTGCGAGGGATCCCATTGTTTTGCAACGATTTGCGCTTTCTACGAATCACGACTCGAAAGTTGTAACTGTTCAGCATACAACAAATGAATTGTATTCCGCATACTCACGGATGTCATCAAGCCCATTTGTGCGTCCTTGAGTTTCACGTCCAATGTCTCAATATTGGTGGCGTTGAAGGGACATCTACCCTTCCTAGGGCCACCCGCCAGAAGTTTGGCTTCCCGTTAAACCCACCCCCAAAAAAAGCACCCTCAGAAAAGGGCGCCCATTCGACGATTTTCCCCTATTCCTCACTTCGTGAGTGGATTTCATGCGTGGATTGGCCAAAAGCCGTCTAAACGGTCGATTTGCCAAAGTGGTCCAGACCCACAAAGTTTCTAGAGCCCATGAACTCAGGAAGTCTTCGATCCTTTCGGAAAAATCAAACTTGGTTTGGGGACTGCACTGGAGAAAAGCCACTTATTTCCAGAAGGGTGTGAAAATTGGGTGTCACGTTTTCCGCCAGAACGTGGGCGTGCTTCTCTCCTAATTTGACAACACTTCAGAACGAATTTGCACTTACACCCGGGTCAGCGCGCTGGATATGTGTGGTTTGAGCGGAGAACTCCCGAACATCCTCCGAAACGCTTGGTGGTTGCATAGATCTCTCCGTGCAAACGCTGTCCACAGGGTCACCAGGCAACAAACACATACCCATGTGTGACACATACCAGAAGACCACACGCCACCACCCTCATGCCAAATCATACCCATACCATGTGAGTCACACTCAAGACCTGGTGCTAAAGGGGACTACAAAAACCATGCAAATAATCTACAGGGCGGCTGCACCTATTTATAGCTGGGACCGTCTTTGACTAACCTGTAATTAACTGCTCGGGTGTTATTTGAGGCTCTTGGGAATCCGTATCATGGTTGTCTGAATTCCTGAAACTGAAAACTGAGGGGTCCATGATCTTTACTAACCCGAAGTAAACGGGTCTTCTAACCAAGGCACATTTGGCTACGCACCCCTTCAGCAGTGGTTGCTGGACATCAACCCCCACAGAATTCCGATGTCCACCAAAGGGCCCCGAATTGAATTTCACACCCAAACTGCTGGATCCCCCTTTTAGATGGTAAAACCAACCTGGAAGTAAAACATGATCACCTTTTGTGGCCACTGGACCAAAAAGAAGCCAAAAGATGAGATCAAAAGGTCAGATCACGAGGTCAATTCGCTTTCTTGGACATTTGTTTTGTGCTGGTATAAACAGGGAAACCAAAAGGAACAACAACATTTTTTGGGGTCCAAAACAAACAAAAAACTAAAAGCTGTTTGAGGTGCTGATGGCAGTGCGGGCGCATCTTTTCAAGATTGACGGCAGGGTGCTAGGGGCATGCAGTTTGGGGTGCTGGCGCAGGTGCTGTTTTGGGGGAGTGACGGTGCGTGCCATTTTTTGCCTCTTGACGGTAGGGAATGCAGATCGGGGTGCTGGTGCTGATGGTGCTGTGGGATGCTGTTTGTGGGGAGCTGTTTGAGGTGCTGGTGACTGTGCGGGCGCGTTTCTGCGATATTGACACCAGGTGACGGTGCAGGCGCATGTATGTTTGCATCTTGACAGTAGGGTGCAAGTATTAAACATGCAGCTTGGGGTGCTGGGGCAGGGGGTGTTTTGGTAATTAAAGAGGGGAAAGTGATTTGCCAGAGTGCTGGGCTGGTGCTAGGGAGCGTGCAGTTTGACGTGCTGGTGCAAGTGGTGTTTTGGGATGCGGTTTGGAGTGCGGGGCCGGTGCGGGCATTTTTGCGAGATTGACGGCCGAGTGCTGTTTGGGCCGCTCTTCGGGGGGTGCTGGTGGAGGTGCTGGTGCACAAACTTTGGCGTCCTTCTCGCTATCTGGGGTCTATGATGGTGTATTTTGTTTTGGTGGGGGGGGGAGCTCCAAACCAAAAAAAAGACGAGCCACCCATTTGCAGGGGCCATGAGCTTTCGTCCTTTCACCTGAGTCGCAGGCTCCATGGCGATGTGGAAGGCCACGAAGATCAAGCGCAGCCAGACCCAGTCCTGACATTCGCTTCCCGAGATGGCCCAAAACCAGCTCCCAAACTTGTTCTTTACCAAAAAGGGAACTTGGTTGCGAAATCTGCTCCCCTGCTAAACGTGACAAACTTTTAGTGCTTTGATGGAAAAGCCATTGGTTGGCAAAAAAAGTTAAAGTCCGAACATCAAAACAAAATGCACCAAAGGGAAATGTCTCATCTCGCAAGCTGCTTTCGTTGATCTAGCTAAAAGTTCTTATGGCTTTTAGTGGCACACCAAAAGGGAAACCATGGGACACCCAGAAACGGAAACCATGGGACACCAACCAACATCAGACGTTTCTATCAGTGAGACGGTCTCTTTGTGTCGAAATAGGGGGAGCTGCAACATGGCTGCCCATTTCGGTGTCCCTTGAAACTAATTGTAGTGGAAATGGCACCCTCAAAAAAAAGCAAAAAAGAGACACCCACAAACCCACACCAAAGGGTCATGCAGCAGGCAATGGACCCTTTCAATGTCGGCTTAAACATGAACCAGTGACTTGACCCAGAACTGGCGCCAGAACTGGCGCCAGTCTGGCCGCACTCTCTCAATTCGTCCTTGAAGCTCCGCTGCACGCTGGAGGTCGAGTCCAAATCCGCGCCTCTCCAGGTGCCGACTCCCAAAAGCCGCCCATGGGCGTCGAAAGAGGGCGGCCTTCCATGTGGTTTTCCTTCAAATCCCAAGCAGAATCAAACCCCGCATTTCCAAATGCAGGCGCAAGCTTATTTGGGGGGTTTTGCGAACATTGCGGAAAATGGAACTTCAACAACCCCATCTAAACCATCGATTTCTAGCCACACGAACCGATCAAAAGGACACCTGTTGCGAGACGCTTTCAAGCCCAAAAGCTGTGCCAGAACTCCGGGAGACCCCATATGAGGGCCGGCTGGTCCTTTGGGCTCCAAAGCAGAACAAATAAAAAACACACCAACCCCAAAACAAATTAGCGAGCCTCGGAGCCTCAAACATTGCAGCCCAGGCCCAAATTTGGCCCAGCGAGTTTGAGGAAACCTGAAAAGTGGGGTGGAGATGAAACTTGACGTTGGGTTTGGGGAGCAAAACAATTCTCAAAATTTAGCAGTTATAGGTGGTTGGATTTCAACCACGAAAAACCACCATAAGCAATGATGTAAAAACTGTTTCCCAACAACAACCATGGACTCCCCACCGAATTTGTGCCCAGCAAAGGGCTCAAAAAACAAACAAAAATCAGAGCCATTTGGGTGTGTCCTCTTTTAGGAATCGCCCCCCCCCCCTCCCAAAAAAAAAGAGGCTGGTTCTCCTCTTGTCCTTCCGAGAAAAGCAACCCAAAAACGGGGGACCAATTCCAAAAAGACATACCTAAAGCATCAAACTACCCATAAAAAAAATAGATGTCACCAACCCTAATTTGGGCTTGCAAATGCAATAACCCTCAGATCCGATGCCAAACATTGAACTTTTAGTTGGTTACATTCGGAAACCCAACCACTAAACCAACAACAAAACTGCGAAGAAATGTTGGAGCGGATGTTGTAGCCGGTGATTTCACGAATAAGTAAACCATGTTTTCGCTGACGGGGAATGAATTCTTCTGTTCCATCTTGCACCAGCTGACAAACCGCCAAGTTGGGCCAGCCCTACTATGTGAAGTGCTAGTGGCCTTCTCCGAAAACACATGCTTCCTCTCCAAGGTGTAGGACGACTCGGAGCGGCTAACTGTGGCATCCAAATACTCTTCTCGGAAACCCATCTGCATGAACCTCGTCTGCGCAAATGCCTCAAAGTGCCAACATATCACTATATCTCGCTCGAAGGTAAATGCGTAATAGAAAACACCCTGCTGCCACACGATTGCGAGCGAGAAGAACCTGATTGCATGTAAATTGCTGACTTCGGGTTGGTCTTCTTCTTCAAAAGGAAAGACTCCAAGCCGTCAATATGTTTGCTCTCAACGCATTCTTTCGCTACAATCAATCCAAACAAATGGCTGCAGAAGCACAAAGCAACTCAACAGATCGAAAAAACAACTAAGGAGCTGGATGGCTGGGAGCCGCCAAGTCAATGCTTCCCCATATAAATCAACCCCAGTTTATGAATAGGGTTGGGGGCCCTTCCAGAAGTCTGCTTCCTGACTAGACACCCAAAAAAAAGCACCCCCTCGAATTAATAAAATGGGATTGGGATTGCCTAATATGGGGTCAACATTACCTCGCATTTGAGGAACCACTCCCTAAGGCCCTAAGGGTACCCATCTTTTTAGCTGGACATTTCGAGACTTCAAATACTATATGTATTATTATTATTATTATTATTTACTATCATCTCCTTTTCATTTGTTGAGATTAGTTAAGGGAAAGGAGAGGATAAGAGATGGCGTATGATGCTTTTTTCCCCCATCAAGAGATTTCTACCTGACAAACCCTCACTCATATGCTGTGTCTATGTTTTTTTTTCTCTCTCTCTCTCTCTCTTTCTTCGTTGGCAAATCTGTTTTTAGATCCCGGAAGTGTCTCAGATCCCGGAAGTCCCAACGGCAATGAGAAAGGGAAAGACATGACGGACAGTTAATCCAATCCCTATCTAACTTCTGGATTTGTCCAATCCTCTTCTTTCATGTTTGTATATCTGGATCTTGGTGAAGAAAGGAGAGGAGAGGTTGGGAGAGAACACAGACTTATCTCCTTCGTGTGTGCGAGAGTGAGAGAGACTTTGCGATGGAACGAGCTACAGGATTAAAAAACCGTGCCTAGGTCCTCCACTAGAAAGATTAGAATAAGGGTGCCAACTTTTTCAGGACGTCTATTTTAGTAGGGGAGCCCTCCCAAGCCAAAAAGTGGGTGAGAAAGGGCACCTAGCTGGGGGACCGCTTCATCTTTGCCCGATCGCCCCCAGGAAGCGCATCATGGCCAGTGCAGTTCTTCCAGAAAAACAGCTAGGGCAGCGAAAAGTTCCATCCCTTCGAGGCTCCGGGTTCTTTCTTCGCCTGCGTAGAGCGCATAGAGCGCCACGATGGCGCCGGAGAGGCCGAAGCCCAGGGCGGACGCGCCTGTCGCTCTCGGTGTCTCGGTGCGGCGTGCGATGGCGTGCGGTCGGTCCAGGGAACAGCCAGGGAACGGCCAAAGGTGGGGGTGCCGTGGAGACCTCACGTGCATGTCACGCTACCGTATTGCAAAAGGAGGTCCACCAGGCAATGCCCGACAGAAAATCCACTTCTTTTGGAACATGTGGCGATAAATCAAAATATATGGCTTAACTACTCTCAACAAATGAAAAGGAGATGATAGTAAATAGTAAAAACCAAGATAAAAGCAAACCATATGGCTGTGGTGGTCAAAACCGTTTTGGGATCCCATTTTGGTTGGGTTTCGGTGCACCACCCATTTTAGAACCTATTCTAGTGGAGATTGGGATGTTCACTGGGGGTGCGGGATTTTGACCCATGGCCATATTGTAAAAGGAGGAGGTCCACCAAACCTGTAACCCTATAGAGCAAAACCAATGTCCAAGCTTTCCAAACGAAACGGTAACGGCCTTGCAACAAAAACAACACTCTAAACGAACAGAACCAAACAATCGGAAACAAAAACAACTGACATGTTCGGCCAAGTTGGCAAGGGCTCTTGCTACAATCCGTTAATTCACTTACCCCCACTTAGAGGAACTTGTACGAGGCCCGTAAGCTGGGTGACCAACAACGTACTAACTCGGCGAATCGAAAACATGAAACCTGAAAAGGGGGGCCATGCCAACCTTGGGTAGTTTTCTCAAGCCATGCGAGGGTAGGGGCACCAAAAAGTTTAAAAGGCAGCCAGGTCCTCCAGTAGAGAGGTTAGAACAAGGGTGCCAGCTTTTGTTCTGTTTCAGTAGGGGAACCCTCCCGCACAAAAGGGTAAAAGGGCACTCTAGGTCCCCCAGCTAGGTGCCCTTTCTTGTACTCCTTTTTGGTTGGGAGGGTTCCCCACCTAAAAATAGACGAAACAGAGAAAAGTTGGTACCTGGAGGACCTAGACACTCTGACTTGAACATGGAATCTCTTCTGGCAGAAAGTGGCAACCCAAACCCAGAATGTTCCACAACCATGGCTTTGCCTGGGTTATAAAAATGGGTTATTGCCAGCCAACATTGGAGTTGTTGACTTCGCTTTGTCATGGGTAGTATCCTAGTTTGGTGGGGGCCACTCCAAAAGTGATAATTCCCCACCAAGCCCAGAGACACCCCTCTATCAATAATCTTAGGTTGATCGAAATGGGATCAACATTACCTCAAACATACAAGACCTTCCTGCCGATCCGATGAATTCGGAACCCAACTATTTTTAACCTTTTCTGGGCTGCCCTCAGTTCCCCCCGTAAAAGTTTAACTTTTAGTGGGTTCATGGAAACTACCACTAAACACTCAGAGGCTAAGAAGCTAAGGGGATGGCTGGGAGCCACCAAGATTTTCTTTCTTAACAAAAACACACCTCTCCCGCGACGTCCCAAACCTTCCCCGGCGATCCGATGACCCTCCCTCCCACTAACATGGCACCTGTCGGAGGGTACCTGGAAGATATACTTCCTCTTGAAGGGACCGTTTCCCGATCCGGTGCCATGATAGTGGAGGAGAGGGTCTAGGTCCTCCAGTAGAGAGGTTAGAACAAGTTGGTACCAACTTCTTCTTTTTTTTGTAGTTTATTTTAGTAGGGGGAACCCTCCCAACCCAAAAAGTTGGTGATACAGGGCACTGGGGGACCCAGTTGATCAATTTAGGGGGGGGTGCCCATTGAAACTGCCACTTTTGTCACATTTCGAAAAGGGACACGGCGGGGGACCTAGCTCTTTGAACATCACCCCGCCAAAATTTGAAAAGAAAAAACGCTTCACCCTGTAATTGGTATGGATTGGTCGAGGCTCATTCCAGGGCCATGGAAGCGGCGCCAAAAAGTGACGATTGTCCACAAACTCATCAGCTTTATATGGCGAACGGTGGTTTGGTGGGCTTTGGTGTTTGGTGAACTCAGAAGTGAGGACTTCCGCGATGGCTTATTCCAAGGCCATACTCGGCGAAGGCTTCGAAGCGCCGGCGCCGTTGCCCGCAACGCCTGCCACCACGTTGGAGAAGTTCACCCAGGTGCTGCACATTCCGCCCACCGCGGCGCTCACCAGCGACACCCCCAAGGTGTGCACCGAGCCCAGACCTCGAAACACACTGGGAGCGCCCGTTTTTTTTTCTTCTTCGGTGGGTCCCCCCAAAAAGGTGAAACACTTCTTCTTCTTCTTCTTCTTCTTGTTCTTCTTCTTCTTTTTCGTCGATGATCGCTTGGTTGACGTTGGAAGGGGAGCAAAACAATTCTCAAGTTTTAGCAGCTAAGTAGTTGGATTTCAACCACTCAACCACCATAAGCAAAAGTGTGAAATGTTTCCCAACAACAACCATGGGTGGGTCCCCTAAACTCGCCGAACCACTGGGGAATCTCAAGGAGATGTGGTTCTTCAGATAGGGGTCCTTTCTGGATGGTTTCATGGGGGGCGCCAGAAGGTGCCTGCAACTGCCTGAAGTGGACATGTGTCAAAACGCGTTGGATGAGAGAAATGGTTGGGTTTCTCCCTTGAGAACGGATCCGACAATTTGTGGTCAGAAGAGAACGTGAAGGAAACCCAAAAAGGCCGTTCACGAACTAGTCAAGTCTTGCAGTGCAAGTATAAACTTATTGAGCCTGGCTCGAACTCGGACAAACCATACCAATGAAAGCCTTTTCTGGCTCCCGAACATGGACACTAGAAAAGGCAGACTTGGAAATCATTGCTCCCATTAGAAAGGATGTTGTCGGGGCAACTGGGCTGTTCAAAATGAGTGTTGGCCAATCCGATTTTCCATAATCCTTTCTGAGCCTCGTAAGGATCGATTGCTGGCCAGAAAGTGAAGCGCGGCTGTTTGTCTCATAGGCTATCAGGTGAACGACCGCTTACCAAATTATTGGGGTCATGCTCCTGGGCCATTCCAAAATGTTGCAAAATAGCCCTTCCACATGGATGCTAGGTCCTCCACCAGTAGAGAGGTTAGAATAAGGGTCCCCTGCGGTCCCCTTTTTTCTGTAGTCTATTTTAGTAGGGGAACCCTCCCCCCAAAAAGTTGGTGAGAAAGGGCACCTAGCTGGGGGACCTAGTGGGTTCACAGACGCCCTGTTCACCAGATCTTCGTGTGGGACCTCCGACATGCTTCGTGCCCAGACCGGTGGGGAAGTCCCCCACTGAACCGGGGAAGAGCTCTTTGAGCAGCCGCGCCGATGCTGGGGTAGCACATGAAGTTCTGCTTCGCGCCGACCTCGAGGTCCGGACGAAGCAGAACCCAGCGGATCCATCTAGGTGAATCATAATATTCCACCAACCTGAAATCAGGTGGTTGGGGGGATATTCCCCACATACCCTTTGGGGTGAATTCGGTCGTGTGAGGTCTCTATAATTCGCCCAGATCCATGGATCCTGCTTAGGTAACCAACAAAGAAACACCCTTTAACACCAGAACTAATGTAAGCATAACTGGGATCTACTGGGAAGGGTTGATTGACCAAGTAACTAGGGGTTCATACCAGGGCTCATGTATTCGGCTATTGAAAGATATGAGCCATGCACTACTGGATGTTTCGACCAAATCTCAAATGATGCTGTCAATGGACAAAACCCTGCACTAGATGATTTATCCCAGAGTGAGGCGTTCAGCCAAGGATGCATCCTTCAACCGGAAGCCCAAAGTGAAACCTAGGAGGTTGTGTAGGCAACAACTCAATGTCTGCATGTTCAGCCTGCCCGACATCCCGACATCCCGCCGTGCAATTTGGCGCTTGCGGTGGCTCGAAACTGAGGATCACTTGGAAGAGCGGCTGGGTGCTTTGGCCCATGCCTTGCTTCGTTTTGTGTTGCCCTCTCATTGGACTCCAGGGAACAAACACACAGATTACCACAATGGAAATGTAGAGTGGCAGAAGATACCGGGTATGCCTTCCACAAATGCCCAATCGCTCAAAGCCCCTCCGCTTCGGGTACTTGAACCCGTCGGGGGGGGAGGGGGCTCGCGGGGTCATTCGTTTAACAGGGGAAATAAAGGAAGCATCGTTTGGGGTTCCTTGTCTTGGGCGAGTTGCCCCTGGTTCGTCCCTGTACTCTTCTCCCAAAGCGGGGTTCTTGGTGTTGTGCTGTTACTTCCCTTTGGATTTCTCTCCGACGTTTTCAGCGGTCCGCCCGGCGGGGATGTCCAATTAAGCCTGCCCGAAGGGACTAACGGAAAGTTATCTTTCCAACCGTTGGTATGGTAGCCCCCACTAAAAATGAACCGAACCAACAACAAAAAACTAGAACCATGATCCAACATATTATATATTTCTGCGTTCTTAAGTTTGCCGTGGACAACTCCATTGCGCACCAGAGATGGATAAGCTCGGTGCAGACTCGTGACCTGTAGACGTCCCCCCAGCTTCAAGGTTTGCCAAGCGAGAGGCGCCGCACTTCAAATTGGAGCCATCCCCCAGGATGATCGGAGGTGTTCCCTGGCATCCGAATCTCTCCCCCGGTATGAGAAATTCAAAGATCGGCCATGCGAGGATTTTCAGCCCAGGCATCCCCAACTACGAACCATGGAGCTGAGGTAAGAGACAAAGCTTCTAGCTCTTGGGCAAAACATTGGCCACACCGCATAGGTGTCCTTTTAGTAAAATGGATGGGCTTCCCGGTAGATGGAACAAACCCATCTCAACCAGTGGTTTACCCATTCTATTTTTAACCAAACTAGCCAATGTTGGTGGATTTTGCGCGGGGGGATGCCGCCCTATTCACGTTTGTGAATCCTTGGTCTAGCTTACTCGACTAGCATGGGACCGAGCTCCATGGAGGAATCCCTACAAGGGTCTGTTTTTTGTTGTTTTCTTTTTGAGGGACTCGTTTTGAGTGGGTTTAAGAGGGGCACTCAAGGAGAACCGATGCCATGTTTCTTGTTGTTTTTTTGACTGTTTGTTAGTTTGTTTCTTTTTCTTGGGGGGGGGGAAGACACCCCTTTGTGGGAAAGGACCCGTTGATTTGCAGGGGCTAATTTTTGAAGGGACCTTTTGGTGGGTTCCATGTAGGGAAGGAAAAAAGCATCCAAACTCAGAGGCCTCTTGAAGCCATGCCTGTGCTTCCGAAGACCAGACCTCTTGAAATGAAAATTGTATCAAGAAGCAACCAAGCATCCACAAAGAACCAACAGAGAGCTCATCTTCTGCAGACCAAACAAAAAATGAGCGCATGAAGAAGCAACCAAGCCTTTTTGTTTGTCCTTAAACAAAGCAGACCATGACACGGCGTCCGCTCCACAAATCTGGTAAGCTACAAGTCATCCTCCTCGCAGTACAAGCACCATGTTACAAACGAGACGCAGCTAAAACCATAGCCGGGGAACACAAGAGCAAAGTAGGCAAACATATATCAACGCGTTTTTTTGTCTTCTTTTGGCCTACCTTTAAGACTGACCAAGCAGGTTTTCAGCAAACACGCTTTGCATGGACTCTTGACTTTAAACTTTAGACGCTCCGAATCGTTGCTACTTGCGGTTCCAACAGAATTGAATGTTAAGTGATCCTTGACCTAAAGTCACAAATGAGTCATACTCAAAATCTGGCACAGTCGCATATGCAGAGATATCTGGTTTCCTCTTGGTTTCCGTTTAAGATAAAGCTTGGTGAACAAATCATCTCCGGTCTGCCACGCTCCGATTCGACACGAATCGAGCGCCTCCACGTCCAGGGTGTCTAGCAGCGTGAGCAGGTTTTGAAAAAGGTCCAGAAACTGCAAGTGGAAGAAGGTGAAGGTCACGAAACGCCACGCCTGGCATCAGCGGATCCGCGTTTGGTTCCTGTGACGTGACCCAAAAAGTCAGCAACTTGAGATACCTTCCGTTGGCTTTGAGACAGAAATGGGAGAGGGGGCCTGCCTAGACAGCTATACTGCAGACGACTTCGTAGACAAGAATAATTAGTGTTCTTGAAAGGGTTCCGCAGAAGTGCTCTCTTCTTCAATGGGGTCTTCGGTGTGGCGCAAACAAAACAAGCAGGAAAAAGGTTCCGCAAGACCATTTGTCGACTTTCCGAGGTCCATTTCTGAAACGCGCGCTTTGCCTAACTCGGGGGGAAAGAAAAGAAGAAAAAAACACTTCGTCGATGTTCCGTGGTACCGGCCATCCAGTCCCGGCCCCTTCCCGCAATAGTCGTTGCATGAGGGAAAGTTATTTGCCACGCCCGGCCACGTACCAATATCAACATTCAGAGACAAGTCGGTAGTTTGGCTATAAAGCAACGGCACGCCTACGCCTGGCAACCGATTTGTTTCTTTCAGAAATGGTCAAAACTGGGGTGGACTTGTATTTAAAGACCACCCTACCACTGGCGGCATGCATTTACAAAACAAGGGTGACTTGTATTTAAAAAGAAAGGTCAAGCATGTCAAGCCAACAAACACAGCAACAGGTGTGGAACCACCAAGGGGCGTACTCTGCGGAATATTTTGCCCCCGACTCTTGACGAAGGAACGCCGCCCGCCTCTCCGCGCTTGAGCGCGGGGCCGTAAATTGGCACCACGCGGGTCCAGGGGATCATTCCACCAGAAAGCTCCTGTCAGATGGGCTAGACGGCTCCGACGTGTGAGTTGACCTCACTTGGCCATTTCTTATCTTATCAAAGTCACCCGAGTGGTAGGCTAAAGAAAACCACACGAGTTTCTAACTTTGCAACCACCAAAAACAGTGAAACAAATGACCAATCACCTCCTGAGTTGGCGGGCAACAAACACACTCTTTGGTTGCCACTAGAATGGTCCAAACCCCAAAAAGCCAAAAGTTCAAAACGGATCTCCGGGAGTGAGCAACTTGTTTGGTTGAGGAAGATAAAAGAAAACATAGAAAGCCAAAACGGCACATCATGAGATCGGCGACCAATGCTTAAACCTTCCGTTTCCTCAAGAAGGGCATGTCTTCGTGGCCCGAAGACATGTTGTTGGATAGACGATACTTGTGGGTACTGAAAAAGAACTCGAGGCGGAAAGCAAGATCCTTTCAGCACCGACGGATCCTTCTCTCGTGTCGACAATCCCGTGCTTTTCCGAAGCAACCTTTGGGTGTTTGGGCCGTCGACGCAGATACGGGGGTCGTTTTGCAAACAAGGGGAACTGGGGCGAAAAGTCTACTGAGGGCTACTCCAGAAATGGAACCCATGTTACCCCACACCAAGAACAGCCAAGAGGTGTGGGTCGGCGCCTCAAAGACTACACCAAATGCAAAAAACAATATGTCCAGATTCTGATTCGCATTCAGCCAACCCTAGAAAGTAACATCGGAGAGGCCAGGGACCAACAAACCATTTGCCGCTCAAAGGTTCCTTTCACTATGCCTGTTCTCAATAAAGTTGGATGCCCCACTTTTGTGTGGTCCGAACTTTTTCCGAACAACAGCTGCTTGAAGTTCACGAACGCAGGGAGTGAAGCAACCACGCAGAGTCTGCGCATGACGCGTAGCATGTGCAAAGCAAAGGCTAGGACCTCTTGTCTGCAGCGACTGGATGAATGGGCCCAAATCTTGAGGGGTGTCCCTATTCCTTGCTTCTTGTCTAAGGAAGCCGCCCTGAATAGTCAGGGCGATGTCATCAGGGGTCATTCGGGGTCAATGTACCGCCTTATATTCCAAAGAACCGTGTGAGAATCAGCAATATTGCCAGTGGCAACGCCTACCTGCCCAGCAGTTCAAGCAAAATCAATAACAACTAAAACACTTGACAACCCACACACACACACACTGATTTCGGACTTTCCTCCCGTTTGGCAATTGCATTGTGTTGCTCCCTCTCTCTCTGTCTGTCTTTCTCTTTCGATTTCTCTCTCTCTCTCTTTCTCTCCGCCCTTTCTGGGCACCATCTTCAAGAACTCACAACACACACAGGCAACCCGAAACCAAGACACTTGAAAATCACCTCTGTTCTCCTTCCATGGTTTCCTCTCAAACTTAAACCAACCTAACACGGGTTCCCTCGAAAACAGTGCAAACCCGGTCCGGGAAAGCTCTACTCGGATGTTTGGCCAGTGCCCAAAACTGGCTTTCAGCTTTGATTGGGCCCTTTTTCGGGACATGCAACAAATGGGGCTGGAACGATTACCCTATAAGTAGTGGTTGACACACCACCTACTAACTGGCCGTCCGTCAGCACCTATGAAAGCCTCAGGCCCTCGGGGGCTCCACTTGGCTTGCCTTGATGTTTGCGTCTTTCAGGCCCCTGGCAAACAGAAGAAGATATGTCCAGCCTTGGATTCCCTAAGAAAAAAGACCAAATGAAAACAACACATAGCAAATTGAAGGTCTAGGTCCAGTGGAGAGCTTGAAATAAGGGTACCAACTTGCTCCGTAGTCTATTTGAGTAGGGGAACCCTCCCAACCAAAAAAGTTGGTGAGAAAGGGCACCTAGCTGAAAGACCTAGAGGTGGGGAGCCATCTGGGTTGTAACCATAGAACTGTTGGGCTGATTTATCCCCTACTCGAAACCGATTTGTAAACCCCGTCAAAACCTGGCCAAGTGTTTCTAGCAGTTACAACATGTCCTCTTGAGTTGACCACCCCCAAAAGTTGAGTTCTTGCTGGTCAAAAGGGGAAACTGATCCCCTGATTCCACGGCGGACCGCTTTCACGGCGCTCCTCCGCTTTTCGCATCAAGAGACAGCAGAAGAACAGGAACATGTAGCCGGCGATCACGGGGCAAGCCTCTACCACGGCCCAGCAGTCCTGCATATGGGTTTTCCTTTTTTAGGGTACCCCCTTTTTGCTGGTTTCAAAGGACAACCACAACTTAGGAGGGTCTCCTAAAACAAGGTATACCCATTTCGAGCTGCTTTTCCAGCCCGGAGTCCAACCCCAACTTAGTGGCAACCTGTGACCCCAGAACAAGCAAGGACCCCTTGTTGCACCTATCTTACCTTCCCCAATATTTCCAAACCTCCAAAAACCCAGAAAACAACAGCTGTGCTTTGAAAAGAAGGAGTGCTGCAAAGAACAGGGCAATCACCCATCCCAGAGCTTTTGTGGCCACCCAGCAAGCAAAAGGGCGAAGGTACCACGGAGCAGCGAGGTGCCAAACACAAGTGAAAACACCTTGTCGCCACCTTTGTCGCCCGAGCTTAACACATGAAATCAACCTTCCGGTGCAACATCTCCAACCACCCTATGCAAATGTTATGTCCAACCGAAGGCAAACATCATTGGAACTATCGAAAGTACATGTGCTGATTACACGAAGGAACAAAAACACCAATGCAATAATCACAAGCTGCAGTCAATACGCATTGTGTGAGCCCAATTGACGAGTAGCCTCCAGTTCTTTGTGGCATTTTGTGCCCCATGCCATCCCCTCATGTTTTTGAAGGGAAACAACCCCTTGACTTGGGGTCGTGACCTTTCCACTGCACCCCAATCACTGCGGTCGTTTCTTGAGCGACCACCACTTTTGGTATCCATCTGACCTAGCTCAGGCAGCGAACATGAACACATCGGCAGAGCGCTTAGCCCGAAAAAATCAAGGGAGGAGTTTTCTGGGACTTGAGACCCATGGAGGTATGTAACAAGTCTTGTTTGGTTCTACGAGAATATAAGGCTATACCCCTTTTCGTAAGTCCTATATAGAAGCCTTATAATTATCTAATATAGGTTGCCCGCTTTCTGAGGGAATTTTGGAGCCGGAGCTAACAGGGCAAATGTATCAGAGGAAACATGTGTGAGCTCGAATTGACTGTTTGCCATGGTTGGAGCGGCGAAGTGCGTATTGCACAATCGGGCTCGGACTTCTTTCGTAAGGGTTGCACATGAAGACTATATAAGGGCTATATAAGCCGTATATAAGGCTATATACAGCTAATGGGCTTTTGGCCTTGTATCAAGCTTAGGCTTATGTTAAGGCTCTTGTCTTCTGCTTTATACGGTGGGCTTACATGAAGGCCTAGCGGTTTCATCGCCCTCCGTAGGGCCGCAAACAAGAAGGATCAGCCACAATCCTGCTTATATTCACCCCTGCCTGTCACCCTTACCAGCCAAATCTCCGTCCCTCTGTTTAGGGTCCTGAAAACTTCGCAGGAGAAAGGCCCATGTAAAACTTGCTGGTACGAAAGGGGCATCCATTCTCAATCAGGACTTCTTATGCCTGAAACTAAACATTGACATTGCAGCGGCATGTCCATCCTTGCAACCAGCCGGGGGGAAAAAACACAGAGGCCATGTATTTGTTCTATAAGGGGCACCTGAAAAGAAAGTCCCCAACAGGGGAAAAAAACAGTAGATCAACTATGCGAGCACGACCGACTTTGGTGCGTCGCTTGAGCCAACCACTTGATTAAACATGTTCAAACAACTGCTGTTTAAGAATCATTTAGGTATGCCCGTGCGGGTGCATGGTCTGGCGTTTTAAAGCAACTGAATTCCTGAGTGGGAGTCAGGCAAAAAAGAATCCAAATCTTCTGTTTGCCGCTCAAGTGGATTTTCCACCAGAAAGAGGTAGTAAAGGACCTCAGGGAGTTCGCCGATTTTTTGCCCTTCTCTCGCCCTCGCAGGTCCATAAAGATCCAAAGGATCGGCGGGCTGTTGATACCGTACCTGGCAAGCGCTCGCTCGCAGGGGCCACGGCTGCCCAGTCCAAATGAGGCGTGCAGCAGAACATACGACAGTTGCTTGGTTCGCAAATGGGTGCGTGTTTTGAAGGGCAGCCTTTTCACTCTGATTAATGCGAAGCCATAATCAATAAACTAAACAACATGTTCCTGTTTTTCAAAAGTGGGCCTTTTTACTCTGATTTAAACAAGGCCACAATCAACAAAACTAAAGAACAACATGTTCCACCGGGTCCTGCATTCTACACCTATGAACCAAGTCATCAGATCCGAGTCCCAAAGCTTAACTAGTCACCAGCAGTGGAATCTCAGGTGCATCATGAGCGTCATGACACATCTGGGCCCAGCTGGACGTCGCCCATCCCTACAAGGAAATTCACCCCGTGCTACCCATGGATCAATCAGCTCCCCTCGAACTGGTGGTTTGGAGCCCGGTGCTTTGGTGGTGAAACACAGGGGTTGTCCATCTACAAGAACCAGGGCTTCAAATCTCAAACCAAACCACGAAGCAAGGGTTGCTTGACAGGGAGTGAGCCTCCCTAAATATTTGAACTCCTAGGGGGCGTCCTTTTTCAACCAGGGGTTCCACTTGGGTGCTGATCAACAGGTCCTTTACACAGGATGACCATTGATTGGGAAACCACTAAACATATTATATGTCAACCACTAAATGGTTGAACAGTTGCCAGTCCCCAGAGGCTCCTGGGGCTTTCAATGGAAGACCCAGACCCTCCACTAGACACCCCGGAGGTGTTTGGGGTGTCAAAACATAAAACATGGCCCTAAATCAATTGGGAGCGTCTGGGATGGTCAAAACTGGGGGCCAGGAGCATACTAAAAAAAACTAAAATGGGTGGTGCACCTACCCCAAAATGGGATCCCATTGCTTTTGACCCTCAGCCAAATCCCAGTGGCTTCCCGCCCTTTCGACCGGCGCACGGTGGCCACCAAGAAACTGCTTGCCCTTCCATGTGCTCGGCCATGGCATTAACCTCGGGGTGAAATGAGGAAAGCCCGGCGTCAGGTCGGGTGGGGTGGGAAAACGCGGAGTTTCTGAGTTTAAACCTTTTGTTTGTTGGAGAAACCGCGAAAAGAAAACCCAGTTCCTTTTCTTGCTGGCGCGATTGGTAGGGAATGATCCTTCCGGGTGCTGGGAATGAACCGTTTGGGGTTTCCCTTGAAGGAAACCATAGGGGGTTGTTTATGGGGTCATTCCCTCCTTCTCTGCTGAGAACCAGCAAGTTTTGGCTGGTGGAGCATAGTTGCTTTCCTCTTCATGGCTCCAAAAGGATGGCTCCATGAAAGTTGGGGGTAGACCGCCGCGCTAGCCCCTATTTTGACACATATTGTAAATACAGAATTACACTAACCCCATAGGGGGCTCCAAAACTGAGATCTATCAACTTATAAAACCGATACGCCGCGAAAAATTCGCAAAACAATCCGAGAATAGGATTGCCAGGCGCAAAACAACTCCGATGTAGAAAGATAAGACGTTCGTTGGCCCTGGGTAAGTTGGCTGTCCTCAGATCCCCGGGCGAACGGTTTAACTTTTAGTGGGGGAAATTTGGAAACCCGGCCACTAAATCCACAAGAACTAAAAACGAGCGGAAACGGACGGCTGGGAACCACAAAGTTAATCGTCAACTTATGTGAAATATGTTCTGAGGAGTCCCGAAAAAGCGGTCACCTAAGAAATGGAGGCAATTGTTGATAAGGAAATGGCCACAAGCTGCGTGGCGAAAGCAATGTTGAGACATGGTGTTCTCTGCATTGGACGTGAACCCGCAAAAACCAACTGCGGGGGCCTTTCGAACATTCAAGATGCATACAAGGAACGCACACGCACATGCACACCACCGAGGCCCATGGATGCTTCGAGTTTGTCTTGCAGCGAAGAACCCTTAAAACATAAACACAGTACCCCAACAGAAGGTGGGTCGCAAAATTCGAGTTTGTCTCAAAATCTCGGGCCAACTGCAAAAAGCCAAAAGACGAGCCGAGGCAACAAAAACATCGACCAGCGAGGCCATGTCTTCCGCGTGGCTCTGAAGGTGTACTCCTTGCCGCTCTCGGAGCAGGCCCAGCAGCGGCGGCCCTGACACTCGAGCACACGTGGGAAGCTAGCCTCAAAAACCAGCAAGCAACAGGCAAACAGCACGCAAACAATCCAACAGACAAGCAAGAAAGCAAGCAAGCAAGCAAGGAAGCAAGCAGACAAGCAAGCAAGCAAACAGCACGCACAAACAAAAACAAGCAAATGAAGCAAACAAATAACCACAAACAACCAAACAGACAAACAGACAGACAAACAGACAGACGGACACACAGACAAAGACAGACTGAGAGTCAAACAAAAAAACAAACTCACAACCACGCACACACAAATGGATGTGAGGGAACCTGGCAAGTTGTCCCTTAGGAACCATTGCATTTGGCAACAAAACCTAAAGGGTTGACCAGCCATACCAAGCCCAAGAGGCTTTTTGAGACCATGGCGCTGGATGCGTCGGCTTACCAGCTTTCGATCGAGCTGAAAGGCTTCCCAAACAAAAACTGAATCAACGGTGGTTAAGAGGAAAAGGCGAAGCTGAGGGTTTCTCTTACCAGGCCATAGAAAGGGGGGTTGTCCCTACTTGTAGGGACATATCTTTGGAGTTGGTACATGAGTCTGTGCGTGTTTTGCCGTGAGACAACTTCAATTTCGCCTCCAGAAGACCTGGCGAGGGGGCAAAAATGCAAAGCATAGGTGACAACCAGGTCAACCAGGGCCATCGATGTTCTACAAAACAACTAGGCCACCTATGAACCAGAGTTGCAGAAAAGGTTCCGAGCAACAATGACCAATCCGGAAGCCACAAAGTAACCGGACCCTTGGCAAACTTGAAAAGGGATAGGCGGCTGGGGGACTGAGAGAGGTGCCTTTTTTGAGAATCTGGACAAAACACACCTGAAGAACTGGGGCCCTTAGTTGTTTCCATTGGGCATTGTGTTGAAATTGTGGCTGCTACTGATCGCACCCAGGTTTCATCTTCTGATTCATCCGAAGCATACTAGTCAGGAGTGGTTCCCGCCCTGGGAGATGATGCGAGCAACTGCTTCCAATGTTCACGTGATGTAGTTGAGGTGGATGATATGGGCCAAAAGGGTCCCTACCATTCGGAACAGGTTCGCCAAACTCCCAGGTAGAGGGTCGCAATGCTTGCCTCAGGTGTTGCCGTCGGGTTTCCGGGTAAGTGAAGGTTGACAGTCCCCTTAGGTGCGCATATCTGGATGTTGCTTAAAACTGGGGAGTCGTAAAATGGGATGTGTTGTGTCTCCCCTTTAACCAAGCAAAAGGTGATCGGCCTTTTTGAGAACTCCCCAATTGCCATGAATCTCTTGCATGGGCTTGGGTCTTTTCTGAGGGTACCCGTTCTGGACCCCAAAGATAAACCATCAACTCGCATTTGTTTGTTGGGCTGGGCTTGGTTTTAAAGGGAACTCAACAAGAAAAAACACAATTCATCTTGGAGGGTCCAACCTCAAAATGGACGAGCCATCGGTTTGGGTCCGACACCGAAGCCTTCGACCCATCGCCCAACTCGCCTGAGGGGTCCGCAGCTCTAGCTTGCGGTCCTGAGCCCGAATGCCCTAACTTACGTTCCGCCACTTCCTTCAGTGCTACGTCTATGATGTGCGAACCCAAAAGCCATAACCTTTGGGGGAAACTTTGTGTTGGGGAGTATGTCTGTTTTGATGCTTTTGGGGCTTTGGGGGGGGGTTCTGAACATAGGCCCAAAATGCTTGGTTTTTGTTTGCTTCACTCTAAGAACCCGATTTGGGGTTCAACATCCCCATTGGGCCCCAAAAGAAAACCTCGAGCTTCCTGGACCGGAACCCGTGAAAGCTGCCAAACCCGCACGAGCCTGGGACTATTGACCCCATAGCTTTCAGCTGAGCAAAACAAACCTGGTGCGTGCCACTAAAATGGCCCACGCCCAAACAATATTTGAAGATTTGAAGTGTGAATTCCTAATTGGTTTTGAGACTCCCAGAACATGGAAAGAGACAAGCCCCCCAAAAAGGAGAGACTCTCTCTGTCTTTTGGCGAGACGAGTGTATCTGGCTGAGAACCCATGTTTGTTAGTTTCAAGTTGAACTTCTATGTTGGTTCCACCAACCGGGCACTGTTGCCAAAGTGCGGTCTTAACTATTGAAAGTTGGTTGTGTCTGCAAAAATGCATATAGCTTCCAATTTTCTGTTGGCTTCCTTTTGCTTTCCCTTCAAAACCAACCAAATAAGTAGTTCCCTCAAAAAGGACACACCCACATGATTGCTATCATGGTGCATCCCTTGATTTCTCGCGGCCAAGAAACGTAACATCCTGAAACTAACAACACAAAGAGACTCCGATGTCTGGCAGAAGAGACCGTAAGGAGCGGAAAACAAGGGACATTTCTGGCCCCACGAGTCTTCCCCTACAAAACCAACCCAAAAAACAAAAAGGGGCACCCTTTTAGGGGATCTCTCGAAAACCTAACTTTTTCCGCAGTACGAACCTTGTTTATGCTCATTGTCTCTTCCTTTCTGCTCAAAACGTCTCTTTTCTGCTCACTCCGTGCTTGCTTCCCTGAACGTTGCAATCGGACCAACCAAATCTGGGCCTGAAGTCTGTGGGCAAAAAGTTGTCGTTTTCCGGACTCTGATCTCAATCCACCACTTCAGTGTGCAAGAATCCACTCGGCATCCCAAACGCATAGAATCCTAGAATCCTTCACTGATTCTTCTGCAGCGGTTCGGCTGTGGCAGAATACAGGGATGGGGGCATCCCGTGTGCGCGAGCCACCGCGCTGATCGTCACAAGACAGGGCCCGGAAAAGAATGCACCTCCAGGGAAGACTATAGGGGGCCATATCTCTGGATATCGCCGCATAAGGCCTCGAGGGTGTCATGGGCAATACTGCTGGAATGGATGAAACCGTGTGTGTGTGTGTGTGGGATAAACCACCTACCAACTGGTGCGGGATTTTGTCCATCCATAGTAGCACCTACAACACCCTCACGCCGTATTAGGTGCTTTTCCCAATTGGCGTTTCTCCATTTGCTTGAGTCCCCTGGAAAAAGTCAGCCAATATGTCCAGATCCTTAAACGTGTCTTATTTGCTTAACTCCACAGGGAAACACAGTAGTTCTAGAACCCTTTCAAACCAACAGGGGACCTGTCCAACCTGTCCGACCCACTAAAAATAAACAGAAGCAAATCAAAGGAACAACTTGAAATGCCAACCACGGAGAAGCAGAACTCGAAGCCTCGGTTCCGTTTCGCGCGGACGTCAGATCGATCCGACTGTAGGCCCAGAGGCCCAGACCGAGGATCGTCGGCATTCGCCTCAGGCACGTCGTTTTGTGCCGCAACTCACTTGGGACTCTGAAGCCCAAGTTCATGACTAGAGTTAGGCCCAGTTATAGAATGTATATTTTATTGTTTGCTTCACTTTGAGTCACCGGTAACATGTAAAATGCATCCTAAGTCTACCCCAGAGTTGATCAGCTGAGGAGAACAAAACCTTTAAGGGGCGTTGAGGGTGGCTCGTCCTTTTTAGGTTGGAACCCCCCAATGATGGTTTTCCTTTTATGTTTCCCCTTAAGCCTTAAAACCAACCAAAAGGGAATTCCCTTAACAAAAGGACACACCCAAAAAGAAGCAGGTCAAGTCTGGCAATGAGCCCACTCAACTGCCATGTTGTCAACCCCCTTGTTCAAAGAGCTGAAGCTCACGCCCGCAAGTCTGTGGGGTCAGTCCACAGCCTGTTTCTTGGTCCAGTCAACCAATCTGAGCCGAGAAATCCCAACAAACAAAGCATGGGCCGTACATGATTTGCCTACTCCGGGAACCTGAGGCAAGAAACTCTTAGTCACATCCCCGCGTCTCTTCCTGACATGAGTTCAACACGCACCGAACCAAGCGGGTTGACAAACTTCAACACCTTTGGTGTCATTGTGTGCTGAACAAAACGTGCGGGTTTGGGTGCTCATACACTGGCCAAACGTTGCGGTGCTCATACACTGGCCAAACGTGGTGCTCGTACACTGGCCAAACGTTGCGTGCGCGTCCGGAAGCTCAAAGCCAAGTTCAGCCCTTTCTTCCTGGAATCTTGGTCAGACCTACGCAGGCGCGGTGAATTTTGGACGCCGGGAAGCCTTGAGAAGGTTGTGGTAATTGACCGTCCCACGTTTGCCACACGGATTGCGGTTGCAAATTCGGCCCATGGTTGACCGGATAGGGTCCAAAGACCTGAGAAGCATACCCTTTTGTCTGATTGAATTGGGAGTTGACCAATATTCCTGGCCCCCAAATGACCAAGGGTAGCTGTTCCCATTTAGTGGGATATATATATATATAGCAGCTTGTGTGGCTTTCCAAGCAATGGTCATCCCATGTTCATTGGACCTTTTGCTCCAGCAGCCAAGAATACAATGCGGTTCTGGGATAATGTTGACCATATTTATCAACCCCAGTTTATTAATAGGGGGGGGGTCCCCCTCCAAAAGCGGTCTGATTCCCCACAACACCCAGTGAGAAGCACCCCCGTATGCAGGGGTTGATGAATATGGGGCCACATTGGAGGTGCTTTCTGTTACGAGGTCTGGTTTCTGTTAGGACCCCAAAGTCAAAGACAAAGAACAGCATTCGAACATGAGTAGCCCGGGTTGGGGAATTTGAGTTCCTCCATATTGTCTGTGTCTCATTCCAGGTGCCCGGTTGGACCCCCAATAACAGGGCTAGGGGCGATTTGTCTTACCCAGCGAGAAGTTTCTGACTCCCAGCGCTCGGTCAGCTTGTGGCTCCCGGCAAGGCGTGGTGGTGCAGGTGCCAGGTTCTGTGGCGCCTCCGGTACGGTACGCGCACCGAAGTCCCTTCACGGCCACAGGACTTTTCATGCAAACACCCCTTCATGGACCATGAGCTAGGTGGGGATATAAAAGGCACCAAGCACTGAGATGGTTCCTTCGTCAGATTCATATGCTGGACAAAAGGAGCCAAAAGGGCAGACATTGTGGCTTAGTGACAATTGGTGCCATTCAGGGCCAGGTACGAACTCACTTCCACCTCATCTTTTTCGACCCGATTTCTATACCTCTTGGAGACTGGTACCAACTGTTTGACAAGACTCAACCGGAGCTTCATTCGCGCACGCTTTGGTCTGGGAAAGATATGTGCCACGGTCAAAACGAAGCATTGACTATGGAAATCCAAGCAAAGGGGAGGCTTGATCACATGCAAACCATGTTCCTTGTTTTCCTTGGGAAAAAAAAGGGCAAAAAGGAAAGAGGGCCTGGAAAAGAAAATTCGCCGAATCCCCTTCTGGCTAGAAGCAATCAACAAGTTGCACTCTTCACGTCTGGCCGCCGGGTTGGCCATCAGCCTTTTCTCCAGCTGAAAGCTGTCAGGCCCAGGGCTCGTGCGGGGTGGGTTTTTGGGGCTGAAGGGATCGGTTCCAGGGCTGCTGGATACCTCCTGGGCTTCTTGGTAGATGTCAAAGGGAACCCTCCCTTTGACAACAAAACAGCCTTCCTCACTAAAAAATGCCATGGAGAAAGTCCATTTCTTTTGGCACATGTTTTTTCCATGACCCCTGTCAGGATCTACCGTGGATGGGAGGAGGCAAGGGGTGCTGAACAACTACTCACATGTCATATTTGTGTGTGTCTTGAGTCTTGAGATAGCCCTAAAACAGTGGCGTCCTTTTCCCCAACAAGGGTACTTGGATGTTCGGCCAAGTTGGTAAGTGGTCAGCCACTTGCGTTACAATCCACCAATAAGAGGGCTACACCCCCTCTTAGAGGAACTTCTGAGTGGGTCGTAGCCTACGTTACCCATGTTCGTACTAACTTGGCGAATCAAACACCCAAGCCTCCATTTGCGTAAGACCCCTGGAAACATATATATATATATATATGTCCAATAAAATCGAGTTCCTTTAACACCAACAAGGGGACATTTAACCATCTTCATTTCAGCAAATGGACGCCTGGAGGGAAATCTTTTCTGTCAGGTGTCCAGAGGGCAGGATGTTTCACCTGTTTTATGTGAGAGGGCACACCCAAGTACCTTCAAGACCTTCGACAGTCCATCTTTTGGGGAGTTTCCGAGGCTCCCTGCAGTGGAGAGCTGGAGTCTCCGCTGTCCATGTCACTCCTACGCTGTGGTTTGCCTTTTCTAGGTCCTGCAGTAGAGAGGTTAGAATAAGTTGGTGCCAACTTGTTTTTCCGTAGTTTATTTTAGCAGGGGAAACCAAAAACCAAAAAAAAGGTAAAAGGGCACTACAGGGGGGGTGCCTGACAGGGGGGGGGGGTCAGTTTCGATGAGGGAAGCCATCAAACAAAACATGGAGAAACAAACCGCCCGGGCTTCGCAAGCCCAGGAAAATCCATCCGCCCGTTGTTGTTACTGGGTCTGATTTGGGGACTTTGCTTTGCTTCTGCTGGGTGCCACATCCGCTCCGCAAACGAGATTCCTCCATCAGGAAGCAGGACACACGCACCAACATGTGACCTTACACTCCATCAAGCAGGAGGTTCATCCTTGCTACACTACAGCATTCCCTATCAGTCCCCTTGAAGCATCACCCTACCAACAGGAATCTCACTTTGAGTTGGCCCAAAAAAGGTTCACAACAACCAACAAGGCAAATGAGTGAGTCATTTTAAGGTTGGACCCCCCAAAATGGAGGCTTTCCTTTTGGTTTCCCTTTAAGACCACAAAATAGGGTAGACTCAAAACAGACACACCCAAATCTAGGGATTTTGTGTGCTCTCTGCCTTTTTTTCCACGCAAGGCTGCCGCCGGGACAAGTTTGACAACAAATTCTTGCCGCGCTTGGTTTCAACCTGGCCGGTTTGGTTGCAATTCCCAAATCTCACTTCCAGAGTGGCCAAAAAGAGTCTAAACTTATTTACCACTAAAATGGTCTTCAATTCAGGGAGTGAGAGATTGGTTGTATGTTTCAGAATCCACCAGGTGGATTGTGATCCACGACCCCAAAAGCAAAAACCATCCAATTTTGGAGGCATCTCCCAAGACGGCAAGGACCCCCTTCTCGTTTCTTCTTCTCGATAGGCGGAGACATCTGCGGGCGCCTTCTTTTTGGTCGCTTCTACCCCAGAAAAGTTGGCCATCTTTCGTCAACCTTAAACTGCAAAGCGGGTATGGGTCAAAATCAAGTTTACCTGGGGACTTTTTGGTTTTTGTTGTTGCTTCTGTTGGGCAAGCCATTTAGGGCATTCCTGATGACCCACAGCCAAAAGCAAGTTGAGGACCCCCAAAAAGGGTGGGCAACTGGGCAGAACAATTGCAGGCGCTTTGCTCCTTGGCTGGGCGTGTACACGATGGAGCACACCCGGGAGTGGTGCACTGGCACCGCCGGAGCCTCGCGTGCGGTCCCCGTTGGGAAGTGGATTTGGTTGGGCTCAACTAACACATAGTGTGGATGGACGAAATCCGTTCGCGCCAGTTTGAAACCATGGTTAAAATCATTGTTTGTTGTGGCAGGATTTAGTCCATCCACAGTATGTTGTGTCAACATAATGGATTTGGACCGCGAAAATAGTTGTTGGTCTTTTGATTATTCCTTTAACCAAACGAAGGTGAACCGTGCAGCCGCAAAAAACATGCTCATATTCCGAGGATCAACCCACATATTGCACACCTCGCTCTGTTGAAGGTATAGAAAAGATGCACAGTCGCCGCATTTGTCCAAAGCCAGTACTGTGGATGGACGAGATCCTGCACCACTTTGAAACCGTGGGAAGCCATTGTTGGTATTTACAGGACATTGTCATCCCAAGGTTTCTTAGGTGGTGCCAAACGGATTTCGCAATCATCCACAGTAGGATCTTTGACATTCGTGACCTAACTTCGCGACAGGATTGATGCGACACAACTTGGGTGCTGTAGATCCCCAGCAAAAAGTCAAAGCTCTCTCTCAATCGGTTAAAAGGAAGTATGAGGGAATCCAAAAAGTTAAAGTCTAAAGATCCAACCCAATAGCGGTAGAGACAAGTCCAAACTTTTCCATTTTCACCACTGAAATTGTCATCCCATTGAGTCAGGTGATTACCCAGCTGACGCCTAACTCAACAGGATTAAGTCCACCGTGCAGCTTTCCGACTCGGCCGAACACCCAGGAGTGGTGGATGCTTGAAACTAAATATGCCAAGGAGGAGGCATCTGTACTCTACCTTGGTTTCTGGTTGGATGTGGCTGGCTGATTTGCAATATCTAACGCCGGTTGCACAGCCAAATGCACTCCAGCCGTGTGTTTTTGGTCTCTCTTCCATCAAAGGCGCCGCCTTGTGCCTGGAAGCAAGCGGCTCAAAGACGTGTACCAGCCAGAAAAGACACTGCAAACCACGGGGGGGGAACAACAACAACACATGTAACAAAGAAACTTCTATCTATGCTCTGAAAAAAGGAACAACAAACAATAGACATGTTTTAGCAGTTGCTGCAAAACAGGCGCTTTCGTGCTTTTTTGGGGGGTGGTGCCAAGGAACAAACAAATCAAACGGGGCTCCCTCCCTGGTCCGGATTCCACCCCTCTCAAAAATACCCCGCATGACATGGGGACAAAAGAAGCGGGGGGCGGGGGTTGCACAGGGGCAAGCTTGACATGCCTCCAAGAGCAAATTGCACACTTTCCAGGGAACCAACCATTTGCAAGGTGGCTTGTATCACATGGGGGAATGCCAAAAAAGGGTTGTTTCCTTTTGGTTTCCCTTTTTATTACCCCAAAAAGGGTCACCACTTGAGAAACCCCCAAGGCCCAAGGCGGTCTAAAAAAGGACTACCGTGGTGCGTGACCCCGGGTACGTGTCTTGTTGAGTGTCATTTTCCGACTTGGAGTCTACAACCGACAGTGCGACAAAACAAACCGGCAAAACCGCGCACGCTCAGTGATTGCACTTGGCAGTATAGTAGGTGCCCAAAGGAACCATCTTGAACTACCTGAAACAAACTTGGCTTACCTGCAAACGAAAACAGCAGCAAATCTGGGCAAATTACCATACTTCACAAAACAGAACACAAAGACCACTAAGTAGCTACTGGGGGACCCTTTGATTTAAAAGGGCTCCCCCTTCCATGAAGTGCTGCACCCTGCATTTCTTGGGGATCCCCAACAAGTTCCCCAATGGGTTGATCAATCCGGGATCCATCCCTTTGAATCCCGGAACTGACATGATGTTCAAGCCTCCCAAAAACCAGGTCACCCCCAAAGGGAAACTCACCGGACTGAACATTTTCTTGGGGTTGATTCCTGGTCCATTCTTTACAACCATCCTTCTTTCCAAAAACCGGATCCGTTTTCCATGGGCTTCTGGAGGCTTTCTAGAAAGATCCGGATCCCTGGAAAGAATGGAAATGGAAGCTACCCTACGGCGAATTAGCAAGCCCTAGAACAAAGGTAGCCCTCAAAAAAAAAACAAACTCGGGATCGACTCCAAGCTCCCCGGCATCTGTGGCTTGGCCGCTGCGCACGCCCAGCACTCGCAAAGATGCACCAGGAGACAGGCCTCACGCGTCGGCGCGTCGGTTTTTTAGGGAGGCCAGGGGAATACAACCACTGGCATAGACGTCCTTTTGGTGAATTGATGGGTTTTCCCGAGTAAATGGGAAATTAGCCCAATCTAAACCAGTGAAACCCATCTATGTCTCCGTACCCTTGAAAGGACATAGACATATGTCTCAAAATAGGGGACCTCCCCCCATGGTTGTCCTTGGGCTTCCTCTTGGTTAGTATTTCAAGCAGACACCACAAGGATTTCTCGTGTCCATAGGTCGACACGCAAATCTGAGAATCCTCTAGACCCCGAGCACGGGAGACACGTCTTTTGTTTCTCCCGTTTCAATGGGAAACTTCCCAAAGGAGGGCGCTGGAGGTCTGGCACGGACAGGGAGCTCACTTCCGATCGAGGGGAGGGCCCAAAAAAGGGGCCATCCACACTTCAAAGTCTTCTTCTTTCTCAAAAAAGTTAAGAAAGTCTTTTCTAATTCTCACTACAACTCGGTCCAGCCCAGAAAAATGAGTTTGACGTCCACGAGCTCCGGGAGCGACCAACACAGAAGGTAGAGAGGTTAGAATAAGGGCACCCTGTTTTCTTTTTGTCTATTTTAGCAGGGGAACCCAAAACCCCCAAAAAGTGGGTGAGAGGCCGGGCACCCTTTCGCTGGGGGACCTAGGGGAGTGACCAGGTCCAAAGGGCGGTGGCACGCGTCCAGCTTCCGCAGCGCCATGTCTAGCTGCTCCTCCGCCGGCGCCGTGCGCGCCATCACCTGCGAGAGCCGGCGGAAAACCCTCAGCCGAGGTTCGGGCCCCGTTTTACGTGATCCCATAGTGTCACTCTTCTATGGGCTTTGGGGGCTAGTGGCTAAGGCAAGCGCAGTTTTGGTTTGCCACTAGAGTTGCCTTCCCTAAAAGTATACCGGGCTTGTGGGGTAGTTGAATGTAGTTGCTTCTTGTTGTGCTGTTGTTCGCCTTGTTTGGCATTCTGCTCTCCACTTTTCGGCGCTTGCATTGGCTGCAATAATTGGCTGATTTCGCATCATGCGGCCTTATTTGTGCTTCATTTTAAACCCCTGACCACCTGAATAACCTGGATCGGATGTCTCCCCGAATTTTCGAGCACTCCTTCTTGGCTCTGGGAAAGCAAGCGACCAACGACATGATTTTGGGCCCTTTTGTGGGAGACAAACAGAAAGCCTCTGGTTACCAAAATCCACGCAACACCAGAAATGGCTTAAGTATTCATAGGGCTACTGGCACAGCTGCATATGTTAATCACATACCCAAGGAGATCAGACCTCAAAGCCATGCACAGTGAACCATACGCAGGGACTCCACATGGGAATCACATCTAAGTTTTCTGGGTCGAAACCACGTTGGGGCCCTTGGTATCCCGATGGCACCGAGTGGTCAGCAAGACGAGCCAACGGGAAACACCCATGGGACACAACAAAATGCTTGTTTCGTGATTTTCCATCACGCACCTGATCGCCTACAGAAAGGCAATAACTCCACACAGTTCATTGCTTCGAATGCTTACAGAACCAAAAAGCGCAGAAGGCAAAGAAAAAACTGACACATCTCCTTGTGGGCCATGGCCATTGTTTTCCTATTTCATACGCCTTCAAGTATTGCTTCTTTCGTCCTGAGGCTTACGGCAGCGCTCTCATCTGCAGTTTTTACACATCTTCCGACGGAACCCACAGCACCCACGGCACCCCGCAAAACAATGGCAAGGACAAAGCACGAAGGACGCCCTCATACGCCCTCTGGGCCCAACATCATCCCCGATGTCTGTTGAGTTTTTGCCTGACTCTCGGATATACAAACAACACATTTGCAGATTCAGTGTCGGATGTTGCCTACCCTAAAATCCAAGATACTTTCCGAGCCGCCAATAGTGGGGTGCTTGGACGGCGCACAAGAGCACGAGCGTCGGATGCCCAATAAACTAAAACACATGTATGTTCAATCAATGGCACCATTGCCGGATCTGTCCAAATGGAGCTTAGACAGCTCGCTTGCTTCCCACAAGAACATGTCAATGTGACAATCAGGTGCGATGGCAAGTAATTGACTAAAATGATCTTCCAAACAGTTTCAAGTCCAGCATTCCGACTACCCATGCCTGAGGGATCACAGTGGTGTCCCAGCGTCGGCTCATCATCACCTGATCCAGCTGAACAAATCTTGCGAGGTGGGAAATCTTTTGGAGCTCTTGGACACCATCTTTTGTTTGCTTGTCCAACCTTTGGTAGGTTAGCACAATATGCTTGAAGCCCCCCCTCCAAAGGGTTTGGGAAGCTTCCCCGCGTCGCATACGTGTTGTTCTTTAGACCCACAGAATGGTTTTGGGTGTTCCTTTTGGTTCTCTTTTAAAGCCACCTCAGATCCCCTACTAAAAGTTTAACTTTTAGTGGGTTAAATTCGGAAACCCAACCGCACAACGAGCAAAAAACACCCTAAACACCTAAGTTGAACCGGATGGCTGGGAACTACCAAGAAAACGGGACCCCCCGGGGAACAAAAACAAATCGAAAAACCAAAAACACCAAACGAGGAGAGCGGTATCGCCTTTCCAGTCTGGCAATGATTTCCTCTGGTGCCTGGCTCGGGCTCAATGGCTGGCCCGCCAGAATTGAAAAGGGGGGCTGGTTCAGCCATGCGGCGTTTCAGCGGCTTCCCTCTTCTTGGAGTTGCTTTTTTTGGAGTTGGCACCCCGTGTTGCTTGGGTTTTGGACTGGCCATGGGTCAAAAGCCCGGTTAGCCCCCAGTGAACATCCCAATCCCCACTAAACTAGGTTCTAAAATGGGTGGTGCACCTACCTAAAAATGGTACCATTGGTTTTGACCCACAGCCAACTCAGGAAGTGAGTAAAGGAAACCCAAAGGAAACCACGCACTTTTGGGGCGCCTAAAAAAAAGACAGACTCAATCGGTGGTTTCGATTGGTGGTTTGGAGACTAGTAGATCTTTATTTGCCCTGAACAAGAACCATAGGTTCCAACCCCCAGGCCAGCAATCAAAACAACCGATTAAGGGGTACCTGACTTCCCAATCCTGAAACGGACACCTCCATTTGCTTACGTGTCTTGGAAACAAAAACAATAGTGATAGATTCCAACACAAAACACCAGGTGACGGTGAAAATACGCAGAAACCAATTCCAAACCAAATGGAAGGACATGGAAACGTAGGACCGAAATCCACTGGCCTCATTATTTTGGTCAAAGTCACCACCTGAGCGGTGGGTTAAAGGGAAACAGCCCTTTTCTGACTTTAACCCCCAGAAACCGTCAACATAATCTTGGTTGCTTTCTGCTCCCCTGCTAAACGTTTAACTTTTAGTGGCGTAATGAAAAACCCATTAGGTGACAAACAGTTGAAGTCCTAACATCCAGGCCCCCAGGCAAAATGCACCAAAGTAATGACACCTGATCCATGTGGTCCACTGGGCGGCCCCACACAGCCGTACCACAGCCCATCGCTGCTGGCATCGCAGGAGGGAGCCGCTGCCTGCGGAGATGCGGAGTGGCCAGTTCGGACGGCAAACCTGACGTTTCCAATTTGGTCCATGTTTGGTTTTGGCCCAAAGGGATCACTCAGCTTCTCAGCTTTTGTGGTTTGGATGGGTGGTTTGGAGTTGGATTTGTTTCTGACCTGGTTTTCGGGGATCCCTTTCAAAGGAAAATGGTCCAAACCAGGACCCCCAAACGTCAGGTTCCATGTTCATTGGAGGGAGGTCCTTTTTGTTTGCCACTATGCTCCAGACCCAAACTCAGCCTCTGATTGGTGTTTACCCTCTACAAGAAACAGGGACCTGTTCCATTCCAATCATGCCAATTCAAAAACAACCTTGTAAGGCTTATATAAGTGGTATATACTCTGTGTACCTCCAGAACCCACACCAAAACATGTCCTTGAGGTTGGGTCGAGTCACAGTTTCGCGAAACTGAACTGCCAATGTCACATTTCAAGATCCCAAACCTTTCTTTGCTAGCAGCATGTCTGGTTGTTTACAGCCCCCGAATAAAGCGAAACGGCACATAACCAACAGTCGTAAAATGATGAAGCAATCACAGACGTCGACTTGGAGATTTCTAGGGTGATGGACATCATGTTCGACCATGCACTGACTCACCAACCGCTACTTGCTATCCGCCTTCAAGGTTCCATGATCAACCTCCGGGAATAGTGAGTAGCAAACACTTAGCATATTTATCCAATAGATACAGTTCCAAGGAAATGAGTGGATCACAACTGGGGGTGCATGTGCTATCTGATTGTTACGCACTACGGGTCTGGCTTCTACCACTGTGGGCCCCTGCCTTTGCCTCCAAGCACTTGCCCCTCCGATCCCTGTTTTGTCAAGCAACACACCAGGGATTCCAAAAAAAAAAACAGCCACCTCGGAAAATGACGCATTTCTTCAAAAGCCCAGTGGTGGGACAACACACGGCACTCCTGTGTTAGGTGATATTCAAGGGAATCCCCAAGCACACACGGCTTCGCGTTGGGCGCATGGGGCTTGGCCAGTCATGAGCAAAATTTGGCCCAGGCCTTTTCTGGCAATTGACAGGACCCAAGGCTGGCCAAAAAGGTGATGCGGGTGTGTCCCTCTTTTGAGGGAACCTTTTTTTGTCCTGTGGTGTTTTCCTGGAAGCCAAAAGGCTGACCGAACCGTTGCGCCATTTTGGGGGCGTCCGAGTCAAACATTTTGGGAGCCACCCATGTTCACAAGACACATCCGCCATCTCGGCGCGAGAGAAAGTTCGCTGACCCATCCCAGGTTTTGGGAATGAACCGATCTGGGAGTTCCCTTAAAGCAGTTCCGTTTCTCAGGGCTTCGGAATGAACCTGGGGATTTTTTCTTGAGGCAAACCGGATCGTGGATGGTTTTTCTTGGGCTCAGACTCTGTCCAACTCATTCCCGGCTCTTGCATGGATCGCTAGCGATCGAGTTCCGCCTCATCAGAGGCGATCTCCACGCGGGGCGTCAGGCCCTGCCGCACCTCGGATTTCTCCGCGTCGCGAGATCTGTTTTTTCCGCTGGATGGGTTCCACCCTTTTCCGCTTCATGGGATACCCGGCGACATCTTTTCTTGGCCGTACCCCTGGTTTCCAGCCGGCTTCCATACACAGCGACCTCTTTTGTCCGTATTTCCGCGAACCTGGCATTGGGTTGGAGCGAAATGGCCCAAATGGACCCTTTGGGTCCAGTGGATTTGCGGTCGCTAAAGCCACAAATGGAAATATAGAAGGCTAGCTCCTCTGGGCTGCACGTTTTCTGATCCCCCGCTCAAAGTGACTACCCTAAGGGTCCTGACTGGTTTTGGGCCCTCCAAATGGGTTGTTTTTGAGGGCCCGTGAGGAATTGGTCGGGGTTCTCCGTTGGAGGGTGCGGGGGTCTGCATTGGAGGGTCATGACCCTTAGGTAACTTTCAGTGGGCTAAATTCGGAAACTACCACTAAAGACTGAAAGGATCTAAACAGCAAAGGAACCGGATGGCTGGGAGTCACCAAGTCCTGAAACCTTGACTATTATAGGCCAAACGGGACAGGTCGGCTTTGGACAAGCGAGTCCAGAAAACTTCCTGTTCTCGGAAACCAGGATCGCTACCGAAAGTTGTTCTCATATCTTCTGCTCTTCCCGAAACCTGCAGTTTCAGGGCTGCCTATATTCTCCTTTCAACATCTCGCCAAAGGAACCTCACTTTGGCCAAAAAGGGTGAGATGGTTGTGGGTCAACAATAGGTACCCAAATGGAACCCTGGTAAATGGAACCCTGGTACCCAATTCCTGTGGTCTCCTGGTGGCTTAATTTTGACCCATGCCCACATGTTTGTGGGGGTCCTTTTTGCGAGGCAGTCGGGAACGGGCCTTGAAGGTCTGACCGGTCAATGGAAAAACCATGGGTCCACGGGGCTTTTTTTCGATACGCCACAGCCCAGATACAAGCCTTGTGCTGCCCTCCGATCCCCTGCTAAATGGACACTACCACTAAACACTAAAAGGCTAAAAAGCTAAGGAGATGGCTGGGAGCCACCAAGAGCCAACAAGGGGTATTCCCAGTCTGCCGCTTGCCTTTTTCATTTGTCCGCGGCACCAGCGATGCCACACCCTTCCGCACGTCGTTGTCCCAGTGCAGGCCTTCCTGGCACAGAATTGGCTTTGCTCGGAAGCGAAGATGCGCGCACCCAAGCTAGGAACATTCTAGAATCCTTGGCTTCTTTGTGGATTGCTTCAACTCCCCAAGCCACCAATCCAAGCCACTGAAAGATACCTGATAATCCTCCTTGGAATCCTACTCGGGGTTGATCAAAATGTTCGATGAACATGGGATGACCATTGGTTGGAAACCGCTAAAAAAATTGGATGCTTCAACATAAAATGGGGGAAATTACTCATGGTCATTTGGGCGCCAGGAATAGTGATCAACCCCCACATGGATGTTCCGCCCAAATAAACTTTAGCAAGTGGTCAGCCACTTGGGCTAGAACCCGAGTTTTCGAGTTTTTAGTCACGGCGATAGATGGCTCAAGCCATGCCATCCTATGGATTGCCCCTCTCACTAGAGGCCTAGAGGCGATCAGAGGCTTCTCTCCTTCGGGGGGCCTCCAACTTAGAATAGGCTTGTGGATTGGATACGTGTTAAACCAAACTTAGTCCTGATTTTAAGCCACGTGTCTCACAAATGCTTGTTGTTTCTCTTGAAGTTCAATTGAAATACCAAGTGGTTCCACCATTTTAGACAAACAACACGGAAGTGGAAAGGTGCACTGCAAAGCCTTCTCCCCTGAGTTCAACACTTACATGTGTGTGTGCGTGTGTCTCTGTGTGCGTGTGTGTGTCTCTCTCTATCCCTCTCTCTCGCTCGTTCGCTCTCTCCCTGTCTCTCGCTCGTTCGCTATCTCGCTATCTCGCTCTCTCTCTCTCTCTCCCTCTCTCCCTCTCTCTCTGTCTCTCTCTCTCTCTCGCTCTCTCTCTCTCTCTCTCTCTCTCTCTCTCTCTCCCTCTCTCTCTCTGTGTTCGCGTTTCAGGGTACCCTATTTGGAAACCGAAAGGACAACCAACCATTTGTGGGATATCTATTTTGAGAATCTCCCACAAACCCTGAAAACAATGGCTTTCAGCAATCTCCTTTTGGGGGGGCGGCCATTTCAGCTCCAAATGAATGTTACCTCGCTTTCTCTAGAAACCCTCTTTCAAAGACTTCAATCCCTAAACCTAGACTGCTGACTTAGCGTGTTCTTTGGATCATAAAACCTTTCCTAACACGCTCCCCCCCAGCGCTTTTGGGCGAACCGACAATGATCGGAGGGTGGACTCCTTCCTTCTTAAAAAGCACCGAAAGGAACCCACTTCCATCGTTGGAATAAGGGTCACACGGAAAAATACGATCCACTTTCCGAGTCGGCGTGATAGTGTGTCTGCCCTAAAATCATATGTTGTCTGCCCTGAATGTCAACACATTTGTTTCTAGAAGAAATGGTTAAACGGTTGAGGGTTTAGGGGGGTGGGGGGTCCCCAATTCCATTTATCTAGTCTTCCCCATAAAGGGAAAATGGAACCAGATATGGAATTTCAGGGGTCCCCTTCCCCCAACTCCATTTTTAAGGGGTGGGGATCCCCCAAAACATAAGTTTCGGCTTCCCTCTAATTGGCGGTTTGGTGTTAGGTGCTGGCGTTTTTCCTGAAAAGTCTTTGGTTTGAAGGGACACCAAAAGTCCGATTACCCTTAAGTTGGTGGTTTGGATTGGTGGTTTGGGGATTTGGAGAGGTACATGGGGAATGTTTGCTTCCGCCAAACCACCAAGCAACAACCCCCTCCTTGGTTCAACTCGGAGTGTCTATTTCTCAGGGTACTCCTATTTTTCAAAGTACCCCTTTCAAGCGTCCCCCTAGTCTTTAACGAGTTGTCTTTCTTACAAACAAAATGAATCTGTCTCATGCCTTGGCTCTGGATGGTTCTGAACCCTCCACTCCCGAGAATCGAGTTGAGCAGTTCGCAACGCACATGAAATGCACCCACGAGGCCTCTCTCTTCTCTCTTTGTCAAGGAGCAACCCCCGGTAGGGTGCCACCTCCAACATCCACCTGCTTCAAAGACCCGGATCCCGGTCTTGAATCGTCGATTGAAGAATTTCTGGCCCCTTTTCGCTCCCAAGTTCAAAACCTGCCAGACCAGCCGCGCAACGCAACGAGCGCCGAGCGCCACGCGCCACGCAATGAGCAATGCGCTTTCGGCTGCCCCCTTCTCGTGGCCCGGGGTTTCTTTCGGCGCGCCTGGCACCAGCACATCTTCAAGTTCCGACTCGCAGGCGCTCCGAGCGCCTGAAAAGTTCGAAAAAGCTTCGGAAGGGCGAGTTCCGGAAGCCTCGAAGCGGAAATTTGATGGGGGGAGGGGGCGAAAAACTGAGACTGACGAACAAATAGCAAGAACCTGAGGCCGGTTGGAAGCACTGAGAAACAAACATAAAGCAGTCGCGCTTTTTTGGTCGGCCGAAAATGTTCCACCAACATGGGTTGCCTGAACACAAGGTGCAAAATGACCCATCCAAAGCCCCAAAGCACTGGCCCAGCGCAGCAAGTTATTTGCACTTCGGCCGATTGACACACTCAACAAGCACGACTCCCGCAGCCCGTAGCTGAAAACTCAAAGTTGGGCTACCGGGCCCTAGTCGATAGCCTTCCAAAGGCCCCAAACAAAAAGAAACACAGAAATTCAGATGCCCAGTGGCCATGGGAAAAAATGGCATCCTTTTTCGGTTGGTTGACTTTAAAGGGACACCCTTCCCAAAAAGTTAAAAAAAATGAAGCAACCCACTGGTTGCAACTGGGGCAAGTTGCACTTGCGGCTATTTTCCGTCCCGGGCCTTGGGGCGCATCGGGATGGATTTCTCCCCAAATTTTGGGAGACCTCTGGCGCCCTCTTTGAGGTGTCCCTTCGCGGTTTCTCAGCCAAATATAAGGCTAACCTGTTGGGAGCTTGACTAGGTCCTCCAGTAGAGAGGTTAGAATACGTGGGTACCAACTTGTTCTTCTGTAGTCCACGTTTTAGTAGGGGAACCGAATCTCCCAACCAAAAAGCGGTGAGAGGTCGGGCACTACTGGGGGAGCTAGTTGCTAAAAGTAGATCAACATTGGGAAAGAACTTAAGTTCAAAACTTGGTTGACGTTGGAAGGGTAGCAACAATTTAGATTTAGCAGCTAGGTGGGGATTTCCCACTAAACCACAACAAGCAAAAATGCAAAATGTTGCCCAACAACCATGAAAAGGTCGGCTGTAGCGGTGAGGTTTCTCTCAGTCAACTTAAGTGTGGTTGAGCCCGTGGGTTTGGAGAAGTGGAGGGATTGAAATTCCCACTGACCCGCGCAAGAACCGCACAAGAACCGGGGCTTGAAATCCAAGAAAAAGCCAATCCAAACCACCTAGCGGTTAGATCAGCTAGTGTCAACCTGCCCTGCAAACTCCGGAAGGAACCCAAAAGCGCATCCAATCGCGGGGAGATTCCTCTATGGGTGCATTTTTTGTTCCATGCCAATCTGCAGGAGAGTAAGGACTGAAGATTCTAGGGGTTGATCCCAACTATTCTTTTCAACCATCGTTCTTTTCAAAAACCGGATCCGTTTCCCCAGAGTTTTGGGTGGTGTTTTAGAAAGAATGGACATGGAAGGTACCCCTCGAAATTTGCCTTTGGACAGCGCAGCTCAAAAACTACGAGCCCCTTCCCTAACATCGCCTTGCCGAGCTGCGATCTGAAATGGATCCCCAAAATGGTGGTTGCTCACTTGGAGTTCCTTTAAAACCACCAAACCTGGGTTCCCCCTAAAGCAAGACAACCACAAGGACCTGAAATGGCCGCGCCAAAAGGGTCACGAAGCACCTCCGAGCCTCTGTGAAATTTGAACTCCCTGCTTGACTCACCGTACCCTTAAAGCTCTGATGGGACAAAGGGAAAGAGCCGCCAATTTGCAGGTCCCCTTTTAAGGCACAGCAACATAAACTGGCTCCGCTGACTGGGCTTCGGTTCGAGACATCGCGGTCAAAGTTACGAGCCTTTCCCCAAGAGGACGTGGGACAACTGCTAGGTCCTCCAGTAGAGAGGTTCGAAAAGGATACCCGATGGTTTTTCCTGTCTATTTTAGTAGGGGAACCCTCCCCCGAACAAGTTGGTGAGAAAGGGCACTGGGGGATCTAGTGGGTTTTTTTAGAGCTTCTCCGAAGCCCTCTCTTCTTCTCACATGGATAGACAAAGGGAACTTGACCAAAGCTTGGTTGACGTTGGAAGGGGAGCAACAATTCTCAATGTTAGCAGTTAAGTGGTTGGAGTTCGACCACTCAACCACTAAGCAAAATGGTAAAATGCTTCCCAACAACAACCATGAAAGCTCAGGCCATCTGCACGTGTCGATTTTTCGGGGCTACTTGGATGTCCGGAGCCCGTCCAGCCTCGGCAGTGCAGGACACCTGCGGATTCCAAGACCCTTCGCGAGACAAAACTCCCGGAACAGCACCCCCCGACCGAAACAAAACCTTGTGAAAGACTAAAGTAGACCAACACTCGCGGTGTGTTTGGGCGCGGTTGTGTGTGTGTGGGTGGGTATGTGTGTGTGTGGGTGTGGATGTGGGTGTGTGCGTGCATGTGCGTGCGTGTGCGTCTGTGTGTCTGTGTCTGTGTTTGTCTCTTCGGGTGTTCGGGGTGGTAGCAGTTTCAAGAAATCAGAGGAACAAAGGACAACTCATAAATTATCAGTTCATCACTCACAATTCGCCCTGGTGTTCTGGTGGACGGGCGTGGTTGGCTCACGTGCAGTCCTTTTGGTTCTCAGCCGCAACGCTGGACACCAACCAATGTAAGCTCGCTACGTAGCTTGATCCCTTTGTTGACCCCTCAGAACGAAGGGTGGACTCCGAACGGGTCAGAAGCCGCCGGATGTACATCTGGGCTGTTCGCAGATCCCCCGCTACAACAATCACCTTTTGCTCCCGGGAGTTTTTTTGTATCACGCCCTGGGAGTACGCCCACGAAATGACCCCATTCAGGCATCCCGGGATAAAGTCATGTTATTTTGGACCATTTTGGGCCATTTCCCAAGGGGCGTAGTCCCAGGGTGTTTTTTCAACAACCCTTAGATGTGTGGTTCAGTCCTAAAGGCGATTGGCTGGGAACCGTCAAAGTGGTCGGTGAGACTCGACTTGAAGGTTCCAAAGAAAACTCGGACATGGTCGTGCTGGGTTCATTCCACACACAAGCTCCAACCGGCATACTTACCTCTTGCTGACAGCGACCAGTAGGACAAATCAACCGGCCAGAGCTTAGTTGGCAGGGGCCACCGGATTTCCCCTTCTGAAGTTGATCAAGTTACTGGTGGCTTCCCTTGAAACGGCCGCTACTTTTGCAATTTCCAAAAAGGGAAATGGAGCAAACCCTGGTTTAGACCTCCGCCATAACCAGCTTAGACCAACCAGTACAGAGACGCTTCGAAGACGCAAATGCAAATTCTGCCTGCCTATGGTCATTGGACCCAAAGTGTTGTGATAGAAAGGACACCCCACGTACTAGTAGGTGTTCTTTTAGGGGAAATAGATGGCCCTGCTAGATGATTAAACCACTAGGTAAACCAGGGCCACCTATTTTTCTACCAAAACAACCAAAAAGGACGCCTATGGCACCCCATTTTTTACTCCAAGCCCTTCTAAGCCGTGAAATGCCTCGAAGCTTGTGGAATTTTAAGGGGACAACCCCCTCCCGGAGATGCGAACAAATGGGAATGGGTCTGCTCCCGTCGCAACGTCTCAGTCAAGCGTCATGCTGGGAAAATCAAACCTCTGGGGTTTTTATCTGCTTGAGGTCCATGTATGGGGAACCCGCCAAACAACAAGGGTGCCAAGGGCGGCCCCTGAACAGCCACCGACACATTTGAAACGAAGAACTCCCTCCAGCAATATGACTCTCATATCGAACATGGGACCTGTGCATGTACATGTCTGTTGGTGAGAGGATAGAAATGACATGAAGGGACTATCCTTCTGTGGGGTAAGTGAGAAGCACACCAACAATCAAAGAATCCAGAACCATAGGAATCCCTTTCATTCGGCATATGTTGAAATCCGTTTGCTCCTGATAGAAACCCGTTGAAGCGTTAAAAGGGTCGTTTCGCTTTGGACGACCAAGTGGGGATCTTTTGATAGGGGACCCCAAAACATGGTTGGTTTCCTTTTGGCTTCCCTTTAAAACCAACCTAAAAGGGAACTCTTCTTTTGGCTAGGTGCGATAGTACAGCCGGCGCAGATGAGTTTACAACAGTGTAAATACTTGCTTCAGGGGCCCTTAATTTCGCAAATAAGTAAAGGACGGTTCCGTTTTTCTTACCAACAAGGTGCTAAGATGTGATTTAGACTGACACCAGACAAAAACGGCCCAGTTTCAGTGCCCATGGCTCTTGTTCGGGCGTGCCCCTTGAAGCTTGGGTGGCGGTTTTTGTTTGTGGGAACTCACATGCGTGGATTGGCAATGCGGTTTTGGGCGAACACGAAGTAGCCCAGGGAAGCAAATGAGCACAAGGTAGATCACAAAGTGCCCACAGCACCCGGAAACACAACTCGGATGAAGCTGTGGATGATGACCGGGTTGAGGATGTGACGGTAGAAGAGGAAAATGTTTGGGGAGGAAAAACACGTTGCAATAGTAAATCGGGAAGTATGCCACCAAGCCCAGGGCGCCCGCGCCGTAAAACCAGGTACCTCCTAGTGCCAGCCCTATCCCGCACCAAGCAGCAAACTACTTAATGAGGGGGAAGACCGCCGCACTATGGCGCCTGACGTTTTACCGCAGAAGACCTGTCGGGAGGTGGAAAACTTGAGCCAAACGGCCATTCGGCCGTTTTGCCACATGATGAAACAACACGTGAACAAAACACACCCCCCTCATCCGATATCTGGACGAGAGAAAGGATGCGAGACAGTTGAGTTCACGACGAAAGGGACCAACCAAAAATGCCGGTGTCAACTCAGAGGTGAGCCAAACGGCATCACCTGGGCCCCAGTTAAAATCCCGCCACCACCCCGAATTATCGGGGCGACAGGATTATTTGACGAGTGGACCACGTGAGTGAACAAAGACATATTGGAGGAACCATACGAAGATTCCTCTCGTGCCGTTCATGAGTTGTCATGGGACGATGCCATGCGGAGGGGGATCCTATCTGGATCACCGCGCCTCACTGCACGCCGTGGAGCGGTTGGAAGAGTAGTCGAGTTGGGAGGAAATTAGAAGCGGAAGTTCCGAGATTGGTGTGAAAATATGCGGCTATGGCCGGCCCGGCACTTCTAGTGCGGTCACAGCCTCACACAGGATCGCCAGGGGAACCGTCTCCGGCGCGCACGGCAGCGGTGCGGGAGGGACACGAGCAACGCCGGATCAGCGGCACAGGGCAATGGAGACCATCACCCCCAGCAGCGCCGCATGGGCGAGAGGATGACCGGCGCGGTCGCGTTTTTCGGCGACACACGTACTATCCTCGCCCTTCTAAGGCGGATGCTGATTGCGGTACCCGCCTACCACCCCGAACCAGGTTCTTCCCGGTCCCTGGGCACGTCGTCTCTCCGGCGTCCGCCACGGTCACCTCGATCACCTCCTCCATCCCGACGGCGATCCTCACCACCACCCCTATTGTGGTCACCAGCCGGAGGTCGGCGAGGCGGAGGGGGATCTGATTGGTGACGTCGGTCATCCCTGCGCCGGTCCCGGTGGCGATCGCGACGGTCATCACCCGGGTCATCACGTCCGCGGCGCTCATCTCGCCCCGGGCCGCGCCTCTCGGAGGTCTCCTCATGACGTGGAGGAGGTCGGCGATCATCGCGTCGGCCTCCGCGGGTATCCCTGCCACGATCATCCCTTTGTCGGGGCGGGCCAGGATCCTCGCGTCCACCTTTGCCAGGTCGATGTTTTCCTCGACCCTTCCCCTCACCCTTTGGACCGCGACGATCCTCGCGGGCCCCAAGCGCGGTCCTCGACCGATCGTCATCTCGGCGGGGCCGCGACTCATTTGCCGCACGAGTGGTCCGAGGCACACCCGGGGGAAGCTCCCACTCGTCGTTGTCGTCATCGCGCGGGTCATAGCCGCCATGGCCGCCCAAGGAACCGGTGGCATCCCGTGGTGGGGACGCAGGAGTTCCGGGACCGCCCGATCGAAGACGAACTCGGGGAGTCGCGTCCTCGCCGGTAAAAGGATCCTTCTGGGTGTAGAAACCCTTGGTCCTGCCCCTTCTCTCCCCACCTTCCACACCGCTTCTCGCGGGGACCGGGGATGGACGGGCAGGCTGGGCCATGCTCTTAGAGCTGGGTTGCCCGCTAGGCGGGACCTGAACGCCCCCCTGCCCTTTCTCGGGCGCGGGGACCCGACCACGAGATGTCCTCCTGGCCTTGGGTTGGTCGGACTCACCCTCCAGCTCGGACTCGGTGTCAGGGACACGAGTATTGATGGCCATGTCCTCTTCCTCAAACGGATCCCCAGTCGTAGTAACGCCTGCCGCAATGGGAGCGGGAGGAGGAGGAGGAGGAGTTGGCACAGCATCGCCAGAACTGACGCCTGCATGCGGCACCACGGGAGTCTCCGGTTCTACCGGGACAGGCGGCGCAGGAGGAGCCGGGGGCGGTGGCGGAGGGGGAGGGATCTCCTCCTCGTCGTCGCCCATGGGCTCGTCAAGGTCGTCAGGCTTCTCGTCATCTTCGTGCGAAGAACCATCCGATCCCAGCTCATCCTCCGCTGATCCAGCAAAGTCGGGCTCGTCTTCGTCCTTCACGCCGGGGCCTGGTGTAAGGCGAATTCCGGGTCGATGGCGATCGCGGGGTCGGAAGCGGTATTTCCTTGGTACAGGGTCGGACAGCTCCTGTTTGATGTCATCCTGGGTTTGAGGACGGTCGGCCAAGCAGGTGTCGTAGGCAACGGTGGACGTCCGGTAGATCAGATCGTCCATACTGCTGAGGTCGTTGAGGGTGTAGACATACCCCTTCTTAATGCCTTCCCGTATCGTGTCCATAGCCCGTTTGAGGCGCGCGGCAGGATCGAATCCGGCCTTTCTCCGCATGGCCTGCAATATCCCGCAGTGCTGTGCGAGCAGCCCCACCTGGAACTTGAATCCCTCCCCGGACACATCGTTGGGGAGTACCGGAGAAAGGTGTCCTGTTCTCAGCCCAATGATATGGGCCTCAAGAATGTAGTAGGACGTGTAAAAACCGCATCGGTTGGCGTTGAAGTTTGCGGTGGTTAGGCGTCTGCCCCACTCAGCCGCATATCCCTCATATTCTTCGAAGAATTCGGGGACGGAGCTCCCGTTGAAGGCCAGACCCCTTACCAAGATCGCCTTTGCTACCCACTCTTCCACGTTGTTGTCGACCGTGTCACGGTATTTGCCGTCAAGGACTTCGTCTCGGAGCGAGTCGTGAAGTTTTCGGAAAATGCCATCCACGTCCTCTTTGTCAAGGTACTTAGGAGGCCGCATCCCAGACATCAACAAGGACCGGGCGTCGACGGCGGGACTCTGCGAATAGAGGGCCATTCCGATGGCGTTGGCGTCTGAGTTGTTCCACAGAGCGGGGACGAAGCCCTCGTACTTTGCCAGCCAGGGAGGAATCACCCCGTCAGTGCTCGCTATCGTGCGAGGGCCGCCGTTCGTGTCTCCGGTGGGCAGGACGCCATCGTAGAAGATGGGAAGGTAGCAGGCGGTGCACAGGTGAGCGCCGACCGGATGGGCCGTCATGCACCTATGGCATGGAACGGACACCACCTCGCGGGCATGTTCCGTCTTGGTGATCTGATGGTACTTCTCCATCTCGTCCCGACACTTCCTCGGGTTATCACTCATAGAGTTGAGGAAGTTGGGCGGATAGCACCAAGGCCTCAGGTAAATGATGGAGCAGTCCTCCTTGAAGTAGACGCATCTCCAGTACCCGATCGCGATGTTCTCGCGCGATGCAAAGGTACCCTGACGAGTAATATGCATGCCCCCATTTTCCATGGAGAAGAAACGTGCATCGATAGCCATGACCACATATCGGGGATCGCTCCTTTGGCGTCGACCCGAGGTGTGCAGCTCCGTCACGTTGCTGTCGGTGATGCGGTCGACAGTGTCGTTGGGGCACTCTCCGTGATCGCGGAGGGATTGATACTCATCCGGCCGAGAGGGAAGGAGCTCGATCAGAGCTCGCCCACCCCGAATGATCGCCCCACGTTCTACGTAGAGCCGATACATTCGGAGAGGCACCACCTTGTAGAGCGTCTTGGGAACCACTTTGGAGGTGATAGGAAGACAAACAGGGCTCTCGTAGAGCATGTATTGGTATCGTTCACGAAATGCCCGGTAATCAGTGTCGGATCCGATCTCAAGCGACCTTACCGCCGCTATGCGGGCGGAACCAGGCAGCAACCGACGCTCCTTGTCACGAATGACGGTGATGATGATCTCGAACATTCCCACCCCATCCTCGAGAAAGGAAGACAGGAGGTACGAAGAAAAGGCATCCTCGGACTCGACGCTGGTCCCGAAGTAGTGGCTCAGGAACTTCTTCAGTTGTATCACCGAAGTAACGTTCCCTTGCCCGCTGGCAGACGAGGCCTCCAACTCTGGGTCCTTGACTGCACCTGCATTTCCAGGCTGCACAGCTGTTCCACGGAGCGCGTCGCGTATTTCCGCGCATGCTCTCCTGTAGTAGTGCGAAGAGGCGCCCGTCCTACCCTTCACCTTCTGACGGATCTCGTCGGCGAAGTAGTCCAGAAGCTCCTCGGGTGCGGGAACAATGGCCTGGATCATCAGGTCAGGATCACTCTTGGTCGGGAGGATAGGCCCTGCCCTGGATCTCACTCCCATCTCCAGGAATCGGGCAATGTCCCCGATTTTGGCGCACAGAGTAGCGATCGTGTTTCCGATCCTGGGGGCGATATCTTCGCCTCTCCTGGCGCCGAGGATGACCACGTTTTTCTTGATGGACTCCTCCTTCAGCCTCTCGAGGTTCCTCCGGGTGTCATCAGTGCCTTTCACCGCGCTGAGGCGGAGAACCGCAGGCTCCGGTTTGTCCGGTCGCACGAGCTGGCCGTCGGGAATCTGGTCGAAAATGCGCGAGGCGGACTTCACTGCTGGGACATTCCTGTACTGATCCGGCACGCTGTAAAAGGCGTAGGCGAGAGTGTCATGCGAGGATGTCTCCCAGTACGTGTACTCCTCGGAATCACGCGGGTCACCGACGACGCGACTCACGGTCCTCAGCTCGGCCAGAGCACGCTCCGCCTCGAACTGCGACCCGATGGTCGTGGGCAGCATGGCCCTCTCCTCCTCCGTGCAGTCGACGTATATGAACTGACCGGTATGCAGATCTCTGGGCGCGGCGAAGGGCCCCGCAGTGTCATGAACGCCCAGTAGCTATGCTCCTCGCCTCGACCTGGCTAGGGAGCGCATCCGCAGGAGGATGGGCGGGCTCGGCAGGGGCGTCAGGGGCTTGAGTGGCAGGCGGAACAGGGTCGTCCCTCTTATGCTCAGAGGCCCCCGTGGCGGTTGTTCCCGCTGCCTCTCCTCCAGCCACTACCGGTTTGTCCCGGGGCTCATTCATGTCAACGTCCTCACCGGCATCGCGAGCCTCTTTCTCCGCCTTCTCCTTGGCCTCCTTGATCTCGCGTGCAGTAGGACGTCGATAAGCCGGCCAGGGGATGCCCATGATTTTGTCACCACGGGTGAAGGCGGACTCATCTCTGCGAATGATAACTGCCCGATCTTCACGCGATCCAGACATGGCCAGAGGACCACACATGGACCGGAAGACCTGTGCGACCGATTGTGCCAGGCAGTCCGGGTACTCCCCTCTGAGCGCGGTGGTTCGCCATGTGTCAGGGACGTTCGGCTCCAGCTTGTTGCCACGATCGTCGACGCGATCGAGCTCACCAACGATCTGGTGGAATGGCAACGAACCAAGCCGGGTCTTGCGGTGAGCGGCGTGGAGGCAGTCATAGAATGTCCTAATCTTCTGCAACCCAGCCACAGCACCAGCCACGTGCGGGTGAACATGCCCCATCCTCCAGGCTGTCGCCAAGGCCATATCAAGGCCGGCACGGACCGCGGAGAGCTGGGAGTTAAGGTCATAGACGTTCATGTACTCTGCCGTCCAAAAGACGTCATCCATGGGAATGACCTCGCCGTTCCTGGAATCGACCATTCCGAGTCGGGTCCCGTCGTGCACCATTGCATCGCACCGTGTCCTGTTCGGATACGAGTTGGAATTCCCAAGCGGCTGCTTGGCTTTTCCGAAGATGCCGGTGTGGTGGTCGCCGGATTCGCCCTTTCGGGTCACGAACTTGGAGTCGATCTGATCACGAATCTCCGGCGGGTATTCAGGGGGAACGATCGTTTCCATGACCTTTGTCCATTCGTCAGCCTCGGTTCTATCCGTGGCCTCCTTCCCGAAGTGGACATACTGGAGCTGCCTGGGGCCATGCACAGTGCATTTGTCTGCATATGCGTGGGCCCAGTCAACCATCGTGGCGCGTTTGGCCATCTCACGTTGCCCATGGCGATCATTGGGGACGGCAGCGTTCAGTGTCCTCGATTGATCACCTTGCTCTTTAGTCACCTGGTCCGAGTTCCTCGCCTTGTTTGCGTAGCTGGCCACGATCGGCTCGAAATTTTTCTCTCGAGCAGCGATGTGGTGAAGCACGAACCTGTCGGGCCGGGCGAACGCCTCGTCGAGGGAAATCGACCCTCTCTTCGGCTCCGTGTCGTCTCCATAGTAGTTGGGATTCCGCTCTTCGGGTTCCTCAAGTCCGCCGTGCACCGGATCCTTCGACTCCGTGGCGCTAGCTCGGACGACCCTGTGTCGGGACGATCTCCGCTGAGCTTTCCATGCCTCAAGCGTCTGAAAGGTCTCCTGCGAGTCGGGATCATAATACTCGCCATCGGGGGTGATGGTATATCCCTCAACGGAGACCCCCGCGTCCCCGGTGGAGGTGCGGGCATCGGGGTCCACCTCATCGAACTCCGAGAGATCCTCCTTTGTCGGAGGTCCTCCCGATCCAGTGCTCCCCCCTACCTCCATTGAAGCAGCAGTGTGGGGATCGACGCCTGGTACGTCATCAGTCGTCTGATCAAGGGTCTTCATGAGGTCTTCGAAGCTCTCCACATCATTGCCTCTGATACCGACCGGTTTGGTCACCGGCGCTGCGGGCGGCCCACCTTCAGGGGTAGGAGTCGGGACAGTGGTGGGGGCGGCCGGTTCTACCGGCGTGCCACGCCAGTATGCTATCTCGGCGTCAACATCCATGTCGTCATCCTTCTCCTCGACGGTCGGGAGCGTGGGGACGTCCTTCCTTTCACTTCCCGCTGGCTTCTTCAGCTCCTCAGCCTTCTTTTTGGCCGCCGCCGCGGCCTTGCGAGATGCCTCAGGCGTCGCGAGGCGCGGGAAGTTGCTCTCGTCCTTCCCGGGCGGAGTCAGCACAGACTTGGGCAATGGCCCCCCCCATCGGGGGGCCTTTGGCGGGTCGGCAGGCTCGGGAACCGGTGAACTTCCCCCGGAAGTGCGGATGTTTGGCGCCCGAGCGGGAGGTGCACCCTTGGTAGCCGTAGAGCCGGGATCCGGCGACTTAGCTGGCGTGCCGCCCTTTGCGGGCACGGAAGGGACAGGGGCCTTGGGGACACTCCTAATGTCGATGGGCCCCTTCGCCTTGGCGGGCGAGGCTTTCGGTGGCGAGACGGGGCGCGTCGGTGGCGACATCACTTCGGCGTAGGGCCTTTGGGCTCGGCCTGGCGGGCAGGAGCCTTCGCCACAGAGGGAGCCGCCGCCTGTGCGGGGGGCGTCACCTTAGATGCCGCATCAGTCATCTCTACGTCATGCGATTGACCAGAGCTATCTGCCCCGGCGACCTTCGCTGGCGGGGCGGTGGAGTAGGTTAACGAATCATCCCAGACCTTGGTCTGGAGAATCTTTTCGGCCTTCACCTTCGCGTCCTCGTCGGGAGGATACATGGTCTTCTTGTACAACATGCCCAACGTTTTCGCAGCATTGGTCGCACTCATGACGCGGTGTAGCGTCCACGAGATGTCCACGGCCGCGCTGGCGAGAGCCGGGAGCGCTACCACAGCTCTGTACTTGTTCGCGGGGGCGCCGGAACTGCCGACACAGTGGTCGCCCCAGAAGGCGAAATCCGCAGGAACCACTATCAAGTTCCTCTTCATCGCTGCCCTGATGAACGTCGTGATGACGCCGAGCATGTGGGTATTTCGAGCGGGCTGAAGCCATGACGCAACCGAAATGAGGATCACCACATTCGATCCAGCTCTCCTCACAGACTCAAGCCTTTCCAGGGTGGTGTGGATGAGGGTTTGCGCGTTGCTCTTGATGACCGACACCTGCTTTTTCTCATCCCAATCGGCCAGGTCATGGAGACGGGTCGCAAAAATGCAGGTGTCATACTCCATGGCCCCCCTTCCAACCGCTTTTTCGCGGTCATGAGTGAGCCGTGTGGCCTCTTCGACCATGGTGGCGATGGGGATGTGGTAGCCGCTCTCCCCGTACGGGCAGTGGAATTGGATCTTCGGGATGGATCCCTTTCGTGGCCCGCTGTCAGTGGACCGGAGAGTGTCCAGTTGCGCACTGAACTCATCCGCCGTGATGTAAGAGCCCTTCTTGGTCTTCCCGCGCGACGCAAAGCAAAGGTCGTAGAAGACAAGCACCTGGGCATTGGCCTTAATCGTTGGCTCCTCCAAGTATGTGGGAGGCCCCCAACCCGCTGCCATCGCGGCGAGGATACCGGTGACTCCGGTAGTGCTCATAGGCAGGAGGCCCTTCAACACCGACGGTATAGTCGGGACATCAGAATCAATGCATGTGAGGGCGAATTCCGGGAACACGGTCAGGATGACGTTCCTGAACATTTGGTTTCCCCAACCTATCCACTCTTTTTCGAGGGCATTCTGGTCGTATGTAGTCAGATGAGAGGTCTTAGGCCTACTCAGGCTGGGGAGCACCTCACTCTCGGGGTTCGTGATCCACTCTTGTTTGTACTTCCCGATCATCTTGTCGATGTCAAGAAACATAGTGGACGGCGCCAGATGCTCCTCCATGATGTAACCCGAATATTTCGGGTACTCATTTTCGAGCGCAAATGGGATCGACGATCCAGCCTCTTGCACCTTCACAGCGTATGTGTTGCTGACGAGACGATGCCTGGCGAACTCCGGACTGAATCCACCAGTCTTCGTGGGGGTGCTAGGAGCAGCCAATCGCTCCAGTTCGCGCTTGGTCGCGCCAATCTCCCCGATAGCATTAGGCTGAAAGAAGGCGCGCTTCCTCCAAGAGAGCGACGGAGAGCAGGGGTTAACCTCAATATAAGGGTTGAACCGTTGCAACTCGACGTCTCCGTTTGCGTAACATGTGGAGAACCCCTCACCACCCGTGATCAGCTCCAGGTCATGGGAGAACTTGATGGCGAGAGCAAAAATGGGTGCCCGAGCCAACATGAGACGCCGCGTTTTATCTCCGCGGGGGTTGTCACCGCTGGCAGCATCCACAGGCAGCATGAAAGAAAGATGAGCCCAGACTCCTTGGCCGTAGTGCGCCCACGGGGTGTACCCGAGGGCTTGGCTGTATACCAGCGACGTCCAAATCCCGAGTTTGTCCTCGGACTCTGAACTCACCACCTCTTCATGGGCGATGGAGGCCCAAAGGGAGAACTGGCTGAGTCCGTGTGACCAGAGCTTGTTCTCAATGCTCCCCTGTTGCCATTGGTTCCAATTCGGGGACTCGGCATCAATGACAGACGAGAGTGAGGGTACGATCCAATATCCCTCGCCTGCCGTGATGCCGTAGTCGTGGGCCACGTTGGTCACCCCGGGGGTGGCGAGCCTCTCAACCTTGTTCCACAGGAAGAACTGGTCAAGCACAGTTGCGACCTTCAGCTCAGAGGTCATGTGCTCCGCAAACGCTCCAAACCCGCCGTAGGCCTCCATGGATGGCAGATGGTCGATCGATCTGCTAGTGGTCCTATCCTGACACATGTCGATGATCTCCTCCAAGGTTCTATCCTTAATGAGGGAGATGCCATCAACAACGATCTCTGGGGGAACGAACATAGCAAGAGGGCGCATTTGTAGCCACTTTCTCACCATGGAGGGCTCGTACTGAGTGAAGCTGCTGATGCCTCCCGTGTGTTGGGAACGGCGCGGATCACCCATGTCATAGCAGTCGGTTGTGAAGCCGACATAGCTCCGGTACTGGTTCTGCTTGACCGCCGAGTACTCAGTCCTCCAGTTCTTCTTCAACTCTCCGTCGGCGTTCGTGATGGACGAAGACCACCCTCCTCCGGACGGTCGACAGCAGGGGTGTACTGCCGGGTCGACATCCCTCGTCTCATCGAGCCCGAGCGGCGCAATGTGGGCGTGAGGGAGGTAGTGGGTGGCAGAGCCACGGATGGGGATCGCATCGCACAGGATTGCCGCAGCGGTCAGGGCATTGTGCTCAGTGGCGATGAAACCAGAGTCCTTGAGCAGGGCGATTATGTTGGCCGCCCTTCCTCTTCGGTAATTTAGGATCTTAGTCCTAACATCCGCGGGAAAGGAATCATAGCCCTCACATTTGACGAGACCATTGATCATGGTCTCCACCTGCTCTCCGGTGATCACATCGCTCAAACGGGCAGCCTTTAAAGCCGCGCGACCGTTGAGCTTGGAAACCCAGCTGTTGAAGCTGTTCTGCATGATGTTGGCCACGGCTTTTACGCGGCCGGTGACAGGGTAGGGGAATCGCAGCGAAGATGCGCTGGAAGGTGTGGGGAGGCTTTTCTCAGCCCCAGCCCTGGTGATCGATCCGCTTTCCGCGGAAGCCATATCACAGAACCCGCGTAGAAGTAGCGGAAGTGGGAAGTGGTCCAAGGCAGCCGCCGGCGGCGGTGCAGGAGGGCGATGGAGATCGCCGGAGGTCGCACAGCAGCGGTGCGTGAAGGTGGTGAAGATCACCAGCAGCCGAACGGCTGTCGAGGCCGGGGTGGAAAGTCCGTCTAGGACACGTCACCCGGGCCAGGGATGTCGCAGCAGCGGCCCAAAGCGCGAGGCGGGGCGGCTATGTGCAACACTCAGGCTCTCACAAATAGTGAAATAGAGGAGCTCAATTGGATTTAAAGATGAATCGTACACAATCACAAGACCGACAATACCATCAAGAATAAACAAAGGTCAAAGCCCCGTGTGTAGGGGAGTCCCATATGGTCTTGAAGTGGTCGGAAATGTGCATCGCTTGCCGATGTAGACTTCCGAGGAAGTCGTGCTCAGCTGAGAGAGCCAAAAAGCGACATGTAAACGCTTATGAGCATCCCACACTGCATGGCGAGCAACAAGAGAGCACAGGTTCAACAGAGATCGAACACATTCAACCGAAAATTTCATCGAAAATCCTTCCCCAGGCAACATCGTGAAAAGAGAAGTTGTTCTTCCCGTTTCGAAGCGATATAGAGCAGGGTGCACAGCGTAATCGATCATTAGTCCGTTTGTTCACGGCAACAGTAATGACGGTGGCGTGACCGCAAGCTCCAACCTGGCAACTGCAGAGATTAGATCTGTATAGGTCATGGTCATCAATAAATTGGCGGATTTTCTGAACGCAGAGTCCGGGTAGGTCGCCACCAAATCCGATAACAATGTCAAATTCGTGATGTATAGCATTCAGGGCAAAGGCAAGAGTAGAGGCAGTAAGCGCGTCGCACTTTTGTCGAAACCTCCTGATCTTGGACCAATCCCTTTTGCAGGAATCCGGGCATGAAGGAAAAATATTGAACACGGCAAAATTATCTCTTTTTCCTTTTAATCCGGGATACGTAGAGATCCCTCCGGTGCTTCCATCATCGAGATCGATTTTTACGACTCTGTGCCCGCGCTGAGGGGGCAGGAGTGGTAACACAGATGAGTCAATGACAACGGTCAGGTTGTCATTCTCAGACGCCCTAATCTCGGTGATTGAAATCCTGCAATCTGAGATGTTGGCGTCATTGATGAAGGAGTTGAACTTTGAGTCATGATCGGATTCAACGCGAACCCCCCTGATTGGTGGAAGAGCAGGAGCGGCAGGGGGAATATGCACGGGTTGGGTGGGATGGGAGAGATATGATTGCAGAAACCCCTGCTTGAACATCCCAAGGGTGTGGAGATTTTTGCTCCATACGATCTTGTCGACGCACGCCTTTGTGAGGATGTCGGCTCCCTGATAGTCCGAAGGGCATGCAACGAAACGGAATATCTTGTCGTTGTATCGCTCATTGAGCCACGCGATATCAACCCGTTGGGTACGCGACATGTATCGCATGTTCGGGTTATTGCCCGTGACGATTATTCTGCATGCGGCTTCATTGTCCTCAAGGACGCTGATGGGTTGTGGGATCGAAGCGTCATATTTGATTTTGCACTTACATACGATTGAGTCCGAGGAGCCGCGACCGATGGCAAAGTGCCAGAGAGCGGCGAGCATCATGGCCTCTTTGGAAATGCCGTGATCGAGGGCGACAATTTCGGCCTCGGGAGTAGACTTCGATACGGAAGTTTGCTTCTTGCTCACGGCGGTGATGGGCATGTAGGTGCGGGGGCCAACGAGGCACACGAGGACCCCGGATGTGCTTTTTGCGTCGGTGCGATCACCGGCGAGGTCAGCATCGCAGTAGGTGACGACTTCGATCATATCAGATCGATCGCCAACCCATCCATAGAGGTGCAATTCAATGGTGGAGTTAATGTACGACACGAGCCTGTGAAGCTTCTTGTCGCACAATTGGTTCCACTTTGTGATTCTGCTGGCAAGCGCTTGCACTGGTCGGATTAAATCATAACGGCCCATACGAGCACCATATAAGATTTTCATTAAGACTTGTGCAGCTGCGTCGCCTAGGACGCCGGGCTTGGCAGAGATGACCTCGATGTCTTCTTTTTGATCAACAAGCCTGTCAAACTCCGGGTTTACCGGGTTCTCGTCAAATTCAGGCTTGCTCTCGTCAAGGAACGGGGTCTCGACAGTCTGAAGGGCCTTTGGAAATTTCGACTGGCAAAGTTCGAGGTAACGCTCAACACATGCTTGCATGAAGCAAGATTCGTTGTACTTGATGAGGTTGATCTTGGCTTTGCCGCGACATGCGTCGGCAGCAGGCCTTCGGTCCGGGCCGAAACGCATCTCCGGTATAGGCTTTGAGGGAGGATGTCCGACCGTCCAGGCAGTCCTTGGATCGAAGGGCCCATCAACGGTGGCTGATCTGAACTCGTGCTCGCAGCCGAGATATCTCTTGAGAGGACGGGGCTCCTCCATATTGATAACGGAACCTATGAGTCTCCACCCTTCGGCGAGGTTAGCCGATGGGCCACTTTGCTTGAAATCGTCAACATAGACAACGAGAAAGGTCTCAAGTGCAGGGTGACGAAAAACACTGGGCCAGTCGGGGATGGGCACAAATCCAACCTTTTTAAGTTGGGTCTCGCAGTGCTGTTCCCAAAAACCTCCAGCGTCGGGGTGTCCATAGAGCGCAAGAACAAGGGGGCATACGGGGTCTTGCATGCCCTCCCATTCCTTCGGCCATTGGTCACGGGGAAGGCGTATCCAGGTCTTGGTTCCGCCGAGCAGCGCCTGTGTATATGCGGATTCCCCGTCGCTGACTTCAAGCGAGTTTCCTGGCAAAAGTCCGTATGCATCAGCAACCTTTCCCGCCGCCATGGTGGCAGGGCACGAAGTGATTTCGGAAAACAGAGCCCAGGCATTGGACTCGTCCCTAACGTGACACCCCTCGAAGACAACACGGCCCTTGAACTTCCTGTTTGGATCATCCTCAGCAAGTTCGTGATTCTTTTCGACGCATATGTCAAAGATACGACCGACATGAACTTTGGTCCCTTCTCGTTTTGCCTCAGCAGCGACGTCACGCCACTCACGCACCCTGGATTGGTCCCAACAGCCGAGATCCCTAAGCTTCTTCCACTCCTTTTCTAGGGCGGCGAAGGCCTTGGGATCGAGCTTCGCCTCCTTCCGAGGCACAGGGCGAGCGACACAGGCACTGAACGGAGGGAGCCCGAGAAATGGACTGTGACCGGACCCATCGGCCCCACGAGGCATGGCAAACCACTCGGTGTTTCCGGTGGAGGACCACATATGTGATGGGAAAGTAGCGGATGCAGCGGGGGCACCTTTGTCGGTGCTACCGAATCCTTGCCCCCCTCTTTCGGTGGCACGCGGCTTCTGCACGCATATGACGGGCTCAAGAATAGAGACGCGCTCAAGAATGAGTTGCGCGATTTTGTCTCCCTTCTTGATGAGGAAGTCACTGTTCGAATGGTTGAAGATTACAACTTTGACCTCTCCGGTATAGTCGGGGTCAATGACGCCGGCACCGATGTCAATCATGTGCTTGGCAGCAAGGCCAGAGCGGGGGGCTATTCTCCCGTATACTCCCTCGGGAATGGTGATGGCTAATCCAGTCCCGATGGTGGCTTTGTCGCCAGCGGGGACTATGTGATCATCGGCCGATTGAAAATCCAGACCAACACTTTCAGGAGTCCCGCGACTCGGGACAGCGACTCCTTCCCGAAGAGGATGGATGTAGAGCGCATGGGGGTCTCTTTTCCATGCGGCGCGGTTGTTGGGCTCGGCGACCGCGACAGGAATCGTAGATCTCTCAGTCCTCCCTCTGTACCAGGATTTGATGATTGTCTGGCACATCTGCTTTGGATAGAGGGCAGTGAGCGGAGTGAGGGACCCCTCAATTCTGGCGTGCGCGAACCCCTTTTCATGATGACACGTTCGGCCCCCGAGCGCGGCGGCGAGGTCGGGAGAGTTCGTGGCGATTCTCCACTGCTTCCGGATGGGCGTTCCGTTCTTGTCCTTCATTCCGAAGTCGCATCCGTCAATATTGACAGTGAGAATCTCAGGATCGTCAAGAAACTTCTTCATGAAGGGTTGAGACCATCCAAGGCAATGACGTGGCCATTCATAGGCAATTCGTCCACCACCCTTCCGTACTTCACGAGAAACTCGAATGAAGGCCGCGAACATGATTTGGGACTGTCTTCGAGCGTCGTTAAGCTCGGCGGCGAATTCGGGTCCGTACTGAGAAAGGTTGACGTATTGCCAAGTACTCCAAGGTCCACAGGGAATAGAGGACCAAAGATCGCATTTAGGGTTCTTCCTAACGATCTCGATTAGCCTCTTAACATCCTTGCTCTTAAGGATATCAAAGGAGTCCTTGTGCACGCGAATGGCATCTCCGCCAAATTCGAACATAGTGGCGGAGAGTGCGGAATCGGCTTCGCATGCAAATTCAATTAGGAGTGATTTATTGGAGGTGGCCGGCGCGCCAGGATGATCGTCGCCAGGTTCGAAGCGAGACTTCTCAACCTCAAGCTCCCTCTCAGTGCTGACATAGATCCTTCGCGCGGTGAGCGACATGGCTCGCCAATCATCGGACGAGATGGAGTTGGGCTTCCCCGTCCCGGTGTAGGGACGTTCTTTGCGTTTGGAGGACTGAGGATAATCAATGTCCTCCTTACCTCCCGGCAGCACATCTTCGCAGAGTGGCTTCTTGGGAGAGGGACGCCTCCTTTTGGGCGCGCAGCCCTTGTCGAAGAGGATAGTAACCCCGGTCCAGAACTTATGTGTTCTAACCCGATGGCCGCTGGCATACACATCACGGGAGTCGCGATAGACCTCGTCTTTGGAGTCGAGGAAGTTGCAATGAGTGATCCTGACGTCGTCGAGATCAGCTTGGACCGGCCCCCCTGAAGGCAGAGGACGGGTGTCGTCTCCAAAGAAGTCCTTTCTCGCCTTGACATGGTATCGATGCCAGGACCTTTCTTCTTCAAAGCGCACCCAGTAATCATCCCTTTTGTCAGGGGAAGATCCATCCGAGACGTGACGATCTATGAGGTCAGTCTCAGGAACATTGTCAGAGTCAGCATTCTGTCGCCGATTTCGACGATCATCCTCATCGTCCCCATGGTCAAAGCGCCCCTCGTCAAAGCTGAAGGACTCGTCTTCACGGGGCAGAATTTTTCCGCTGAGGTGATCAGGGTCTGATAGGCGATCATGCTTGTATGATGCAATTTCTCGGGTACGAGCCTCATATGCTTTTAGCAGAGGAAACACGAACGGCTCTTCAGCATCGTGGTATATCTGTTTCACTTGGTGGATACTGGGTCGAACAACTCCAGCCTGAAAATGCTCGAGGTCAGCAACATAGTAGTCGCCCTTCCATTTCCCTCCAGGTTCGAACCGATAACCAAGGAAAACACCAGGTTTGGCAACAGGGGCGAACTTGGGAGCCTTATAGTGATCGTGTTCTTCGCCGGGAACAGCGGGAGCGATACTAGATTCCTCCTCAGCGAAGTCAGCGAGGGGGTCGTAGTCACAGTCACGCAGAGCTTCCTCGATTTCTTCTGCTGACATGGGTTCATAGTCATCATCAGAAAGAGGTGCGTCTTCCCTTGAGGTTTCGCCCCATTTCTCGAGAGCGTGGACGTCGACCTGAAAATAGGTTTCGCCAATCCAATCTTGCAATTGATCATCTCTAGGATCACTCAGATTTCTCCACGTGGTTGACTGAATAGAGTCATTTTCACCGTTGAGATATTTAATGATGGTGAGAGTTTCGTCAGCGAGGAATTCAAGGGCAGTTGGAGCCCCTTGGATCGAAGAGTTTCTTTCTGGGTGTCCGGTGTATACGGATAACACACTCGTTCTCTTCGTCTTTGCTCCAATAGTCATCGTCGGCAGGCTTATTTTGATCTTCGGGGGCGTTTTTGATCCCCCCCTTTTCAACACGACGCGGTTTGGGGGCGACGGGGAAGAAATCAACCAAGCAACCGAAGGGAAGAAGCTTGCCGTTGAAAGGAAGGGGGGCGTGTCTTTTAGACCACGCGCTTCCACCTCCCCGATTCTCGATGTTCCTAGCGACGGCAAAGTACTTTGTTGCATAGGGCCACCATCGGGCTTCTAACCCGGCTTGACGTAAAAGCACACGTGCACCATGAAGGACTAATTTGACTTTGTTTTCAATAATGCCGTTGGTCTTTGGCATCCCCGGAGTAGACCATTCATGTATCCAGCGCAGTTCTTTGCAAGCACTGACAAGTTCTTTAGCTTGATCAGTGTGCATCATCTTGATGTCATTTTGAGGCCCTGCGAAACGGTTGAAAGCGTCAACGGTGTTAGCATCAGAGCGGTTTATGACAGGCATGACATCGATCCACGAAGTGGCGAGATCATAGAAAACGATGGCGTCGGCCTCGCCGTTAATGCCCCTGTCACGTAGCCCTCGCAGAACCATCGTGTCGGCGGTGACTAAGTCGCCAAAGTCTTCGGCTCCATGACCAGCCGCGCCCTTCTTCCGGAACAGCCTAACATTCTCCATCTTGGCACGCTGGCAATGCGAGCAAAAAGGGTTCTTGGGAAGATGAGTCATCATGTGGCGGAGGGTCAAGGCGTCAGCTCTCCAGTCATCGGCGCTACGCAGGGGGCCGTGGCCTTCAAGTTCGACGGTTTCCTCAATTGGATCAGAGGCAGGAGGATCAGGGTCGGGTGGGCCAGGATGGCCTTCGGGTACAGAAGGTATGTCCTTTGTTCCCTCTTTGATGACATCCCCGGAAAGAGCAGAAGGAGCGGGAACAGCAGGGATGTCAGGGTACTGATCGGCCACCGGAGAACTGAAGTTACAACGTGAGGCAGGCAAGTATGGGACGTTGTTCAGCACGTCGAGCACAATTTCCTTGCCATCAGGTCCTTGAAGGACGGGAAGCTCACCTGCGGGCCAGGTGAATGTATAACCTTGCTCCATACAGCGCTTGCCGATTGAGATGAGCGATGGCGTGTTCTGCATGACGTGGGCATTAATCACCTCGTCAATGTCCTGCATATCAGCAGCAATGCTTCCGAGGGTCGACGCCGTACCGTTGGCGGTCTGCAGGGCATGGGTACGTCCGGATTTCCTCACCAGACTCTGCTCTCCGGCACTAAGTTCGTTCAGTCCAACAAGGTCGATGGGGCAGCCTGTATCAGCAAGCCATCGGATCGATCGTTCGTGCCCAGGAGCGGATGGAGTGGAGGACATGCGCGATGCTCTATACATCATGCGCCGTCGAATCGGTTTAGATTCGAGGTATTCGCCCTCCTGATCAATGGCGACCTGCTCCTGCATGGAGAGTGCGCGGAGAATGGCCTTCTCACTTTGCCGTTCAATGGTGATCTTTGAAGCGTTCTTGAACTCCCCAGAGTGAGTATATGATGGATTCCTGGATTTCTGAGAAACATGAGAAATCTGCTTCATAAGGTTGTTATCGGAAACGACGATATACTCAATCATGGCGGAGTCATTGATCTGAACTGTCGGGCTGCGATCGTCGTTGTAGACGTTCGGACGCATAGAGGCATTCCACGCGGCACGCTTAACAGGATCAGTGTATGACCAAAAAGTAGTTTTCACGTCGCCGGTAAAACCGATAGGACAGAACATCCTATTCCGCGAAGTGTGAGAGGTGATTGGAAGGTCCTGGATAACCCGTCCGTCGGGGATTGAAACGGTACGTCTCCACACCACATGCTGTAGCCCGGGGCCCCCACCAGTGGGTCCCTGAAACATGCAAGCCCGGTGATCGGTTCTAGACCACACCTGTGCATCAGCAGGAGGAGAGCGGCCGGGTGTCCTGTCAGAAAGGGCACCCGTCAGGCCACCAGATTCGCGTTTGGTCGCTGGGCATGCGATAGATATTCCCGGCGAGGCCTGTGGGTAACGGCCCGCCCCTCTCAGAAACCCTCGTCAACCCCGGGTGCGGGACTGTCAATTCGCCCATCAGGATAGGGATTCGACGAATCGCCCCCTTGCTCAATAGCAGGGGCACTGGCTTCCTGGGAAGCGGGGCCAGGTCGGAGGGGGCTTCTATTGCACTTTGGACGCGTGCACTTGCCGACGTTTAGCCACTCTCTGCAGTACCCAGGGTATATGGGGCCGTCGTTATCCCGGGGAGAATTCGGCTTCTCCTCATGGTGCGCAAAGCGGCAGTCAGAACCTCGCCTACATTGCCCCTTCTGCCAATCATGACAAACTCCAGGGGTGGCAGGATGCTCATGGCGGCGATCTCTTCCTGGAGAAGGGCGCTCCCTGCTACTCCGCCTGGGGTCATCAGATCGCGTCTTTCCGCGATCACGATCACTTGATCACGCGTCCCCTGTCTTGCGAGTATCCCCAAACGGCGATGGACGGCGCACCCCAGGAGCGGCGGCATTCGGGTTGCGATCAGCATGCGGAGATCGGGAGTACATTCGATCCTTTATCTCAGAGACATTGTACCTCGTCCTCCACCTCGACACAGCGTTGCGAGCGGCCCTCATGATCCAGTCGTAATTCTGCACGTCTGGATTACGATCCCAGTGTTGTACGTCAGGCATTAAGCATGGTGAGTGTCGAACTTGCTCAAAGAAAACATGCTGAAGAACATGGTGATCAATCGGTGCGGTGATTCCGCCCAGGAGTCCTTCCCATTTATCAAGGAATTTCTCAAGCTGAGGCTCGCCAGACCCGGCAGCTCTGCCGAGGGATAGGCGAAGAAGTTCATTCGTACGGATAGACTGGCTCCCGACTTCATCGGGACGAAGGTATTCAATGAGACAGAATAGGATCTGGCGGCTTTTCAGCCTCGTCCCCCTTTTCACCTGAGCCTCTTCAGTCAGCCTGCTGATCTTGGCAACAATAGGTTTCGATGTGATGCACTTTCTCAGTGCAGCATTGAACTTATTGTCAAGGATCGGGTAGAGGCACTCCCCATCAAGTTCCTCTATTGTGCTGGCGTTTTCAACACTCATGACCCAAGACATGGCATATGGCGAGTCATAGCTGAATGCGTTGCTCACGATTTCTCTCGTGGAAATGATCCAGTCTCGCAACTCATGCGGTGCGGGCTCTTTTTCGAGCTCTATGTTGGCGCACTTGTTCGCCTCAGATGGCAACGAAGTTAAGGGCGGTCGAGTAGCCTGCCCAAAAACATGGGGAGGTAAAACGCCGTCTCTGCCAATGGATATGGCACACAGAGAGCAACTCCCGGACGATGGCGGGCAGCACGCGGCACATAGAGAAGTGCGGCACAACGAACAAGTTTGGAAGCATGGAGGTGTCCCGGGGATGCTGGTCTTGACATTTATGTTGCACCGAGGGCAGACCCTCTCCTCAGCGGAAGATCGGCGAATATCGGGAGCTCCAATACCGCCGACGCCACCGACGCCATGCACACCCTTACCGAGTCCTGGTGGAAGAGAAAAACCAGTTGGCCCGCCAGAGTTATCCTGTGCCCCGTGGTGAGGCTGTGGATTCTGCTGATTTGTCACAGCAGCGTCAGGTCCGTATCTCCCGCGAATGACTCCCTGAGACGTTCCATGCTCAACCTGACCGGTGAAAATCCCCCCTGTAGGGGAACATCCGGGGTACGTGTTGATGGTCCCCCTCGGAACTGCTCGTCCGACTACGGGCGAAGACATTGCCCTTGGTGGCATTGGCCCGGCAGCTCCGGCGTGGGAACAGAAACCAGAATTCCCTTGGTGCGGTTCAGGACTCCGATGTGACGGATCTCCACGTGATGGCCCGGATCCAGGATCAGGAGCAGTGCCATCCTGCTGATTATGATCAGGAATGCAATCAGGTCCTCCAGGCCCCGCACTGGGGCCGCGATGCTTAGTTTTCCCGTCGGGATCAGCTCTCAGACAACCGAGGCAAATAGGTCGAACACTCGATCCAAAACGACGTACATCGTCAGGCGAAGCGATGTGTTGATCGCAGTACTCGTCCTTGCATATGAGACACCTCACAAGTCCGTGTCTCCCCCCTCTTCCTCTGCATGCGCGGCATCTAGGAAACTGATCGCTGCACTTGAAACATGAGTTACAGTCATGGTCAAAGCAGTCTTCGCAGACTGACTTGCCGCAGCTTCGGCATGGATAGCGAGGTTCCCGATGCTGTGGATGCCCTGGCTCCTCATGAGCACACCTGGCCCGGTTATCAGGGGCAGCGCCGGCAGCCCGAGCAATGGCCCTCGTTCTAGAGGGATCCCTGCCGAAGATGGGGGCTGATGGTGATGGTGGGGGTGGCCCCGAAGGAGGTGGAGGTGGAGGAGGCCTCGCCGAGCTGACGGTGCGAGCATCACGAGGAGGAGAACCTCTAGGAGCCCTTCCCTGGGTTAAGGGATCTGTGTCTCCAGATTTCTCCCATGATCCCGTTCCGGCGGTCGAACCAGCGCCAGCACTTGAGGATCCGCAGGCAGCAAGAGGTTGCTCCCTCAATTCAGCGATCTGCATGTTGATCTCATTGACCCTCAGCACAAGCTTCATAAACTGCTCTTGCATGTCCCTCGGGTTGGGGCCTAAGCTTTTGTCATGAAGGTCCTTGACACATCTAGCAATGCGGGACAATTGAAGCTTGAATTCTTCCTGTTTCTGTGAGTTCTCATTGAGGGCTCCGGATACCTTATCACTGAACTGCTTCAGGTCGGTCGCAGGAACGAGATGCTGGATATACGTCTCGACGTTCCCACGGATGGTTCTTTCTCTTGAGATGGTTCCCTCAATGTCGATGACACTGCGAGAGTTCGCCTCAACTTCGTCTTTGATTTTCCGAACCTCAGCCTCAAGGGCCCCGATCTCAGAAAACCTAAGAAGCTGGACCTTGGCGTTCTCAAGTGATTCGGCCTGCTCGCGAAGTTCAGCAGCGGATATGACGATCGAGTTAGATCTCTCATCATACATCTTGAAACGCTCATTCATCTCCTTCTCGCTTCGGGCAACCCACTCGTGGAAATCACGGAACTTAGCCTCGTGTTTTGAGAGAGTTCCGGCAACAGCAGAGAAGGATGATTCAACTTTCTTCTCGAAGGCGTCAACACGGTTATTGATCTTCTTGATCTCACCGACGCAAGCGTTGATATCATCCCTACATGAACGAATCTCAGCTCTGCATCCCTGGATTTCGGCCTTGCACCCCTTGACCTCGTTATGGATCGCGAGAAGCAGTCGTTGAAGCTCAGATGCAACAGGATGGCCGCCACTTGTGGAAGCAGACGGAGCAGGACGACTATCAGCGTCATGATCTCCGCGGCTATTCTCTTCCCTGTCGGGAGTGCAGCCCGGAGTTCCGATTTGAAAGAATGCGGGGACAACGGAGTCGTTGACCGGTTGATTCGAAGGAAGCCCTCCATATCCAGGGGCAATAGTGCTAAGACCAGGTCTCCGATTCCTAGGCGTAGAGTTAATCCCGTCATCAGTCTCCTTCTCAGACATCGGGGCGTTGGAGCTGAGCCCAGACCCCGCAGAGTGTATAGGAACGTCAATAGGATCGTGATGAGCTGGGGGATTAGATCGCAGTCGTAGAGCAGCTTCACGTCTCTCGGGTGACTCAGAGCTCCTCTTTGTGGCTCGTGAGTCAGTGCCGGTTTGTCCCGACACATTATCAAATGATGATGATCCGCGAAGTTGAGCTTGATCTGGATTAGGTTGAGTGAGATCAAGCCGTTGAGCAACGTCACCATTGAGTGGCTTAGGGGAAAGTACTTTGGCAACGCGGCTCGGCGGGAGCGATGTAGTTCGTCTCTCTGGTGTGACCTCGGCCTCATCGATTACATCAAGGATTCCAGGAATGGTTTCATCATCTTCATTTCCTCTCCTGGGTGGCTGATGGAAGGGGATGTCGAGGAGGTCAAATGGAGTAGAGCCAATACCAGGTGTATCCTGCTCGGATCCATCGCTGGTACGGTGGCTGGACTGCTCCTCGAGGTCGATGACGTCGGGGGCGGACTCTTTTCGAGCCTGACGCCGATTGAACGCCGCGAAGAGACCGGCATGGCTTCTTGACGAAGAGAAGGAAGGATTTGGGCCTGCTGTTTCGCGGCCCGCATCCGATCGACTAGTACCTGATGTCCGATTTGGCGGATTTGAGCCCGCGTTGTAGCGGTTCGCATCCCGACCTCGGGTACCTGAGGAAAGCGGTGGATTCGGACCAGCGTTGTAGCGGTCCGCATTCCGGTCGCGGGTACCTGACAGGTGAGATGATACTGCATCAGGGATGAAGTCCATATCCGCCGGACTGGGGTGATCGTGAATGATGTCAATGTCGGATGAACCTGAGACGGGAGGAGGGCCAGCTATTTGCGGCCAATCCTCAATCGCCCGTTTGCCCACCTCGGGTTGGGCCGAACCTGCAACATGAGAAGGGGAGAAATCTTCAATGGGGTCATTTTCTCCATCATGAGGAAAACCCTGAGTAGGCTCATGCGTAGGCAGGGCATCAAAAGATCTGTCAATTCGGGAAGGCTGAGACCTCCAATCAGCATCAAAAAGGGATTGAAAATCCAGATTCCCAACCGAAACGGGGGCACCCGAGTTAAAGTCGAGCCGACCGAAATCAGGCGGTGTAGCCTGCGATCCACTGCCGAGGAGTTGGTCAAACTGATCCCATGTAAGGGACCATGATTGAACCGGCTCCGGATGAGCAGCATGATGGACAGCCCGGTCCTCGATCTGGAGCGCCACGAACGGAACAGTAGGCGAAATCGATGAGGGCACCTGATTTGGAGGAACCTCAGCCTCTTCTAGAGGGGGTCCGTCCTCGATCTGGAGCACTGCCGCCGGGATAGGGGCCTCCGCATCCTCATCAAACACAACCTGAGAAAGGATCCAATCGTCCGTGATCACCCCGGGATTGGGCTCTGCGCCCACCATCGGGGGAATGGGCCACAGCCGGCTGTCTAAGCCGGGGGCAGCAGGCGCGGCGTTGCCGCGAAGGGCGTTGGCCTCGTCGTCCACGAAGCCCGGCCCACGATGAGAAGCTCCGGGGGACGCCATTGCTCGTACAAGTAGGCGATGGGAGCAGGTAGCGGGTCACGTCCCGCAACCGGATCACCAGCCCCAGCTTCTAGCTGTTACGGCTGATAACCTGCGGTTTTGGGCGAACACGAAGTAGCCCAGGGAAGCAAATGAGCACAAGGTAGATCACAAAGTGCCCACAGCACCCGGAAACACAACTCGGATGAAGCTGTGGATGATGACCGGGTTGAGGATGTGACGGTAGAAGAGGAAAATGTTTGGGGAGGTTTGAAAACACGTTGCAATAGTAAATCGGGAAGTATGCCACCAAGCCCAGGGCGCCCGCGCCGTAAAACCAGGTACCTCCTAGTGCCAGCCCTATCCCGCACCAAGCAGCAAACTACTTAATGAGGGGGAAGACCGCCGCACTATGGCGCCTGACGTTTTACCGCAGAAGACCTGTCGGGAGGTGGAAAACTTGAGCCAAACGGCCATTCGGCCGTTTTGCCACATGATGAAACAACACGTGAACAAAACACAGGCAAAAAAGAACAAGTCTAAACTTTTAATTCAGTTAAGACGTTTTCTTCAACACGTACGTCCAGGAGCTGACTCGGAACTCAGGCGGTCCAGCTCCAAAGATCTCTCTTAGTGTGCTTCAAGAAGCTTGGTAAGCCCCATATTTGATTCCCTCATGGCCCGAATCTGCACTGCTAAGCCCCACATGTTTTTGGACTCGGGTTGCTACGTAAGAGAGCCACAAATTGACAAATTGAGCTTTGAAGCCAAAAAGGCAATGAGTAATGATGTAGCCTCTGGTACACAAGGTCCTTGAATGAGTTAGTAAGTGGGGGATTTGATCCTCAGTTCCTCCACGCCCCTGTTTTTGGATTTCCCCTAAGCCGCTGAACCCGGACCAGTTTTCTGGGGGTTCTTATTTTACCACTTCCTTGGGGACATGTAAACTCGCCCCGATTTCGAAATGGATCTCGCCTCTCCATCAGCGTTGATCTCCCGCACTGCGTCCCCGAGAATCGTGCTAAAAACCTCCGCGCGCGCGTGAGCGAGGTTTCGGCACGTGGCATTTCCGGGTTTGGGATTGAGGGGCATGGAGGCTCATAGTATTCTTCCAGCAAAAGTGTTTTCAGACCATCGATGTACTCACTTGCATGAAGGACCCACAATTAAAAGGTTCACCTTTCGGGGCCATGGCAAAAAAAGGACCCAAAAAGGTTAAACTGAAAAATAAAAAGGTTGGAAAGTGAGTTTCGTACCATCAACTTCCATTTGGTTAAGGCCTTAGGAAAACATATTTCCGGTACTGATTAATTCCTTGTAAACCAACAAGTTGTTTTTTTACATATTCGTAAGAAAATGGAGGTCAACAACATGTTTGTAATTCAGTGTACACCCTTCAAAACCCATACCTCAAGATGTCGCAGGGACTCCGTGCTCAAGGGAGACCGCTGGGAAAATTGGAAGCTAAGGCGAATAAAACATCCTGAATCTTAAACCCATCCAAAAAAGGGTACTGTCAAAAAGAGACTCATCCAATGGGGGCTTGCCCTCGCTGTCTTGTTGTTTATGCGGGGAAGCAGCTGCACCGAAGACATCAATTGGCCGTAAAACATGTGTCGAGCCCATTCGGATCCAGGTGCCCTTTCTTACACATCACTTGCGCGTCTTTTTATTGGGTACTGTTTTTGCATGGATCTACAGGGAAACCACAAGGACAACACGCATAGGGGTTCCCGTATTTTGAGACAAACCTACGTAAACATCAAGGCAGGATGCTTTTCTTGCTGGTGCGATCGGCAGAGAATGACCATGACTCAGAGAACTCTGACCATGTCGCGCGTCGGGCTAGTTGAGGTCGTCAAGAACAGGCAGGTTTGATTCCTGGCAGGTCTTTCTCAGGCTACCTTGTTGGACGAATGTATGCCCAGCCAAAAAGAACGGGTATAATTTTGTGCGCCAAACTTGGTAAAAGGACCGGCCTCATTTTGTTCGGGCTCAGGTGATTGACCCCTGGCGCAGAAAATCACCTTTGACAGATGTGAGCCCGGGTCTGTCTCAAAAGGGCTGATGCACGTCCGCTGTGGATGTTCCTGGTTTCCCTAAGCACTTGGAGGAATTGGTTGCTTCTTTGACTGGTGCTCAGTAACCTGGGGGTTCCCTTGACATCCCTTGACAAGGAATGGTTTACAAGGGCCATTCCTTCATGGTTGGAGTGCTTCACCTGCCGAGGCTCATCTGCTTTCACTTCCACACGCTCTTTGTCGGCGTCAACTTGACCAGGTGATCCATCACGGATGACTTTCTTCGGGCTGGTCTAACGCGCATCACCTCGCCCCGTTGCAGTCTCCAAATTGGAATCCTCAGTGCCTGACATCCTGAGGGGTGGATAACCCCCGAGCCCCAAGCAAAAGGGGCTCACTTCTCGAGTGGATTGGGCAACAACACGTCCACACGTAGTTGTTTGGTTGCCACTCAAATTTTGGTCTTCTCAAAAAGTGATAAGCCCCGCAACCTGCGGAGTAAACATAAACGGTGCTTCTTTCAGCCACGAAACATGAATAGAGCCTACAAACTCAACAACGGAACCAACACATGCCAAACGCAGTGAAGGGAATGGAAGGTCTGTGGTTTCGGCTCGGATTCTGGGGCTGTGACCAAGGTGCCCACGCACCGACCTTGGGAGAATGCGGGCTCCCCCGAGTGAAACTCCGGCCACGGGCAAACGATGGATGAAACGCCATGCTCAAACCTGGTTCTCAGGGAGATGGGTATGGCTCAAAATTAAAGAGCTGGAGTTACGCGTGTTTTAGTCTTTGGGTCCACGTACCAAGGTGCCATTTTTGCACCACTTTCTTGAGCCACAGCCAGATGGTTGCAGGAACGAGCCGAAACCAGGAAAAAAAACAACGTCATGTAGACTTAGAGACAAAACCCACTGCTAGCTTGAAAGGGAAGCTCGCTCAATAGAAACACACGATTAGATTGTATGTTGTGCTGTCTGTTTTGGAAGAAGGTCCATAACAATACCTATATAATGTGCTTCTGTGTTCATTCAACTTTCTATGACACAATTTTTGTGGCGACAATTCAATTAAATCAATGCAAGCCAACTGTCATTGAATATTGTGATACCAATATGTAAGTAACATTCAGGTACAGTCCAGATAATGATTAAACCATGCATTAAATGAAGGTGCCCTGAGAACATATAATCCACTCCATCAACACAGTTCCAAACATGAATAGTGCAACGATTCATAAACTCAAACAGGAACACTATTGATGTCACTAATTTCAACAAACACACTGCAACTCATCTAAAGTCAGGTCAATTTCGGCCCTGTGGTTTCGTCATGCGCGCCAAAAGGGAAAGTGTTCGCTTGTAGGCCAAAATGCTTGTGGGCCACACTTGTGTGACGTAAAGAGCTACTCATTTTCACCTCGCGCCGTCTGCTAGACAGATGGTAGGTCCGCCAATCAAAGAGCGAAGCCGGCAAGCCCCAACCACACCTGCGCTTTCGGGGAGGGAAGGGAAAGGGGAGGGGAGGGGAGGGAAAGGGCCCCAAAAAATGCCCATGACTTTGAGAACCCAAACCAACACCTCCATTCTCAGAGAGACGAAACACCAGGCACATTTACCAGTCATGGCCGTTTTCATGCAAAACCAAGAAACACATATTACACCCAAACATCAATTCAGGCGAAAAGCGAGATCATGAGCCCAGGTACACTAAGGTGTAGCTTCTGACCTTGCCATCCTGATAAACAAAAACATTGGAGAAAAAGGCAACCCTTTGTTTTGCTACTATTCCGCATTGCTTCCAATTGCCACTGGCCACTTCACCCATTTCCTCTGGTTGCCTAAGTGGCTGGAAACACTGGTGTTTACCATAACCCCAAATTCAACGAGAAAGTGCCACCTACCAAACTCGGCAACTGCTGGTTTGGAGCCGAATCGGTGGTTTTGGCTAGGACTGGTCTCCCATTCACCTAGAACCATGGGTTCAACTCCAAACCACACTTGGTTGGCGTTGGCAGGGGAGCTAAAAACAACAAATATAGCAGTGAAGTGGTCGGATTTCAACCACTAAACCACCATAAGCAAAAGTTCGTAAAACATGTTTCCCAACAACAACCATGCGCTGGGGTTCAGTCGATCGAGGCTGCGGCAAGTTCCGCCGACCAGCGCGCAGGGCTTCCACCAGTCATGCAACGGGCCCGCTACTTGGGGGCTCCTCGCGAAGGCTGCGGGAAGTTCGGCTCAATTGCCTCCCTGTTGTTTTTGTCCCCTGGAGAAAAAACATATGCCCAGTAGAAATAGAGTCTCTTATTTTCTTGAGCTATTCTTGAGCAAAAGGAGTCTACAGCTGGTTTGCTGTGAAGAAAGGCTAGAAACGTCAGAGCTATAGTTGCTTCAAAGAACATGGACTCTGAAATCCATGCCTTGCTTTAACGAAAAGGAGTTAGAGAAGCCACTAGGTACGATGTCAAACCCCTGAGCCCGCGTGTGCTGTTTGGCCAGGTGTTTGCTCGAGAAATTCAGCCCGCCAAAAAACAGCGCCGAGCATGTGAATTCGGTCCCAGGTGTTTGGAACACAACTAGCACATTCACACACACACACACAGTTCAGGGTTGCCAGGCTGGCAATGGATGCTTGCCCTTGTCGTCTTTGAGCTTGAACCGGCCACAGGGCCAAAGTCGCTATTTTTCGAGGTCTTGGAAAAGGGGTGTAGCGATTTGTTTGTCCAACCAGCAAGAAGAAATGGATCCCTACAGGAACCTTGGTTGCCAACCTGCCCTTTTGAGAGGTCGCTATAGCGTGTCCAAAACCTAGCGGCACATGCAATCCTCAAGACCAAGGACATCAGTTGTGTGTTCAGCGAAGGCAATAAGATGGTGGTAGCCAAGGGGAAAACACACACTTGTAAGTGCAACGAAAAACCCAAAGGACCGCGAGTCCCCGAATTTTCCCGGGAAACTTCGTTGAGTGCTAATGGGCTGGTGCTGCACCAAGCAAAAACCGCTCGCAGGTCTACGAAAGAATGAGGATACCGTTTGAGCATACGGACCCAATAGAGAAGGAATCCGCGTGGTACGGCTTCTTTGGTATGCTCACATGAAGGGCGCTTGCAGCGGTATGGAGGTCATACTGATAATTACTCAGAGCTTATGTTGGTGGTTTGCATCCATCCCAAACCCATACGTGGTTGCCTGGAAGTCCAGTTCCAGGAAAGCTTCAAAGCTTCTTGGAGAAAACAGTTCCCGCGGTCCTAAGCTGGCGCGTCCCCTCAGCCTGACGCGTGGCCCGCTGGAAAGGGACACAACTTCCCTTGGAAAGGGAGATGCAAAGCTACTTAAACATAACAAGCGTATACACCACGACTTTTTAGGGGACCCAAATGGTTGGTTTCTCTTTAAATCTGAACACACACACACACACACACTGGGGACCCTCAAAAACAAACGCACCCATACAAAAGGGTATCATGTTTGGGGACCGAGGCAGTCTTGGCATTTTAGTTCACTAATGTTGAACCCGGATCTAAGTGGAATCCCGGGTTGGTTTTGATTGGGGGGTGTCTCCTTGTTGAGATTCAGGCTACTTTTGGAGGGGCCACCCCGCTCACAGGACAGGTTGGTTGATCTGGGGTAAAAATTGTCATGATCTTCCCAACACGCCTCGGGTAAGGCAATCAATTTGCCTATGCGATCTTTGGGGGGAGGTTCGCTTGATGCCAGTAGGGAAGAACACCTATTCCCAGCCCAACCGATAGGTCAGGAAAGAAAGCCGACGGGTCGTTGTAGCCCCCCGGGAAAAACAAGAGGACCTTTATCCTTCAACCCCCCAGTTTTCTTGATCTTGCCTTGGTTCGCTAAGAATGCGATACGACGTTACCTCTACCCTTGAAAATCCACAAACAACACCTTTAAAAAAACCATGTGGCTGCGGACTGCCTAGCTAAGAGTCGCATTTGTCTCTTCATGAACCGCCAGGGCTCACGATAGTTCCCCTGGAAACAACTCTCTGGTCAAAGGAAACTCACTTTGAATGGGCACGAAAAGTGGTCTTTCAAAACACCAAAAGCGGACATAGAGTTGGAACTCTGCTCAAGAGCTGTGGCCTGCAAGCCTGCAAAACAAAATAACCCCCCCCAACAACAACAAACGACAAGTGGATCTCTCTCTCTGATATGGGTGTGTCTTTGATCCGGATACCACTTTCTTGTTTGTCTTAACAGGGAGCCAAAAGGAAAAGCCACAATTCTTGGGGGTCCCTTTTGAAAAAATCCTGATAATTGAACCAACATTGCAAAAGAGGCTACTCTCAAACAAACTCACACACACACACACACACACACCACACAAACACACCCAAGTCGAGTGGCACCCACCCGTTTTCCCCGACGGCACGCGCCTCTGGCTCTGGCTCAGCTCCTGAGGAAGGCTTTGCAGTGGACTTACAAATTCTCTCAGCTGCCCAGAGGACCCAACAAATAGAAGGCTCACCTGCTGGATTGATGATGGAAAAGGCCTTTTGGTCCTTAGTAACATTAGTGCCTCAGTTGCCGAAAGGACCAAGAAATAAAGGGTTCACGTCTTGGGGACATGGCCAAACGTGAGCCAACAAAGGGGGAAACTGAAAGGTCGAAAGGTCTGAGATTGTGGCTTCCCAGGGCTAGCACCCCGACTTCCCCCAGCAGGCATTATGGGTCTGGTATGGTCTGTCTTTTGTTTTTTAAAGGGACATCTCAAGGAAAGCTTTTATTTGGGAAACCACCCAGTTTGGGGCTTGAAACATTTCAAGACACACCCATATGTCACTCATATGTTCATCGTCCCCCGTTTTGTTCGGCGCTGCAGTCTGGGTGCTGGTCAGGGTGCTGTTGTAATCTCCCATGCTATCTGGTGTCTATGCTGGTGTAATTTGTCCCGGTTGCTTCTGTTAAAGATTCTTCTTTTCAAACGGAATGATTCGCCTTTCGAAAACACACCGTGCAGTGCTAATATGTGCATCAGGACGATTGATCTTTTTTGGAGGGAGTTTCATTTCAGAACGCTTACTTGCGTTTGTGTTGCTCTCCCTTCAGCAAAGGGTCCAACCCTTGGTTGCTGTTGAGCCCTCTGCACAAAAAATAACTTTATGTGGGTTTAGTGGAAACCCCATTGATTTCCCAAAAGGTTAAAGTCTAAAGATCCAACCCAATAGCTGTCAAGTACCATGTCCAACCTTTTGTGGCGTGGCTCAGGCTGATCGTCAAAGAACAACGCCAGGTCGCCAGCGGCATTGAACTTCGCTGGCAAAATCTACCGCTGAAGTACACGTGAAACCCTGGGCGCAACCTAAATTGACAAAGCCACAGAGACAAAAGGCAATGGAAAAGCAAATTGTTTCTAGGTCCTCGATAGAATAAGGGTACCCTTTTTCCGTAGTCTATTTTAGTAGGGTCCCCCACAGGGGTGAGAAAGGGCACTGGGGGACCTAGGTTTCCAGGTCCAAAGGGCAATCGCAAAGAGCCAGTTCGGACCCAGAAATCAGCTGATCACCTTTTGGGCTGGCCAAACATGTGCCAGAATGGGAAAGCCAAAACCCAGAAACTCCAAGTACCTCCTGAGGATGGCTCTTGGGGGGTAAAAAGGGGTCGTTCAGTACCTCCTTAGAAGGTGGACCTGGGAAAGGTGACCAGGTCGGCTTTGGACAAGTGAGTTAGTCCTCAGTTGTGCAGTGACCCTGGAAAAAAAGGGAACCCTTTTTTGGGCTTGGACCATTTTAGTGGGGCTTCCACCAAAAAGAAAGGGGAAAAAGAATCGGAGCCACTGAACAACTGAGATTCATCCGAGACTCGCAATCGAAATCCTGCAGTTTCCCACCTGAACAAAGTCCTCGAACCCTTCGGCGCTGGGGATTTCCAGAACGGGACGAGTTTAAGCAATTCTCGGGCATTCATGTACTTAAGGGGTGCAAAACAAAACAAGCGGTCAAAACCATGCCCTTCAAACATGAGGGAACCATTACACACATGAGAGAGCCACTATACACACATTGACGTCGGCGGTATTTTTGCTGAATGCATGTCAAAACGATGCGGTGCCTGGCAGAAGTCAGCTACTAATTCAAAATTGACGCACTCCGTTCCAGAAGATTGCATTGCCCATTTGGCATGGCTCCCTTTTTCTTCGACACATATTTTTCCGTACGCTGAAGTAGGAGTAGCCCCTGCTGGTTAATCCAACATCTCACGCCCGTCCTGCATTCGCGGAAGCTTCAAAATGCCGCCCGAAGCTTAAGCTGCCTGAGCCGCAGTGTATGACGCGAGCAGATCACTGGCCAAGATACTCGTGCTCATGCGGAGTCCACAAGTAAGGAACCTGCATTTCTGAGCTCACATTATTTTCCAGTGACCGGGCCGCCCTAAGCAAAGGCTCTCAGAACCTTAGAAGGGATCTTCAGATGAATGTCGCATGGTGTTAAAACTTGGCTAGTTCCTCGTTATGGTTGCCACAAAGGGGCCCCTTTGTTTCAACCAACTGTCTCTGCATGAGGCGGCGCAAAACTATCAGGGTTTCTCCAAGCAAACATGAGAAATTAGGCCTGGCCCCCTGGTTCTTGCGGGACACTTGTGATTTCTCCTGTGTCCTCACAAACGACCATAGACAAATCGGGAATGTTGACCCAACCTCACTTTTCGCGACTGCTGGTTCCCACACGTCACGGAGTAGACAGTTTTCCCACTTGTGATACTGAAGTGTCAATGACCTTGTTGACGCCGAGGGCCATCTTTTTTCACAAGGGTACTCCTTAGGACCTTTCAGGTGGTTCGTTTCCTTTTGGGTCCCAGATGACTCCCATCTTGAGAACCACCCACGAGTGTCCAAACCCAAACTTTCCATCCCCTTCTTCCCCGACTCAACCCTACCCAGCTCCAATGATCTCCAGAGGGTCCCACATTAAAACTCATAGCCGTGTTGGTATTCCGCAGCAAGCGGAGGTGAAGCGAAGGGGCGAGGGAGGAATTGCATTATTCCCCCACACATGAAATCAACCCACTGGCACGCTGAACCAAGGACACACCATCAGTTGGAAGGGTCCTGTGACGCCTCCAAACACCGCAGGCCCGCAGCCCACGAAAAAGGGCGAAGCAAACCAATGCAATCATGGAAGTTCCCACCCCACCAGGGAGAGAAAGGGCCTCTAAAATGCTCAAATACCAGGGCTTTCCAAGTTTAAACTTTTGTTCTGGCGGCAGCCACCACTAAAGGAAACAAACAATCAATCGTTCAAACGTTGGAAATTTGATTTTGGACAAGTTAGACAACCTTTGCGAATCGCGAGCATCTGTACAACTCGGTCGTCCTCAGTCGCATTGCTCTCAGGAAGGTGCACTGATCCAAAACTCAGATAGGAACTCAGTTTGCGGCGGCCTTAACGGTGTTCCAACAAGAAAAAATCACCTAAAAGGTGACAGGTCAGCCCCTCAGTGGTAGCTGAAAGCCAAGCAAGCCCCTGCTTCTGACTGTGACCAACCCCAAACAACAGTCCATGAAAGGACCTCAGACACATGGATCCGGCAGAGATTGCGTGGATGTCTCAGGGTTGAGGCTCGAAACGCTTCTTTGTCGTTCAATTCCGGACCCGTTTCAGTGCCACCGATCTCTGCCGCCTTCTAAAGGATTCTACTGTCGAATGCCAAACGACAGCCAGAGTTTTGAGAACCCACAAGTCTCGCTCAAAACCCCAAACGGACCATCAACAATCCAATCGGGCGCTACAAGAATCATAGCTGGCGAAGAACGCAACAACACGCTCAGAACGCTCTCACCAACGAAACACCGCTTTGCGGCAGCTCTAGCAAAGCAGGCTTGGTTGGCGTGCTGAGACAGACTCTGGCCACACTATGTGAACCACATGGGAGAAACCTGCTCGCGGGAAGAAACCTGCTCGCGGGAAGAAAGGGGCTCATGGGATGGTGCTTGCAAAGGGAGCGCGAACGCGCAAAGATCGAGTGTCTGCAGCAAGGTGCAGGCCAAAGAGGCTGCTAAGCAGTCTGGCCAATGGTACCGTACAACAACGTGGCATCCTCGACAAATTGGCCAGCATTAGGGTGGAGGCTGCGGGAATGGGAGATCGGTAGCATGTGACCCACCATG